>FR989931.1:1205000-1706765 GCA_905404155.3 Plebejus argus | reverse complement strand
TTTTTTGGTATCTACGTAGTACGTAGTAGGAGTTTCATTTTCTGAAGTAAGCTTCTATACATCATATTACACAAAATTTTATGTTATTAACTCCTTCCTTTGTATGGCACGAGTTTTTGAGTCCCTTTCACATGTATCGCCATATGATATTACCCTTTCCTTCTTTCAGATTTAACGTTATAATAATAATATGTAGATGGCATCTGACTTGGTTTTAAGCCTTAAATCTTGGTGATAAAACATAACTCAGTGCACGATGAATAAAGGGGGCGACTAACCCATCTATTTTTTAATTCATTAGCTTTTTTTAACTAGCGGATTTTTTTAATGTATATTTATCGAGTTATTGAGAAAAAACTAATTTGGCGATAAATCCGCGTCTTCCTTTTTCACCTCGCATATGAATGACGGGACGGGCGTGACTCGTGAGTGTGAAGAGAGAAGGACGATGTTTGATTTTTTGGGTTAGTCGCCCTCTTAAGACGATTTTACAGTAACAACTTCTGATTTTAGTTTTATTTTTTAATATTTATATAGCTTAGGTATATTGGTATTGTCTTAAATCAGTTAGCGAGGCTTCCCTACGATAAGTTGTCAATCTGTGTGTGGGCGCAATACAAAAAGTGTTAATTTCCTCCAACCTTGGTCAATGTTAACGCGACCACTAGGAAGTGTTACGTATGTAAATTATGTTTTAAGTATTGATTTAGTATGTTTTATCAGAAATACTGTTATAGAAATACAATTAAGTTAGTAAACGCATACAAGTACAATATTCTATCTTTTGCAGCTATTAAAAAGCGTTTAAATTCGATAAGACCTAAGACCTGATATAACTGTTTCTCAATTATACAAAATTAACTTTTAATTTACTCTTAAGGTCTTCACTAGAGAAGTGAAAGGATTTGTCGATAAATTGTGTCCAGTATCGATGAAATCTTAGACGGTCATTGTAGAATCACAGAATACATTATAATAATAATATTAGACCTTTATTAGACTAGTACAAGTAGAATGTAGATGTCAATAAAAAATAAGGGTAATGTTGTGTTTATATGTTATGTTTTTAACTCAGACCAAATAAAAACTCGTTTTTAAGAAGTATTTTTATTACCAACACACTACATACGTGACCTTTGTATTATGCGTAATCGTCACGATTTAGTTATTAATTCGAATAATAAAATGGGATTCTTTAAAACATGTAGAGTTTTGAGGTTATTGTGTTTTCTTACGAAATATCAAGTCAGTTCTACAATGTGAATGTGTTTTGTATTTTTGTTGTATGCGATAAGAATTTATTTTCGCAGAATTGCAAATGAAATTGCTACAAAAATTTAGGTTGGCACCTGCCATACTATTTCATTCCAATAATAATCATTAATTGTTCAATCATCAGTCAGTCTAAACTGTAAGTCCTTTGAACGAACCGACATAATCGTGTCTTGGACAGTTTAATTAAACTTGTTGAAAGCTTGAAACTGACAATGCCAATGGGTATTGGTTATAGCGACCATAATAGCCACCAGGTTGCATCAAAACGCATCTTCGGGAATCGGGACACTAATTTAAATATCCCGTGTTGTAGAATATAAGTTGTAGTGCAATATCGAAACGCGCACGCTAGTGAAGTGACAGTGATATCGACCGTGACAGTCGAAATTGGAACGTATCGCATTCGATACATCGATAGTTTCGACGCACGGCAATCGGTGTGGCGGTGAATATATTTTATGACACTAAAATGCGAACATGGCGTTCATTGGGCCGAGGAACAGCGCGCCAGTCATTAAGGACAGCCTGCACTTGCCGGCGTACGAGGTGAGTTTTTATCGATAAAACATTGAGACATCGTTACGATTAATTACATATTTTTTTATGGGAAGTCGATAACGAAGCCTGCTTTCAGTGGGTTACTTAAACTAACGTCTGATGACCTACCAAGATATTGTCTAGTGACGACAGTTAACACGCACGTACATCAGAGAAATACTTTACCTATAGGTTAACATAGGTAATTAATTTTTAAATGGGTATTCTTCATTTGATGGGTATAATAAAACATAAGTTTCATCTCTACATCATAATAGTTAATACATATTACAATATGCAACATAGTAAATTGTTAATAAACCATAATCATACTCGACGACTATTCATTAGATGATGTATAGTTATTGGTTGTTACTTTACTTGTTATGTACAAAGTTCATAGTTTTGATGAAGGTTTCTTTATTGTGATTGGATGTTGCAGAAGCACTGACATAACTATTGCTTTATGCAAATAACTATGGGCTAGAAAGTTTGAATATTACAAGTTAATGTACCATGTTCCGCATAATGTACAGCAATTTGAGCGTTATAAAATAATATTATGTCATAATAAGTAGTGCGTATAAATATCAATCTGGTTGAATCACAATCAGTTTTGATACAGACTCCTGCCACCCACGTGGCCGTCAATTGATACATACGGGCAATTTTCTTATTTCACGCTTATGACCTCATTTCCAACCGTAACCGCTCTGACCTTGGGGCCAACAGCATTTGGATGATTGCATTCTATACGATTGTAATTCGTTAAACTCACCGCATTATTATTTAAAACGAGTTTGGCGTGTGCTTCGGAATACCCCACTTCCGGAAAATATTTCTATATTATGCACGTCTATCTACCATAGAGTTTTTAATTATTATGAATAATTTTAAAGTTATCATTTCGTATTCGCGAATTAAAAAAGTATTATTATATACCAACTTGCATCCCCTATTCCCACCCCAAGGGGTTCCCCTTGGGGTGGGAATTTATCAAAATCCTTTCTTAAAGGCATCCGCGCCTACGTCATAAAATCTTTTTTTTTTTTTTTAAAGAAGGCAGGTTGCTGTAGCCCTGACGTCACTGCGACCCATAAGGATCTATTGTGACTCACGTCATAACATCTACCTGCATGCCAAATTTCAGCCCGATCCGTCCAGTTGTTTGGGCTGTGCGTTGATAGATCACCATGTCAGTCAGTCACCTTTGAGTTTTATATATCGATGAACATTTGGCACATCACTTCTTGCATCGTACTTAATTTGTAATCTTTGTAATTATTGTTGAGTCTTGAATCTTTGTAATTATTGTTAAGTCTTGACATTATGGCTTGAATATCATTCGATAATTGGACTGATGTAATGGTTCCAACGTCCTCTATTGCGTGTGGAAACCAGTTTTTCACACATCGGCCTTGTATTCTTCGGTGCCTCCGCATTACGCTATGGTAACATACTGATCATTTACTTGGCCAATTAGACTGTATAAGCTGAGAGTTTTAGGAGGTATGAGAGATACAAATAATTTGTAATAAATAACGTTACGATTACCCACCGAAAACTCATATCTAAGCTATCCCTTAGAAGCAGATACCGTACGTCAAGGGAAAATTCGCTTTCTGTAATCTTTATAAACTAAACAGTAAACAATAACCCGTCACGCCCTTTATTTGTCCACTGCGGATGAGCATAATATATTGCTGACAAGTTGATGGTTCTAGAAGCCAACTAATATGGTGTCTGAGTTGGCTCTGTGACGTGACGTACGTACGAAGGTATTGAATATTGATCTGTGATCAGCTGTCGCCCGAGGTATCCGCGGTGCCCGGTGGTATATTGTCCATCCTCTTCCGACGTGTGTTAATATCATGATACATCCGGATTCCATGCAACAAGTTTTTGAATGGCTGAAAAGAAATAAAATAATAAACAGCTGTATTAATATTTCGATCGTGGGAATGTGCGTAGCGTAAATTAAGTAGTTATTCCATTACACTAAATTTAGAAATCTAAATGATTTAAGTCACTAAATTTAGTGAAGTGGAATAACATTTAGAAAGCTAGGATCCTAATTAGTGTACTAAATCGGCAAAAATGTGGCTTCTAACTGACTAAATCAGTGTTGCCAGATGGTTTCAACCTTTTATTGTATTAAAGTCAATATATTTTATGTTATGCGATCTGGAATCCATTCATAATTAATTTCTAAAGTCTGCTGGTTCCCAGTAGTTCAGAAAGTTCATGATTCATAATTTTTCGTGGAGCAAAAATTCTTTCAACCATCTTTTTCGCCTTTTATTTATTTTGATTTTTATTGAGCCAACAGCTAAGCCTATGAGAAGACCAATTTTTTGTTGGTTTGACAGAACTGGAGCCATTATGAAGATGTCTGGCCAAAATCGCCGCGTCGTCACAACTGATTTTTAATCTGTGCAACTGATTTAGTTACTAAATTAGGACAAGTGGAATAAGTAGCTTTTTAGAATCCTATTTAGAACTTCTAAATTTAGTGTAATGGAATAACTACTTTACAATCAACGTTAATCGTGATATTAAAATCTCTAAAACTTACAAGTAACAAATTATACTTGAGGAGCAATAAAAGTCGTACAAAAAGTTATTATTGATCATTGCTCTACCACCAAAAAATAAGTATAAATTATGCTTGTCATTTAAACGGATAATTAATAAAATTATTCAAAAACAGCATCCGTCAACTTCTGATTAAACAGTTTCCGAATTCTTAATAAAACCTGCAAAGAATGTTCTTGTGTTCTTCATCAGGTGTATTGCGCTTATGGACAAATTACAATGCATTTAACTTATACTTGAACCTGGCACTGCGAAGAATACGTGTTTCCTTTACATACAAGTAATTAATATGTTATTCCTTTGCAAGTTAATCTCATCGAAATGAGCAGTAAATTATATTTCTGGCGAGCTAATTTGAATCTTGTATGCTACGTGAATAAGGTGACTATCCCTCGCAGACGGCTCTTGTAGTTATGTAACAGTCAATGAAACCGGTTATGGTAATTCGGAGGTCGGCGGTTGGTGACGTGACGAAATTCCTCGGCGGGTACCCGAGGAACGCTGCTCCTCCTACGCTGAACTGCCACCAGGTCAGGGAGGGATTTTGCAATGTTACGTTAGGCTATGTGATCCGAATTCCGAATATCACTTGTAAGTTGTAACTTACTGTATTTCGGAAGATCAATGTAAGAGTACTTTTTGAAGGATTCACATCAGAATCTTGAAGTTGTTAAGGTCGAAATGGTTTGTAAATTATTGTAAGATGCGTTGTTTGCATAGAATCTTAGCAGTGCTAAAAACTATAACTTGAAACCAACTGCTTTATTCCACGTCGTCTCTACTGCCATTTTACTGTGTTTCAAAGAATAAATGTATAGTTAATTTTAAACTAGACTTTTGATTTTCTTACCGTTTTCAATTTAAATAAATTCAGCAACATTGCATGCTGTAAGATGGGTTACTTAGGATGCTGGATGGGATGGTTGGTGTTTGGTAATTAATAATCTTTACCATGCTATGGAACAAACGACGTTCTTATTCGTATTCACATTCGTGCCCTTTTGTCATAGTTCCAGTAATGTGATATTTCCAACGGTTTCGCATTCACGCGTTAATTGGTCACTATTTGTTTCATCGACTGTCTCAGCTAGATGTGAATTGTGAACTTTCCAATGGCCGCCGGTAAGATTAATAATTGTAGCGAACAGAACCAACCGCTTTCACTGATGCTCGATATGTACATTGTGGACAGTGGACAGACAACTATTGGTAATTGGTATACACTAGAATCAAGATAATTAGGTTCTGGTTATTTGAGTCTAACCGGAATTTGAAAGCTCCATTCTTCCCATGCCTGATTCCTGAAACGCCTGGTCTAGGACTTCAAATATACCTCTTAAACAAAAGCGACCAAATCTGAAGAAGGAGGTGCTCGTCAGAATAGTAGCAGTAGACTAACTGATGGATACCGTAAGTACTCTTCGTTTATAATTCAGGGCAGTGCCAATTGCCATACCAATGAAATCGTTTCAGAGTTTTTCAGTGGATTGTATCTAGATATCTTTAGGGCTACAACATTTCATTGACAAGTCGCTCATGTTTTTTATGAAGCCTGAATTCTTCTCCCACGAGTCCTTGCGGCCGTGGAGGTTGGAACTTGGTGCGACAAGGTCGGCGCATCTCGCGGCCTCGCCAAACCTGGCTATACTCGTATGATGTTCACTTTTTGCGGCCTTCTCGTGCGTGAACGGGATGTCCATGGGAGTAAAAGGTTACATTCTAAGCATAAATACAGTGGAATAGCTAAAGATTTAACTATAGATTTGGGACAGTCTTCTGTAGGAAGAATTAATTAATTAATTTCAATGTAGGTCATGCTAAGTGTTTAGGTTGGAGAATCAGGCCCCCAGCGAGTAAAACGTTGCAGTTTAAACTGTGAATGAACCATGTCTTGTTGTTTACGATTGAGGAAAATGTGTATAATAATTAATTGTCGTGGAAAATTAATTATAGCTTATGTAACTACGACCGATTTGAATAATTTATTCTTTGCCATTTAATCGACAATAACTAAATATAATATGGTCAGGGAGCCCTAGAACAATTTTTTTTGTGATTACTAACAAGCTAATTTTTTGTGAGTGGCTACATTTTGATAAGACGAACAACATTTTTATTTTCGAAAAATCTCGAAAGTGGTATATTTTAGGGCTATCAAGTCAAAGTATGAAATCTTTTCTATCTCTGTTAGCTACCACTTTCGAGATTTTTCGAAAATAAAAATGTTGTTCGTCTTATCAAAATGAAGCTACTCACAAAAAATTTGCTTGTTAGTAATCACAAAAAAATTTATTCTAGGGCTCCCGTACTAATAAGTAATTAATAACAAACGTGATGAAAATTGTTTTATTTCTTCTTATCAATCGTGTCTGTCTTGATTTTATACGCTTTTTATTAGCTTCACCTGTATATTTGTTTGTAACGTTTGTAACCGACTTCTTTGGGCGCGATTTTGGCCCACTTTAAACGGCCAGATTTCGTTCAAACTTTGTAGATTTATCGAGGACCGATGACAATACACTGATTTGATATAATTATTCCATTTTTCAATTTGTATGTTTGTATGTTTGTTTGTAACCGACGACGCCTTATATAAAAAGCGTGTTTTTAGTTTTTTTAACTATTACTTATTTTATTTGAATGATGATCTACTTACGTAAGCTTAAGGTCTGAGGTTTTTGGTATCTTCTATTTATCTTTCTCAAAGGGTAAACGAGAATGACAAACAGCCGTACCTAATGCCCTTAGAATGAGGTTACTAGGATGTTTGAGTAACAGTTAAAATTAACCTTGCGCCTATTTGGCTAACTCGGTGAGTTTACACTGCCATGGTTATCAGCGCGGCCTTAAGGGCAGGTAACAGTGAAATAGCGCGTGGACAAGTTTTTTGATCCTGTTTCATTCCTTACATTATCATCTAAAAATTTTGAAAAAATTACGACCTTTACTTGAGGATATAACGTATTCGGCTTCGCATTAATTGACACAAACAGAAGAACTTCACTCGATAGAAAACAAAGCCAAAGTTACCTCTTTTTAAAATCTTTTTTCAATGCTGTGCTAAGAATACTGAACTAAGCGACCTATTTTTTATAGCTTTAATTAGATAAAATGATTATCTATCCGTATTCGCAAAAATGGAAATTGTAGCATTTATTTACTGATGCCAGTGACAAGATATCTAGAGAATTCGCGTGTTTTTGTATGGGCCACCGCGCGTCAGTCGCGCGGTGGCCCATACAAAAACATTTTGAGTGATACATGCCCTTAAACACCATGGGCCATGGCGTATATAAATAACCTGCGACAAACGAAGAGGAATTTTACCGCAGTGTCAACTTTTTAGGGTTCCGTACCCAAAGGGTAAAAACAGGACCCTATTACTAAGACTTCGTTGTCTGTCCGTCTGTCTGTCTATCTGTCTGTCGTCTGTCTGTCGTCTGTCTGTCTGTCTGTCTGTCTGCCTGCCTGCCTGCCTGCCTGCCTGCCTGTCTGTCTGCCTGTCTGTCTGCCGCCAGGCTGTATCTCAAGAACCGCTATAGCTAGACTGCTGAAAATTTCACAGATTGTGTATATATCTGTTGCCGCTATACTTAACAAAAAATACTAAAAACAAAATAATATTAATATTTAAGGGGGGCTGCCATACAACAAACGTGTTTTCGGTCTTTTTTGCTCGATAATAGGTAGGCACTTGAAATTTTCACAAAAGCCTGTATGTGTGTTAATAATAATATTTAAATAAAATTAATTATTATGTTTTAAGGAGGACTCCCATTCAAAAAACACAATTTTTGGCCTATTTTTGCTCTATAACGGCATGGAACCCTTCGTGCACGAGTCCGACTCGCACTTGGCCGATTTTTTATTTGGTCTAACAGGAATGTTGTTAATTGTTATGGACTTATGGCACTGGTTTAGAGTGACCGGATTTTAATAAAATGTAATAAAAATTCGTTTGAAAATAGAAGTGTTACAGCAACTAATTAGTTAAAAAGTACTTATTATTAAATAACTTGATTATTAATTATTATGAAAAGAGGTCACAAAAAGCCAGTAGCGGAACTTGCGGTTGGGTGGAAAATGCAGCAAACCGCACTTACAAGTTACAACTTCATAAAACAACTTAAACCATTGCGTGTAGGGTGTAATCGATACATTGGCTCTTTATTAGAGGTATCTACTATAAAACAATATCTCTGTTTTTCTGCTATTTAAAAAATGGTGTGGAGATATTTTGACTCCCTGGGATGGATAAAATATTAGAGCGAGTTGCTGCTCAACGAAGCTGGACCACATAATATTATTTTCTATGTTCTGTAGGTTCACTATGATTAATATTGTTATTGACTACTAATATTGTCCTTTATTTATTAAATAAATTTTAAATATTGATCAACTAATACTAAATGTTATTTACATTAACCTGTGCGATGAAAGCAGGAAATTATCGTAAGCCTCAGCTCTAGCGGATTACCTTTATCAACGCTGGTATTTCCTTTTATAAACGAAATGATTCAAAGTTTGTTTTGGTCTGAGTAATATTAGGTATTTACACTCACGGTGAAATTAAGATTTAATATATTAGGCAGCAAGAACACATGCAGAAGGAACTTGTAGTTTAGACTCTAACAGCCTATAAGGGAAAGTCCTCAACTTATTGAGGAATTATGCTCGTGCACACTTTGACATTGGGAACCATATTAAAAAAAGAAGAAGAGGAAATAAAATGTTTCACCAGCTTATACCTTTAGGACTACTTGCGCCAACCTGGGTTAGAATAATTAATTGTGGACAGTCATGAATCATGTTGTAAGCCGCGGTTTTAAATTCTTTTTCATCAGCGTGTGCCTCTGCCACGCTTACCAAAAAGACTACAATTTGTGTGTAACCTATAAGTTGTGTAAAGCGGGGCCTATTGCTGTCCTGACTTATGAAAGAGAAGGAAGATTAAAATTAATAAATTGTAAAATCTAATGGGCATTATGTGATTGTTCCAGATCAAATTGGAGTCTGTGTTCGGGCTGACGGTGAGCAGCAACGCGGCGCTGGATTGCGACCCCAACACCGAGCTCGTCGCGTACCCGGCAGGGTGAGTACTGTTCCAAGATAGGTCTTAGATCCTTTAGCGAAGTTGCCAACGTTGTAATCAGTCATGGCAACTTGAGTACTTTTCTATGCGAAGGTCCCAGAGCCTTCACCAAAATTGCCATGCAAAAGTTGTTGAATCGGTCATGGTAACTTCAGTTTCTGGCTCTACTTTTTACGCCGGTATCTCTTAAAAATCTCATAACATATGGAATACCCTCGTATTTCTACGATTACCGCTAAATTGCGAAAAAGTTTGCGAAATAAGTCCTATGGGTATATCTTTAATTAAAGTATTACAACTATAAAGTAATATGCATTGCAATAATTGGCCATTACCGTGCAATCATCGATTTTAATGCTCCATAGTCCATACTCTACCATTGCAATTTCGAACTAAAACAAACTAAACGAATACTACTCTAGTTCCAGTTGAAAAGTAATATTAGTTTTATTAGTGAAAACTGAAAAGTAAAGTGCATTTGACCTCCGGGTCGGCTCGGGTCACTCTCTAGGTCACCGGGTCGGCACGAGTCGCATTACCATAAAGTCGAGTGCACAGTTGCACACCGCTATATTCGACTACTCTCAAATTAATTTTTTGTATATTTTATACGAAATCTGTGCCAACTCTTCAACTGAGGTGGGACTTGGGAGCAAAAGCTTGTTTCAGGTCAAAACTCACATGTGAGTATGTGACTAAATTGAAGAGTGAATTTCTTGGCTTTTGATTTCTTTTGATGACTAGTGAGGAATTTCCAGCTTATGCGAGTGTGTTTGTCTGTTATCTCATTACGCTTCAACTTTTAAACCGATTTTGATGGAATTGAAAAAAATAAAAGATAGGATAGTTTTTTCCCATAAAATGTACGGTTTCCGCGTGACATAACCTTTGCTTTAACCGTCCCTCGCCTTGAAATAAACTAAAGTGCGTGGTTTTAGTGCTTCCTACCACTATTTATACATTTCTACACGTCATCTATTATCTGCTCAGAGGCAGTGGGAAGGGATGAAGACGAGTGCCAGGAAATTTCTGCCTTATGAGATTTTTCTTCAGCTCCGTTGTGTGCCAAGTGATTTGTTGGCAATCTAATGAGAAACGAGAGTTTAATATGGCGACTTTTGTGCCTTTGTGGGGGGAATTTGATCTCAGTCTAAGTTATTTAACTGAATCTTGTTAGGAATTTAAAATATTCAAAAGTTACTACCATAACCCTCATATTTTGAATCGTGTTTAAATTTTTTTTGGAAAGAGAAAAGAGTATTTAGTAAAATTTAAAAAAATGGCCTTAAACTGACCTCATCCATTCATGTTTGATGTTCTGTTACTGCGTACATGCTGTGGACGAATGGTGGTTACTTAGTATTTTAAAGTATCTCGAAGACTGTTATCAATATTACAGCAGTTATGGCGCCTGCGTCACACGTTTAGCATAAATGTTTAGGCACGGACGTGACAGACAGACAATGGGCTGTTACATCACTGGCTAACGACCGGAATCGACCCCGCGACCGCCACGCACGTACGACATATTTTGACATACATAGTCGGCATAATATATACGGCAAAACATGGCAGTCGCAAATGGTATACAAAATATGTCGACAGGTTACAGGATTTTTAATATTCAACTCCTTCGGTCCGAATTCAACCGAAATAATAAAGCATTTTATAAACTTTGAAAGCTCTATTGCTCCATTAGCGGGAGCTTTTTCTGAAAGTTCAAACAGCGCGCAGCGCTTCGTTTATTAAAATATTTTGCTTTGTTATAAAGCTAAAGTTTTTTCAAATTGCGCAATAACTTAAGGGTTGATTCACAATGAGCAATTCAACTTGGATTTGGCATTTTTTTATGCGCGATAGCTAATAAAATAAAATAACCGCGCCACAGACCGCGCGGTCAGTTTCCGATTTCAAACCGAATTATAGGAATTTGTGAATCACCCCGTTGAATCGGTCCACTTATTCCATGCTTAGTAAAATTGCTATCATGTCGCGAAACCCAGTTCCTCCTGCTGCAAAGGTGCAGGCTTAGGGGAGACTAATTAAAAGAGTTAATGTCACGAATGTTGTATATTAACTGACTTAATAACTAATTACATCTAACTTATATAGGAGGGAGGTAAGCCGCACACTACACCTCCCCCGTTTTTTGAAAAAAAAAATTAAACACTAAAGATTTTTTTTTACTCTTATGATGAGACTTATAATACTTAATAATACTAAAATAATGATCACTTAACTAATAATCTCACATTTTTTTAATGTACTTTTGTTATTTTTTTTTTTTAATTCTTACAATCATTAATCTTACTCTATTACGTCTTAAATACAAATCTGCTCTGTGCTGATACATTTTTGTTATTGTTATTCTAGAAATTAGTGAAGGTTTGTTGACGATGATTTTTTTTTTATTAAAAAAAAATGAACGAATTTTCTTTTTTTTTTTTTACATGGTTACTTTGATGTTTCTTTTTTTCTACCTCTATAAAACCTCTTTCGCTAATACACAAAATTCGATATAATTGTTTTTATCATTCAAAATTCATTTTCAAAATTTTCACCTTAAATGCTAGCTTCATATTATTCATTATGACTCATTAATTAACTTATAAATATTTTACTAATCCCCTTGATTAGTGGACTGGCCAGTCACTTACTTTTTAAATTGTCATTTCATAACATTTCATTATCAGGTACCTTAATTTCTTTTTTTTTTAACTCCTTTTGTCAATGCTACATTCTTGCATGCCTTTTCATTTATTTGTATTACTTTTATAACATTACTGGTACATTATATTTTTATAATATTTTTATTTATAGTCGACTCTTTTATTTATTTTAATGGTACATATTTATTTTTAATATACTTCATGTGCGCACTTTTATTTGGTACAATACATTTTATTTATACACCATTAAACGGGACCTTTTTTAAGACTAACCACCAAAAAAAAAAAATGTCTCCAACCATTTTACTTAAATGAAGGATTGTTCCCGCCGAGCATGCTCTAAGTACCATTTACTTTTGTACCATTTTGTACCATATAATACCAAGGTTCTTTTAAGGCTACTTGACCTCCAACTATTCTCACAGAGAAAACTCGTTTACACCATGATCGAATGAAGGATTCCCTTGCGTATTTTATTTAATGCTTTTAGCATTTTTTCTCAATATACGTAGCATTTTAGCTAGTATTTTATAATGCTCTATGGCATTTTTAAACCTATTCTATTCCTATTCCTAACAAAATACTCATTCCATAATTTTATGCGATCAATATTTAAAATATCCTTAACCGTCGGGTGATCAGGCCAACAGCTACCAAATATTTTAAACATCGATGCAACCCTATCCTAATATATTATATACCATACCTATTTCAAACAAATACCTTCTAATAACCTAAAATCCATATTCCTAACTTCAAAATAACCATTTCTATACCTAAATAATAGCTTTCAGCTATTTTGCAAACCAAATATCACATTCCTAATCCATCTTCACATTAATATTACGTCATAGTATGAACGTAAATATTTTTTAGTAAATCCGTGTAAGTCATGTCCAGTGTAATTTCTTAGAAAATGTAGCCAATCAACTTACTTAAAGTAGTTACAAAGAATTTAATACATTTTCAAGAATAATTTCTCCTTTTCTCTATATCTATTTCACTTAGAACATAGTTTAACTGAATTTTTCTTTTATAACACGCTTCTTACGTAATTAATTATTATTTTCTTTGTTTTTCTGACTCTACTTTTTCCTAATTTATTTTACAATATTATCTACAAAGTAACCATGGAATCAAAACAATTTCAAAATTATCAATATTTTACCTCTAACTTTCTATCTTCTTAATGATTTTAATAGGGTTGGATACATAGTAACATAACATTCTATCATAAAATCCTAAATTTATTATTATTTATTACATGAATTAATTACTGTGCCATTTATAAAAGTTAATTCTTAGTTATGCTTTACTTACTTTTATTTATTTTTAAATTACAAAATTATTAATTTACTTTTAAGTTTGAAGTAAATTGGAATAAAATATTTAGCTACATCATTTTTTAAATTAATTATTATTTACGTTACTTAAATGCACCTAGTTATTATTATAGTTATTTCACATACGCCTCATATTCTTAAAATTTTTAAATATTATTATTGTTTAAATTCAGTAGGTATCTATACCTAAATTTTACAAACTAATGTATAATTATTAATAACTATTTAAAGTTAATTTCAAAAGGAACTCTTCCTAATTAATTTTGAGAAATCAAACTATTTAAAATGAGTTTTTATTATTATATTTTTTAAAATTTCAAAAGTAAATTTGAACTAAGTACCTAAATTTAGAAAATTTTATCAACTGCGTAACGTATCTAGTATTAAATTTTTAGTGATCAAAAAAAATAATAATTTTAGCAAATTAAATGTATCTTTAGTTAGTAGTAGCCGAAAGTTAATTTTATTCTATTATGTACTAATTTTATATCTTATTTAAAAACATACTTGTTAAACAATTATTAGTTCTATAAATTTAATAAAATTCATGCCCTGGAATGCATGCTGATTACGATTGTAAGTTTTGCAACAAATTAGGTACTGGATTTAAATTACTGGAATCATATTCAAACATAAATATGGACTGCGCTTACATGACATATTTGGATGCATAAACTCATTGCATCACGTTTCTTATGTTTACCTTTGTACCAAAAATGATGCACGAAATGTTATGATATTGTTATGCGAAACCAAAATATGATGATCTCTTTTGGACCACCCATATTGAAGACTGTACAGTAAATACTAATTAAATTTTTGACAATGGCTGTAACACAAAACAAAAATACTTTGCATTTTTACTAATAACAACAAAATAAATTCAACATTTTAATTTTGAACTACTCTAGTGATCTGCAATTGAAACTTTAACTACTTTTACTAAAATTTGAAAAATAAGTAACTACACACAAAATACCAAAGATTTTACTTGTTGCTTATGACTTGTTACTATTAAAATTAAAAGCGATTAAAAATAAATCTATTTTAGTTCAATTAAGGACTTATTTAAAACGAAATATTTTGTGAAAAGTTAAAATCTCTAAAATCTTTTCCTAAAAGAAAATCTTGCAAAGAAATAAGAATTTATGTTAGTTAAAATTATTTCAACAAAAATTATATTTGGTACAACACTGAATAAAATATATTTAGCCGAACAAAGAACCTACTCTTTTTGTACAGTCGGTTAGAAAAAGTCTCTACTTACATTTCGTTGCGCGAATGCTGAGTTGGCACCGCGGACATTTGACGCTTTTCCCACTAAGGTGTTGCATACCGTGGAAACTTACCTGAGGTGTTACCTACCTGTTTTAACCAACTGCGCATAATATTTGATTAGTTATGAGTTACTATGTATTCCTTTATCCCAATAACAAAATTTAAAATCATTCAACTCTGTAAAATTATCTTTGCTCTTGAAATAATTTTGTTATACCACACATAGTATTTATTTATTATTATACTGTAATTTTTGTACTACTTATATTACCAAAACTTCTTCCATACAAAAATATAAAAATTCATCGTCAACACCCTGTTTCAAATTTTAAACTTTTCTATACGACAGCACAAAAACAACATCAAATCCACATTCTTAATTAAAAATTATAACTATTGCCGAATACTCTTTCAATTAACATTATTTTCTTTTGTATCAAGCTTCCTTTTGACATTATTAAATTAAATCTTATCTTTCAATACAAAAAAAATTTTCACGTAGCTAAATTGCAGAATAATACCATTATTTATTTATTTTTACTCTCAAAACATTAAATAAATGACTTAAAGATATTCAAAAATACTTAATTATTACCAAAACGTATTAATTGTCTTAAAATCTTTTCCAAAAATAATTTAGGATAATTTGATATCTAATATTATGACCATTAAAACAAAATAAACATGCACACACAAAAAAAAATACTAGTAAATATCTTAAATATAAGTATCAACTGTAAAGACTTCAAAATTCCAATAAGCCAATTATTGTAAAACGTTCTCAAAATATAACAATTGATATTATTTTTTTTTTTTTTGCAAAAATTTAGTTATTTCATAAAGCAATCTGACTTTCTACTAATTAATAATTTGAAAATTCTAAAAAAATAACTGTATAACATTATCAAAATATGACCAATATTTTAAACTATAAATTAATAAATTTCGAAAGACCTATTTATTTCATTGAGCAATCTGACATTTCATTAAATTTAAAAGAAAGAAAATTAATCTGTTAATTTCTTACTTTAATACTTGCTTTAATCGAATTCTTTATTTCTAAAATGGCAAAATTATTTAAATTGAAAATTAATTTAAATCAAAATATTATTAAAATGAAAATGTAGTTACTAGTACTACCTTTTACGTTCTACGATCATTATTTTCTGACATTTGTTAAATTTCTTGAAATCATATTTTATTTTTCCTAAACGGAACTTTCTATGTAACTTTTATATCAATATAAAATTAAAATTTAGATTTTTTTTTTAAACATAATTAATTACTTACTAATTTTTATACATACCGCTGTTGAATTACAAATATACGATATAATATTATTTATTTTATAAAAATTTAGACATAACAAGTACTGCTCCAATCGCATTTTTCTATCCTCTTCTCTTCTCTCCCAGCTGCATCCACTTCCGACACGAACATCTCCCGGCCGCCTGCTCTACATTCCTCTCATCCGACTCCAACATCTCCCGGCTGCCTGCATATACCACTCATCTGACTCCATCATCTCCCGGCTGCCTGCTTTTATCTCCACTCCAAAATTTTTGATTTTTTTTTTACAGATTTTTAGCAACGGTAAAATTATTCTTGCAACTTTTGGTTTATTATTTTTCACTGATTCTTTCATTTATTACTTTTTTTGCAGATTTGTATTTATATCTTTAAACTATTTTTAATTAATCTATTTACTAATAAGTTCCTATCTACTAATAATAACATCACAACCGGCCGGTAATTGATTTTGTTTCAAATTCAGTTCATATTCACTTAACACTAACAAAGTTCACTTTATTTTAATAGTTCATTGTCTTTAAAAATGTGTAATATTTTGCACACACTGTTCATTTTATTAATATTTTTATTTTATTTTATTTTCTCCCTGTACCCGGTGCGCAGCGCTGCCGCGAGGCAGCACTGGCAGGGTCGCCATGCAAAGGTGCAGGCTTAGGGGAGACTAATTAAAAGAGTTAATGTCACGAATGTTGTATATTAACTGACTTAATAACTAATTACATCTAACTTATATAGGAGGGAGGTAAGCCGCACACTACACTGCAATAGTACGAGTACCATAACTGGTTCGTAATGACGCTGCTATTTTCGCTTTCTATTCACGTTCTGCGGCAACGGTTTAACCCTGACGGATTTATTATTCCCGTTTAATTTGAAAATGGCTTTCATACAGACAACAAAAGCTCATTGAATGAAAGTTGGAAAGCTCGCCCCCTCGGGTTAATACGCATACAATATTATGTTGGTGTATCAGAAGCAGTGACGTATCATACGATTTGACGTCACTGATGAATTTCCAAATGCGTCAATCATTAACGTAAACCTAAAATAGCAAATTAAGGCTTTGGATCTGGTGGATGGAAATTAAGGATCATAATTCTCCATTAAATACTAAGTTATAAAGTTATACAAACTACATAAAAGCCTTTTTTGCTCCCTGCAATATCTTTTAGCCAACCTAAATCTATGGTACGTCGATGGTAGAGGTTTTTTTTGTGCACCACTCATCAGTCAGCTAGGAGGGAAAGTGGGCGTGGCGGGGTGTGGTGCAGACGCACCTGTGGATCGATAACAGCGGAGCCCTCGACAGCTTCGTGTCGGTTGGACGGTTCCGGTCGGGGTGGCGGATCATTGAGATGCAATAACTGCAATGATTCGGATGCATGGCTCGCAATAATGCGATGATTGCAGTTTTGGTTTAATTGGTACTCTGATTCTAAGTCAAACGAATGCTATGTTGGTTTGAGTTTATATGCGAATACCATTGTGTAGTTCTATAGGATAGGTAACGGACTGAATCCAATAAAAAAGAAGCTGCGTTAATGTTTCATTACAACAGTTGAGTCTGGGTACTGATAGCATGACTATGTGCCAAAGGTTCTATTCTGGACTAGCCAAATTGGTATCTGGTGCTAATCGAAATATTCGCTTAGGTACGATTTGAGCCAAATAAATGTCTGTCATTTTCGCTTGAAGCCAAGTTTTAAATGAACATTTAGATAAGGTGGGCTTATAAATGGCTCTGTTTGTTTTTAGCAATATACTTTACTGGCCATTACAATATACTACAATGAGTTAGAAACTTCTAAGTGAACTACGTGAAAGTAACCTAGGGGCTAGGCTGCACCCACCTAGGATGTAAAAGGGGTCTAGTTCGGGGAAATAGTATATAAACCATTTAAACACCACCTTATTAACATAAGTGATTTAAACGATGGACATGTCCTGTTGACACGCGACGGGTCAACGCACCGACATTTGTATTCATTTCATTATCTCATACGCTTCATACATAACAAGACTGAAGTTTGTTGAAAGTGTTTGCTAAAGAACAGACCGATGGAGGTGGTTAGGTCTTTTTCTACCGCCTTTGTAGTTTGTGGTAACTGGTGGGCGGTGGCATTAGGGCTCCATTCCACCTCGGCGTACGGAGAGACTACGCACGTGCGTCAAGATTCGCTTTGTAAGAAAATATATGTGACTGTGTCCACTGCAACCCACGGACACGCTACGCACGAATTGACTCAAGTCAAAGAAATAAATCCGTGCACGTCTACGCGTGCGCGTGGACGTGCACAGCGTGCGCCTCGGTGGGTTGGCGGCTTTATTGAAAGTCTCTTTTAAA
Source organism: Plebejus argus (assembly GCA_905404155.3). Classification (NCBI taxonomy): domain Eukaryota; kingdom Metazoa; phylum Arthropoda; class Insecta; order Lepidoptera; family Lycaenidae; genus Plebejus; species Plebejus argus. The sequence continues at coordinate 1,688,321 of FR989931.1, read as the reverse complement.
TTATGTCTTGCGTTAATTTTTAATACATTGTCTAGACTTTTTTGGTATTTATCTGATGCCGTGACCATAAAATAATTAAATACACATTTCTTATTATACCTAGTAGACGTACCTGAATCAGCCACACGCACACAGCCTGATTTCAGCCTACTGTGGGACGATTTTATATGTGACAGTAAACTTACCAGATGAAATATTAGTTTATTTACGACCTTTGTCTTTTCTCTGCATTTTTGCTGCTATTTTACTGTCTTTATAATATGTAACATACCAAGGAACGGGAATATTTTAATGACAATGTACGCTTGACACGCGATTCCTTTGGGAGCTCTAGAACGGGGAAGGTAAAAGCATTTTGATAAATTCTCAACGAAACAATGTTCTCATAGTAATATACTGTCGAATTACAACACTTGAGGGAAAAGAAAGCTAAGTAACACATTAATTTTGTTGTATTATGCCCCCGATGGATTCTTATGTAATATACTGTGGTAATTTAGACTGTAATATCAGCTGTTATTATTGTGTTATTGACTTTCTTGTATTTTTACCCAAATGCTGTATTTGGGAATACCTACATGTCTTAAAAGTCAACGCGTGAAAATATGTGTTTCTTTGCCACGCTCTAGAAGTCTAGAGCCTAACAGCTAATCGGATTTGGGTCTGGTATAATTTTAAAAGAAATGGTTAGGTTACGTTATATATTAACGAGTTAAAAAGAAGAGAAGCAGAATTGCCATGAACAAAATCCTGTCAATACAGATCTTCTTGGTTCCTTTACTTTTGTTCTTGACTCCAGCAAAGCCACTGCAACATTATAATAATTAATATAATAAAGAACGACTGCAGGAAGCTGTACGCCTCACATAATAACATGCAGTCTCCGAACACGGGCGGCGGGTACTGAATACATTAGTGTGTCTGTGTCACGAGCGTAGGTGAATATTGACAATGGGCTGGACGACTAATCTTAGCAGGGTAGGCTAGGTATGTGAGGTGCGATTCGCGATTTTGAGAAGGAAATAGAGATTGGTAGAGTAGGCTGTATACATATTATGTATAAGCTGTGCTGTTGTTCCAAATAAATGAGATTCAAATAGGTTTTACATTAATTATATCAAGCAGGCAGCATTGCTACTTTAATATGTATATTCAGTACCGTGTACACTGTACATAAATGAAAATGCACAATGTTCAGTGGGTAGTGCTATTATTCTGTTAAAACTTAGCATATTTTACGAATTAAGGCTGTAGGCGTAAGTTTTTAGTAATGTAATGCTAGGGATTGTCAGGGACCCATTTCAAGATAAATCGCTCGATCAAATGACAAATCAGAAAAGCAGATCGGCCTGCTTCCCGCTCACAGTGTGTCCTCTGTCCTCGCTAACTCATTCGTATGTATGACGATTGACTCGACGCGTCCTTTTTCACGGCCACGACCACACGGTGCCTATACACTTTAATCTTTATTCCTGACAAGAAACAATGTGCCGATTACACTCAAGAGACGAACATTGTTGGGTGTGTATGGTGTTCGTCCTTAAATCCATAGGGCAACTGATACACCGGATGTAAAAATTCTAGTATTTCCACCCCAAAGGTGTTCGCGGTCTTATCTAATTTGAAACGAGAGAGAAGTTTGTAATTTATGTATTTAAGGGCGTTCTCTCCGCTGTAATAAGTCAAGTGTGATACTTTAACATTCTACGTTTTGGCGCAGTCGGTAGGATATTACTTTGAAATTCTTATTGTTTTGTTTTACTGATCAGTCAGGACTGTCGGGAGGATATAATTGTGGCATCAGAAACTGTTCATTGTAAAACCAACATCAAAAGTTTCAGTTGTTTTCTGTTCTTATACTTTAGGGCAGTCGGTAGAATAAGAGCGACCGCAGACTTACAATTTCAAGTTGTACAACTACAGTCTGTCAAGAAAGTCATGACAGGCGGGAAAATTTTCTAAACGTAATCACGCTTAAAAGGTGTATTGTTTTCTTTTTATTTTTACAGAGAACGCTTATTACATTTTAAATATTGTCACCTTGCACATTTTTATCTCGAATTAATAAAGTTCTCATATTATTTTTTTCATTTAAAAATTGTAGTTGACTGTAGTTGGCTAACTTGAAATTGTAAGTCTGCGGTCGCTCTAATATTACTCAGACCTTATTCAGGCATCAGCATCTGTTATAATAATTTACATCCACATCTCAATAATCAGCAATGGCTGTAACCGTAGGATATTACTTCCGAGTCCCGTGTCCTTATTCTGGTATCTGTATCTATAACGTCCTCATCTCTCGTTCCAGATGTACGGTGGTGCTGTACAACGCGCGGAAGAACCGGCAGACGCACGTGCTGAACTCGTCGCGCAAGAGCGTCACGTGCGTGGCGTTCTCGCCGGACGGCCGGTACCTCGCCACCGGCGAGTGCGGACACGCGCCCGCTGTGAGAGTGTGGGATTTACAGGTAATATCATTATAACTAGGCTGCTTACACCCTTGGTAGAGTTGCAGTGGGTTGATCGTAAGTGGAGCGAAAAAATTTTGTAACTACAACCGCCTACAATAGAACTCAAGATTTAAAAAACGTACTAGGTATATTTCATTAAAGATTATTCATCTTTAATGAAATATAGTAGGTACTCGGTAGTAGACAAAATTGTAATAATGTTAAACATACCTTGAAGTTTGGCCTGACATCACCGGCTTAATTAGCGCCGGTAAACTGCTTCCTAATTGAATTATAAATTACATTATATTCATGTTTTGGAGTGTCAGTCTAGCATCGTCATCAGCTCGTTATATCCTTAATTAGTAAATTAATACCACAGTAGGCTATTTCAAATAAATTCTATTATTTAACACTATTCATCTCTACTTAAATGTATGTAGATAGCTGAAATAAAACAAGAAAACCGAATTAATTTACGTAACATTCATGAACACTGTGAAGTTGTATTTTAGTTCCGTTGAGCGCCATCTGTTGTCGAGTAGTGGTAAACTTTAAGACTGTTTGGTGTTTCAGGATCCGACGGCGTCTGGGGCTGTGCAAATAGCTGAATTCCCCGGGCATACTCATGGCGTTAGTTGTGTGGTAAGTTTTCAATATTTTTGTTCATAAATGTTCGGTACTTGATGACATTGAAAAATTTATTCTGAAACCGCCATCTATTGACTATTGTTAGGAATTCTGTACTGTGTAGCGTCACATTGCTTTGTTGTTGTATGGAATATAAAGGTACTTGAAAATGCAGAGAAATAAATTGTATACTGAAGTCAGCATTTGCAATGAAATAATTTTCAATTTCTTGAACTACACAATGTCATCACCGTTATTTCCAGGCTTTCTCCACCTCTTCGAAGTACCTGGTCTCCGTGGGTTCCCAACATGACATGATAGTCAATGTGTGGGATTGGCGTGCCAACTTAAAACTAGCTAGTAATAAGGTAAAGCCACATTGTCACTCCCTTTTAAAAAAGTTCAATTAATATATTGTTATCTATGTCAAACAATTGCTGAAAATCTTCATTGTTTTAACAACACGTTAAATAAATAATTATTTTTAATAAATTTGTAATTGAAGCGTATTTACAATGTTATCTCGTCGTTTTCCAGGTATCATCCAGAGTGAAGGCTGTGAGCTTTTCAGAGAGCGGAAATTATTTTGTGACTGTCGGTTTCAGACATGTCAAGTTCTGGTATTTGGAATATTCTAGAAATGCTAAGGTAATTTTATTTAAAATAATTATTTTAATTATGCTTAAGTTATACACTTGTCAATGTGTTATGATTAATCTAAATAAGTGCCCTCGTCGCTTTTGTTTGAATATTTGAATTATTAAATACATTTTCTGTGAAGTCAGGATTGTGTTGTTTGCTTGTAATCATTAACTCACCACCATGAACTGGGACCAGGTAAAGGAGCCCGTGCCGCTAATGGGTCGGTCGGCTATCCTCGGCGAGCAGAAAGACAACGAGTTCTGTGATGTTGCGTGCGGGCGCGGCGCCGCTGCCGGCAGCACGTACGCCATTACCCGCGGCGGGCTGCTGTGCGAGTTTAACGCGCGACGTCTGCTTGATAAGTGGGTGGAGCTACGGGTGAGTAGTGTAGATCCCTTTCTAATAAGTAATAATTATATTTACGCAGCACTATCCCTATTACTAAAAAAGACGTAGCGTATAACCATTCAAGGTCGTTGCGCTGTTTTTGTCATGTTTTACAATGTCAGAAAAAGATAAGCAGATCTTGTATAGTTATTAGCTATATTCATATTTTTAGTAAAAAATAAGTAATATTACTTATTGTTATGTGATTTAAAAGTTGCGATTTATGAAATTTATAGTCGAGCCTCAATCGGTCAGCCTTCTTAAATTTATTTTATACATTGTCGTTTTTATTCAGAAAAAGTAAACACACCAATAATGCTAATGATTGGATAAACTACCAACAATTTACCGCAGACGGTTTCTGCAACATTACAGAAATCACTTGTCCGTACTTAGCAATGTAATCTTATGCTAATGAAAACCTTTTTCTTGTTGGATAATTAATGTTTCCTGTAATTGGTTCACAAGTATTCAACAGGATGTTCAAGTCATTATAGTTTGTGCGTTATAAGATGATATGCGTGACACATTACAATTGACAATAGTAGGGAAGTTACCTAAAAAAAATATTCGATAATTTTAAAAACATCGAATCACTTCGTAAAGGAATTGCAATCGAAATTATCGATTTCGTACTGACGTTTCTTCCGTGCCGGCGATTTAAGATGGCCGCTCTTTTTATCGATTTGATTTCGATTCAACAGTGTCAATCTCTATCGGCAAAAGTTCCGTTTCATGCATATGACATGTTTCAAATATTTTCGCAACAATAATTTTATACTCCTATTTCACAGTTAATATTTATAATTTTATATTAATAAGTTAGCAGTTAGCAACTTTTCATTTTTAATCATTTACAATTATAGGAAACATTTGTTTTTGTAGATGGAATATAATTTATTACACTTTTATTTTTTTTGTTTTCTTGTAAAAATATCCGTAGCAAGGAATATTAGAAGTGTCACCCATATCATCTTATAACGCACAAACTATAATTAACAATATATGGTATTTTCAGACGACGTCAGCGAACTGTATGGCGCTGGGCTCCGAGTACCTGTTCGTGGGTTGCGCGGAGGGCATCGTGCGGTGCTTCGAGCCGAGCACTCTGCGGTACGTTACGACGCTGCCGCGCACGCACTACCTCGGCGTCGACGTGTCGCAGGGCACCGGCATTAGGTGAGAACTGACAACATTATATATTATACTTGATTGCGATGAAATTAGTTTCTCAGCGGGAACTGTACCATTTTTAAATAAAAATATCCAAACCCTTTCACGGGACGTAAAGTATTTTCATACAAATATTATCATTAATTGCTTAGCGGTTTAAATGTGTAGATATAACAGACAAACAGATAGACAGAGTTAGACACACGGTCGAATTTTTGACATTAGTACGGATTGTAACGATACGACAATCTTCGCGAAATTGGATGTAGGAGAAACGGGTCTTTAAGATTTTTTAGGCAAAGATCTAATGTGAATACTAATACATGGCATTATTTACATATTTTACAGTCACATGTTCAGCCAGCCGAACAACGCGCGGTACCCGGACGCGGTGGCGCTGACGTACGACGAGCGCAACCACAAGCTCACGTGCGTGTACAACGACCACAGCCTGTATGTGTGGGACGTAAGGGATATTAAACGGGTAAGAGATTTGTTATGTGTGATTATGTTATTAGTTACATAAACGATAGCTTCTTCTCAATGAATATACTAGGTGTAACAAATCTAAGTGATAATAATTTAGGGTGTGTATGATTCCCCTGTGTTTACTTCAGTCCCACTGTGAAAGTAGCAGCGCTGAAAGAGTAACTTTTTTAAACTTATATATGGGACAATTCCTGACGCTCGGGCACTTGCACATACAAATCGCAAAAAATAATTTTGCTCTTTTAGCTCGTTTTGTTTTCAGCGCTGCTGCTTTCACAGTGAACTTAATATAAGAAACACTTTCAAGGCCTAAAGTATTTTCACTTAGTTTTGTTACACCATGTATGCTCCACGCTTGAACTAAAGTTACTCATGCCCTCATGTGGCTGTTTGTGTTTGATACATTAATAAAGAAGACACCAAAATGTTACTGTTTTGACAGACGTGAGAATTTTTTTTAAGTAGTTTTAAAGTAATTTAAAATGAGAATTTGAAAATATCATCCTGTGGAAATCGTGTATTTCCTTCTCTGTGGCTTATTATACAGGGTGCAATTAAACCTTCCTGCCGAATTTTGATATATTGATCCTTGTTAAAAATAAAAATACACGTATTTTCTTTTATAATCACTCAGTACTAAAATGTTGAGAAATAGCTTCCGAAAGTTATCCTAAAAAACACTACAATTAATGGACACGACGCGTCGCCCGCGCGTGACGTGCCCCCGCGCGCACGCCTCGCCCCGCGTCACCCCCGATCATACCCACCGCCGCGAGTATGCATTCTGCAACGATTTCAAATGGGATAAAATATGTCATTAACAAAAAAATAACACCCAATTTTTTTTGATTAAATGAATTCTCCTAATGATACCTAGGTCCTGGAAAAAATTTGGCAGGAAGGTTTAATTGCCCCTGTATAATAGGTCAAAGTTTGCTCAGTAGCATCTGAGCCTATTCGATAGAAGCAAACTTTTCATCTTTATGGTAATTAAAGTAGAAATATCAGCATAACTCACACACTATACTGAATGTTTTAGGTGGGCAAATCCCATTCGGCGTTATACCACTCGGCGTGCATATGGGGCGTGGACATGGTGGGCGGGGACGGACCGCTACCTGCGGGCACATTCCTCACGTGCTCGAGCGACGACACCGTGCGCATGTGGTCGCTACGGCCTCAAGAGCCCAATATATACAGTAACGTGAGTATTACATTGTAGGGGGAACGCGTGAGATACGACAGTCTTAAAGGACTACTGTATTATAAAATTATATTTGTTAGTGTGTGTGCTGTGCTGTCGATCCTGGCGATACAGGAGATACAGTGGTGGGAATGTGTATTGAATGCGTTTAAAAGAATAGTGTGTGTGTGCGTCTTTAAGCGTTTTGTATAGCAATAGACTGTGTTTAGAGTTAAGACTGTCGTGTCTCGACTCTCTAGTGAGCGCGAGCCTTTAAGGTTATAAGAAAGGGAAACCAACCTCATATTTAGTAGATAAGATTTCCGAGATAGAAAATGCTAAAACCGATTTTGTGTTATGTAAATCAAATTTAATATTTTTTGCATCTGCCATGACTTACTGCATGAATAACATGATTATATTTGCACCTCACTAACTAATACATATTTATTTCAGGAATTAACCAAAGTGCTATACATAGATCCTGAGCTTAAGTTTTTGAAAGACGTTGATCTGACGGCTACTAGTGATAAGGACAAGTCGAAGACCTACGACGATAAGATCGGTGTGAGGTAACACGAATTCATTTACTTTTATATAAATAGTTCTAATTATGAGTACAATGTCAAAGGAAAAACCGTTACGAAGTTTGTCACATTATTACAATTTATTAATTATTATAAACTTTATCGTACTAAATAGTCGTTCCTTGTCACATTGTAAAAATACGTGACTTACAATAACTCCATGGCGCCGGCTTCATTCAGTATTTACGCATTGTATACGCGTTTGTTTAATTGTATGGCAAGATCCAACTTGGCTACCTCTGGTCACTAAACATTTCAATACAAAACATTTGGATACGTAACCGGCGATGTCACTATTGCGTCTACTAACTAATGTCTCAATTAACTAATTGAACTCATCAGATGCGTGCGCGCGTCACCGGACGGTCGGCATATAGCGGCGGGTGACCGCGCGGGCAACGTGTGGGTGCACGGCGCGGGCGGCGCACGGCTGCACGCGCTCGAGGCGCACGATGCTGAAGTTCTGTGTCTCGAGTACAGCGCCACGCCCCGCCTCCTCGCCTCCGCGTCACGTGACAGGCTGATACACGTGTTCAGCGTTGATCAGGTAGGTGGGAGTTCCATTAGATGATATAGTTTACTTATTATTCTTGTTGCACTTGAATGAAAAATTGTGTCTGTCATATTTGAACCGTTGAACATATATTTTTTAATGTAGCTAGCACAACTATACAATGTCTCCTTTTCTTTTGTTTGGCATATTGAAAACGTCACATAATAAAAGCAGCGAACATTATAATTTTAGTAAAGGCTAAAATACAATTATATTTATTACAGGGCTACCAGATTCTGCAGACGTTGGACGAGCACTCGTCGTCGATAACGGCGGTGCGGTTCCTCAGCTCGGGCGGCGCGCTGCAGATGGTGTCCTGCGGCGCCGACAAGACCATACTGTTCAGGCATCTCAAAACCGTAAGCGCTTTTACACTTTTATTAACATGCAAAATGCATATTGCATACTGTATAGCCTACAGGCTATTATAGCGGTTAGAGGACCTTACAAGCTCTTTTAAATGCTAAGATTATGGTCAAGATAATTTCTTAGGATGCTGTTTTAATATATAATGTAAGTACCATCAAGAAAATTGTATCCTAGGCAGCTGACAGTCCAACGTCATTTGGTCGGATCATGTTCATTCAATGTTAATATTATTGTGATCTGTCTGGCTGGGTTTGACGTAACGCGTTACGCGACCAAACTACGTAGGTCCCCCATCTGCCTAGGAACCAACTTCTCTGATAGTAGGTACTTAAGTACTGTAGTTATGTGTGGCGCAACTGCGTGCGAATCCATTATAAACGAAACTTGGGTCATGTGATGACAAACTTTATTTGAGAGGTAGTTTCTGAAGTGTATTTGAGAGGTAGTTTCTGAAGTGTATTCATTTTGACTTATGTGCTACTTGTTCTTGATAACTCATAACAGTTAAAAATCATCTAAAGACGCCGAGAACGTATTATCCAGGGTAGGTGTTGAGTAGGAGTATGCAAACATATTGTTTAAATAGCTTTAGCTTTATTGTAAGTTTTCGAGTTTAATATAAACCTGTATTATAAGTGTTTTAATCTTTCAGGGTCAAGACGGCAGCCATCAGTTCGCGCGCGGACAGAACGTGTCCGGACGCACTACTCTATACGACATGGAAGTGGACGCCGGCGGCCGGCACATACTTACCGCCTGTCAGGTAATATACCAGATGCGACATGAACCGTACACTTTGCCGATATGAAAATTATTATGTGTCCCTTTGACCTAAAGTCATGTTATAATTATAAGTTCGTCAGTTCAGACGTGAAAGGTAGACAGGCAGACAAATGTAAGAACACATTCACAGACAATTTAGCATTTAAAATATTGCTATGGAAGTCAGTTTAACAGCTTAGACCAATTTTATAAACTAGCTATAGAGAAGTACGAGTTTAATATATTTGAATAGTAGCTGTTGTAAAATGAACGTCATAATTTCCAGGACCGTAACGTGCGCGTATACAGCGCGTCTCACGGCCGACACACCAAGACCTTCAGAGGGACAACCGCCGAAGACGGAACGCTTATCAAGGTAAATTACTGATGAAACATTAATTTGATGCTTAAAATGAATTTGCCTCCTGTAGAGGAGTCAATTATTTATAGTTTTGAAAAGTTGTAGCATGTCAAAATGGCCAACGACGTGTCCGCACTCCACACTGATTGACATTCGTAAAGACATAGAGAGTAGAGACTATATTGCTAAAGGGGTGATGTGCCCTCAGATTAATTGCTAACACCACTTATTTAAAAGGTAACTTACCTAAAATGCAATAAAGTCGTAAAACGAAGACTTGTAGGGCTTTTGCTACCAATTTATATAATATTCTAAGTTCCTTCTTCCATAGTATTTCTAGAGGTATTATTATGTTGACAGGTGGCACTAGACAGCAGTGGTATCTACCTCGCTACCTCCAGCACGGACAAGCTGCTGAGCGTGTACGACTACTACTCCGGCGAGTGTATGGCCACAATGTACGGACACTCCGAAATCGTCACCGGCCTCAAGTGAGTACGGCACAACTTATAAACTTGACCAACAGAGTTTTTTTATGTGAAGAAACAAATTAGGAAAAAGCTGCTAAAGCGAATGGTGTAGTTTTAATATAACACATTTCTCCGAATTAAAGCATTATGGTGATGTCTTCTCTGATAGCGTCGTAACCGTATTATTATTACTATCATAACTCACAGCTGAATATAATTCAGGAACCTGATTCACAATATGTAATTCTTCTCGAGCTCGATAACGGCAACTACTAACCAATAACTGCTTGATGCGTTAAGATCAATAAACTGAGCGCTTTATAACCTAATTATTATTTACCCTGCATAAGAATATGTGAATTCGTCATAGGTTCACCCCCGACTGCCAGCACCTAGTGTCGGCGAGCGGCGACGGGTGTATATTCGTGTGGCGCGTGCCGCACGACATGGTGGTGACGATGCGCGCGAGACTCGCGCAGCAGGCGATACGGCAGGGCAGGTTAGTTACAACCCTTTGTAGTACTAAGAGCCAATGCACACTGCAATATCACGAAGCGTTGGGATACATTTTTAAGTTAGCCATTCAAAAGAACAGACAGCCCAAAAGTGCGGGCAGCAAGTCTGTCACTTTTTAAAGGGTTATTTAAACATGCGTCCCATTAATGTTTCGACAGTTGCAAATTGCAAGGTGATTATTATACAGACCAAATCCCGAAAGCTGGATATCCATGACAGCGTGCCTCACGCAGTGGTAGCTATATCTCGACACACTAACACCTGTGTCTACTACACTGACACCGATGGGGACGCCGTGGTCAGCTTTAGGCCGGCGCCACACATAGCACAAACATTTGAACACATATTTGAACACTTGTTTGTACACATGTGTAGCACGGGACTTTGAGACTTTGTTCACAGCTTTGTACAAACATTTGCACTTTGCCCTTCGATGTCGGTATTTTGGCGCACATCAAAGAGCTCAAAGATCTATGTTCAAATGTTTGCTTACCTGCTACACATATGCGCAAAGTTCACTTGACACTTCTGTGTAGTCCATAGATAATACAATATATACAACCACAGACTACATGTCATGTAGTCTGTGGTTGATCGAAGTATTTTGCCGGGAATGTGAAAGAGTGATGTTGTGTTTTTGTATAATTATTTTCCTAAAATTGTGTTAATTGGGTTTTAATGTGTAATATTGGTAGGGCTAAGGGCCCGGCCGCACCTGCGTCTATCGTCTGAAGCTTCGTGCTATGAGACGATACCTACTATTGGACGATACAAGAAGATCGTCCAACAGAATCGGTTTTAGCGCGAAGCACTACGCATAATATGCGGCCGTGGCAGTAGAATATTATCCATTAAGATATTCGTTATCGTGCACAAGACGTGTGGGAAAGTGATGCATTAAGTATTTATTCCATTACACTTTTAGAAATCTAAATGATTTAGTCACTAAATTTAGTGAAGTGGAATAACATTTAGAAAGCTAGGATCCTAATTAGTGTACTAAATCGGCAAAAATGTGGCTTCTAAGTTCTAACTTCTAACTGACTAAATCAGTGTTGCCAGATGGTTTCAACCTTTTATTGTATTATAGTCAATATATTTTATGTTATACGATCTGGAATCCATTCATAATTAATTTCTAAAGTCTGCTGGTTCCAAGTAGTTCAGAAAGTTCATGATTCATAATTTTTCGTGGAGCAAAAATTCTTTCAACCATCTTTTTCGCCTTTTATTTATTTTGATTTTTTGTTGGTTTGACAGAACTGGAGCCATTATGAAAACGTCTGGCCAAAATCGCCGCGTCGTCACAACTGATTTTTAATCTGTGCAACTGTTTTAGTTACTAAATTAGGACAAGTGGAATAAGTAGCTTCTAATTTGTCTTCTTTTTAGAATCCTATTTAGAACTTCTAAATTTAGTGTAATGGAATAACTACCCAGAAACGTGCTATTTTGTGTTCCCTCCAAAACTCCATCAAAAGTTTCAGTAAAGCGTCTACCACTTTACTGAATCGACTGACTTGACTTTCTGACTGTAATGACATTTACTTAGACTTTGACTAGACTTTAGACCTGATAATATGGAAAACGATGCTGAAAATTGAAATAAAAAATATTGTTTTCCTGCCATATTATATTATGCTCGACACTGGCCATGGCTAAAGCCGAAGTGCCATAATAAGAAAAAAAAAATTCTTGTCTGTGGTCAGTTGTCACGTCAAATCAGTCGTCCGTCTTGTTTGACGTCCTTGCAACAACTGTGAAGTGAAAATGTATGTGAAACTCTGTGAAACATGTCTGGCAGGTTCAACATACAAGTGTTCAAATGTGTGACAAAGTCTGTGTTCAAACATTTGTGCTATGTGTGGCGCCGGTATTATAAAAAGATCTTTGGAGGCGTCAACCGATTTTATAATGGAATATAACATCAAAATGGCGATCAAGGACAGAAATGACCAAGTCCTAGGCCGTATAGCGAGGCACAGTCTTCAAAGGTCGGCAAAAATTAAATGTTAAAAAAAAAAAAAAAAAATGGGGGACATGGTTCTGGTGACCCCACTAGTAGTAGCTAGTAGATTCGTCACAGAACGATATCTTCTTAAGATCCTTGAAACTCCACCCAGCTTGAGTGACCGCTCTCCACCAAGCTAATGCCACAACATCTAAAGGCAAAGGGTGCAGCACCATACCCGAAGAAATCCAAAAATGTCGAATCTACTGGCTATACTGGGACCACATACGCCCCTTCAGGGCATCAAATATTATAATATAGTGATAAATATATATAATATTTATTAAGTTAGGTAATTTTCTATATAAATAATAATAGTATTAAGCATAATATAATATACAATAATATCAATAGTATAATAATGTATAAGTTTAAAAGGTCCAAGGGGCGATGGACTTACAGTAGATTAAGAGGAAATGTAATCTTGGTACGCGACCATATTATAACAATGTGACAAATAAAGGATATGGGCGACTAGCCCATAGACGACCCTAATTATTATAATAAAAAAAAAATAAAAAAATTGCAAGGTGAAGTAACACCATATTAGTGCAATAATATAAGTGTTTAACAAGTTCCCTTACAGACATTTCGATCTCACACATCAATTATTATTATTGATTTTTTCAAAATCCGTCGTGCTATTTTAAAATTCTAAATAATGTACTGCAAAAATGTGTACCGTTAATGCTTATTAGTTATCAAAGCATAGTTTTTATTGCTGATTATGAGAAATCCGTCCATGCTAGATTGACTATAAGTTAATTACTATTCCTCCTACAAAATATGATGTCATCCTGTTTCAGGAAGGTGGGCACGAATGGCGTTGCAGCTGTGTGCGAGAGCGAGCCGGACGTCCGAAGCTCGCCGCCGCGCGACGCGCTCGACCCGCTCGACCCGCTCAACCCCCTCAACCCACCCGACTACACGTGAGTATATTATGTTAAAGCATTTATACAGTGTGTAATGTGTTAGTGTAAACACCGTTATCCTTGAAACTATCAAATGAGCCCGTCAAAATGAACGACTTTTTATATGAGAACAATGCTGGGAACTCAAAAAAAATGCCGTCTTAATACCCATACGGATGCCCGGATCTACAATCAGACGGATTTTTTGAGATCCCAGCATTGTTCTTATAGAAAAAGTTGTTTATTTTGACGGGCTCATTTGATGGTTTCAAGTAAAACGATGTTTACACAAACATCCCATATATTGTATTTATATTGCACGTTTGTATGCATTATTATCAGAGAATTCTATTCTTATGTTATAAAGCTGAAAAGTTTGTTATTTTGTTTGATATCCAACACAAAACATTTTTTCAATTATTCGAACCTGAGATTAGCGAATTCAAACAAAATAACAAACTTTTCAATTTTATTAAAAATACCATTTGAACGTCCGTCCTTGTTGTAAAAAGTATTGGACAAAAATATGTATAGCGTAAACCACAGGGAAGGACATAGCCGACCAAATTACGTAGGTCCGACATCCGCTATCAATTTAATGCGATTATAAAATGAAATGCTAGATTATTCTTATTATAAAGCACGATTTCTAAGTTACTTTTTAAAAATAGATTTTTCGAATATTCGTTGATGTTATTCCATTCCATTGGCCCTAGGGGATAGGGTCTAGAGTCTAGATTGTCCTAGGGTAGAGTCCTGTCTAAATTCAAATATTTGCATCCGAGTCTTCGATGTCCATATCACTTGCCGAATTCTTTCTTCTGCTATCCATTTTCTTCATGAGGTCAACCTTTTGCAGCGTAACTCGGACTAGATCTTTCAGTATAGCACTGATGTCCCCGTCGTGGCTTAGGACTCTTCTGATATAATCGCGCGTGCTGGAGTCCCTTCTAGTCGTGTTGACCAGTTTATCGATTACATCGTCGACGTGACTCCCCTGAGCGCCGACGTTGAGGATGCAGAAATGATAGAAGTCATATCCGGAGGCCGTCTCGTCGTAAATGAGCGTCACATTTCCCTTCTCTCGGCCGACTTTTTTCACAATGTTCAGTGTTATAGATTTCGTTCGCCCTCTGTCCCTGCTCCCGTCGCCTACACCCACAATTTCGAAGTCGTCTTTGCACACCATGTTTATTATTCTCGCGACTGCTGGGTCAGCGAACGCCTCGTGATTCAAACGTTTCACGGTGAAAGCGACGCGGTCCTCCTGTAATTCCTCCAGTTTGGGGGTCACGCTGCTCGGAGTGGTGGTTCGGTTCGATTCGGTCTCGTCTGCTGTGGGCATCAGCTGGTCCTTACACTGGCAGGCGCTCCCGCAGCACATGTTGACGCAGGTTTTACACTTGGAATTCTCCGGCTGAACTTCCCCGATGGCCTTCAGGAACCTCTCCATCGGGGCCGGGTCCTTGCACCGACAGTCGTCCCCGCAGCACACCGTCACGCACATCTTGCACTGCATCAACATCATCACCTGGCGGGGAGGGGGAGGGGGAGTGGTGACCCGTGCATGCTTCAATCCCGGCCGGGGCGTTGAACCCTTGCATTCTCTGTAGTAGAATACGTCTCCTTCCATGCTAGTATCTTCTATGCTGGTGTATCTTACCCGTCTCCCCGGCATTACGACTGTCAGTTGGAGGAGAATGATCACCTGTAATAACGAATAAAATACTTATAATAGTTCTTTTACTCAAAATTGTAACCTATAAAACAAAACGTGTCGTTAGGAAGAAAGTAATATAAATTAAGAAAGAACTTGTTAGAAAATACCTTTTGGATTATTATCCCTAGCTTCATTGCTGAGTGCCTAATGTACACAAGAAACAGTTCGTAATCGATGTTTATAAACTTGGCAGTTTTACTTTTTTATACATTTCTATTTTCAGAGTAGTCACATTTTGTTGCCCTTGCGCTCGACTTCCGCTCGCTCGACTTGCGCTCTTTAAATTTTAAAATACCAAACCCCGGTTTTGATATTTTAATATTTTTAATTTTTTCTATGGTTTTCAGCTTAATATTATGCTATTATAATATAATCATGGACAAAATATTTGATGAAATTATAATTTTGCTTGAATGCGCTTCAAAAAAAGGTATTCCAAATTTTCCTGTAAACTTAAAACTTTCTTACACGAATTATATTTTACAAAAGCTACTCGCGAGATGTTAATTCTCGCATTTACTTAATTTGTTAATTTCTATGACATTAAGATAAATCATCAGTAGCTCTGGGACGTGCGGGTTTCCTCACTATCTTTTCATTCACCATACGATGACCCTTGTAAATGACATAATATTATACCAATAAGATGAACCGCGTTGGGATTCAAATTGACATAGTTATTATATTAATTAATTTATCTAATGGTACTTACATCTATTGTATACAGATTGCGAATCGGTCGCTTACCGTCGTGGGCGAAGAAGAGTTTGGGTGATGAGTTGGCCGCGCCGGAGACACCGAACCCGGAACCACCGCCGAGAGGAAAATGGGCTACACGGATACTGCCTCCACCTGGTATGGAAAAGCCAATTTTCTATGTATTGAGTGGAGGAAAGATGAATGGATGATGAATATGACAAGTTAAATTTCAAAATATACAGAATTCAAAGTTGGTTCATCATGTTATATTATGTTGTCATTTATCAGTTATTCATAGGAACCTTGTTTACGTTCCGCATCGCTTCTCATCATGTTATGCACATTTTTGATCTTGTTAAATTTGCTATTTTAAATGAAGTTAATGATCCTACACTATTAATAGAAAAAATAAGACAATTTTAAGACAAACTTGCAAAACAAAATTTGTCAAGCCGGACTGTAATAATTATTACGGAAGCAGAATGCTTAAGGCATTAATACCTTCGTTTGTAGAAGAGCTGCCAGAAGACCTACAAAAGTTGTATCGGGACAGGTGTAAATATAGACGACAACTTAAAAAACATCTATTATGTAAAGGTAATTAAGTAATGATGCGACCACATCTTGTCTAGATAAACTTATTGTAGTTTTTGCGGCAAGATTTCATAAACATACTCATATAATATTATTATGTATTGAACAAAATAAATAAATAAATAAATAAATGTCTCGTTTTGGTGTCACTGATCCATAAAGTCCATATCGTCTGATTTGCATCATAGACATGCCAAAATTTTGTAATAAGAAGACTCAATGTTAAATGGTGATTTTGTTAGGCTAAACAATTTGTAAACATTACAGACAAACGTGGCGATTCAGACGGCTCAAAGGACAGTTCTATAGACAGCGGCACAGACACGAGGTATATAGAAAAGAGAAGAGAACAGAATGTGAAACAGGTATGTGTTCTACCATTATTTAAACTTTGAATTAAAGAAAATTGTAATCAATTTGTGTGGCTCGAAGGACCAATAAAATTACTCGTAAAGGATAAGTTTCAAAGCAGAGGTTCTTACGAGAAATGAAAAATGTACAAAATTGTATATATAGTGTAAATAAACGACTAATGTGTGGCGTTTAATCACTCACAACCGCTTGGTGGTGGTATCTGTGGAAACGGCATTGCCATTCTCTTTTCTTACTTTGAGATTAACCATAACTAAGTTAGCTTTGTGTATATGAACAGTGTAAAGAAACTATACACCAGTAGCCCTAGCACGGCGATCAGTGGAAATGCGAAAGTATAGACAAACTGTGGAGATAAACTTAAGGTGCCGTTCCGATCTTTTTTCGTTCCGAAAAATTCAATTAAAATACCACTTTATGACAGACTACAGTCCTAAAAATTCAAATAATATCCTACTTTATGTCATGTACTAAAGTCTGTCATAATGTGGAATTTTAATGGAATTTTTTTCGGTCGCGATTAGCCGCGGTAAAGACCGGAACGGCACCTTAAGTTTATGTCCACAGTTTGTCTATACTTTTGCATTTCTACTGGTCGCCGTGCTAGGGCTACAGAAACATATAAATTTCGAGACGCTAACGCTACCTGTTCATTTCACTATCACGCAAATACACAGCGTGAGTGAAAGAGATAGGCGACAGATTATAGATACATATTTCTATTTTCTTTGCAGCCGACTACAATCTTTGGCAATGCCGTTGACTCAACGAACTAAATATAAATATGTTAAGTTATATGTATTTACTGTTATGTCCTGAATGTGTGAATAGAAATTAGGCCTTCTACATTTCAAAAGTGTAAGAAATGGTCAGATGGTGGGGATTTCGTTTACTATTGTTTTACATGTTACTTTTATTTAATGAATGTTTTTATTTACTTTACACGGTTATGGTACTTATTCCTTGTGACGTAGAGGCCGAAATCGCTCAACTTGTCCCAACTGCCGCGCGTCGAGGCTCTCTTCAGGAACTTTGACGCGAAAATGAAAACAACTTACGATATATTGACGATATCGCCGAGAGTCGAGAAGGTTCCACTATTTTTTTAAGCATTGTGGCACACGCTTCAGCTACATTAAGCCATGAAATGTGTCGTCCATGTTCTGTTGTCATCGTTGTTTTGGTACCCGATTCTACTTTAATCCAACATAAATATCGTCGCTTCTTGTTCAGTCCAGTCCGTTTCGTATATAACACAACAAAATAATGTTCTTACATACAAACAAATTGCAAATTTTTGGAGTTGTGGCCAATCGCAACGCGTTTGACGTTGGTTTAACATTTATGAGTATACCAAGTAGTTTGGTAGGAAACGGACTGAATCGAATAAGTATTGAAACATGTATTTATGTTGCATTAAAAAAGGTAGAATCGAGGAGTAGCTGTGATTGACTTAGTCTGAGAAGGCCTATTCGCGTAATTATTATTGTTAAAACATTGTTTTAATTTCACGCTGTCATAAGGAGGCTTTTCGATCCTTGCCACAAGTTACCACGACCGATAAAAATTCTAATAAAATGCCATTTATGACCTAGGCTGAAGGTTTTAGTACGGGTGCCTTAGAACAAATTTTTTTTGTGATTACTAACAAGCTATTTTTTGTGAGCAGCTACATTTTGATAAGACGAACAACATTTTTATTTTCGAAATATCTCGAAAGTGGTAGCTAACAGAGATAGAAAAGATTTCATACTTGACTGACTGGTGATGACTTGATGGTCCTAAAATATGGATTGCTTTATTTGTCGGACAAGGTTATTCTTAAATTAAATAACTATTAGCCTACCAATATACAAAAAATCAGCTGGTTAGGGTTCCGTTATAGGGTACAGTAGTCAACCAAGTTTTGTTGATTATAGAACCCTAAAACGGAACCCTAACCAGCTGATTTTTTGTGTATTGGTAGGTTAATAGTTATATAATTTAAGAATAACCTTGTCCGACAAATAAAACAATCCATATTTTAGGATCATCAAGTCAAAGTATGAAATCCATTCTATCTCTGTTAGCTACCACTTTCGAGATTTTTCGAAAATAAAAATGTTGTTCGTCTTATCAAAATGTAGTTACTCACAAAAAATTTGCTTGTTAGTAATCACAAAAAATTTTGTTCTAGGGCACCCTGACCATAGTATAAAGAGGGGAAGTAAGTTATCTTCATACAAAGGCACCGCGCGCGGCTTGTATGTGTGCGTCATAGTATCAATGCGTCGCCGCACGCACACATATAAAAAATCTCGGGTGGATTCGGGGTGTACCAGTCGGGGCTAACACTGTACGTGGCTCGCGCGTTCACGGCTTTTCGGCGCCGCGACACGAATCAAAAATTTCTGATAATAATCGCAGTAGAAACTATTGCTGTGTATTTGGGTGTTTTAATGGTGTATAATAATAATAATAATTCAACAATTCCATAATTATCTCTGTTCAGATTACCTATTGAACAGGAAAGGTACAATTACTAGTTAGTACTCACTTATTCTAGCATATAATTTTTACTTGATGATGAGATACCTACTTCTTTGTTATTGTATTAGTAATTTTCTATGACACAGAGGAAGTAGATAGGTCTACTTTCCCACTAGAACATAGTAAGTATAGGTAAATAAGGGAATGTTTTAGGTACTTTTGATCCGTCGATTAATTTGCCGCTATTGCTTTGTTTACGTTTAGTAATGCCATTTCTCTGTATTGTAGGTATATTACTATTTACTAACTACTTACAGTCAATTAAGTACTTATTTTAAATCGTAATTAAAAAATACGTACTTAATTGACTAATTGTAATACATATACACATGAAGCAAAGTTCGAACCATAGTTCAACAGATTTGTTTATAACTTTATAGTTTATAGTTTATAGTTTAAGAGATAGGCGTAAAATTAGTAATGTTGTTTTACAGGGTATTTTTAAAATTGTAATTAGACATAGGAATTCGGATTATATGCACGATTAAAGTGCCAAAATATGCACAAAATATAATGCACAATCAAGAGTCACTTATTATTAAAAGTCGGGAGACCGCGACGCGACGTTGCCGCTGTTCATGCGGTGCGATTTGCGAACGAAGCGCAGTCAGTCGCGCCCACATCACACCACCCCGTCCGCGCCGCCGCCGCGCCGTCGCCTAAAATTGACAACCCTAAGACAGTAGGTAATTATCTCGCGGATTGGGCCGGAGTTAACTTACTTGGTCTCCTTTTACTATGCCCTGACTATTTCTTTTGTACGCCATTACCAAGTAGCGGCCATATGGGGTCGCTAGCGGCTAGACCAATGTCGGTGAAAAAGAAAATGAAACTTTTATCCTTGCTCATAAAGTGGTATTTTGTTTGAATTTTTGTCGGTTGCTGTTGCTTGCCGCGTTGATCGGACTTTTACTCGCACATTACTTGAAGCGATACCAGACGATATTGTAACGACAATAATCACCTGATTTGGTTTGACTAAGTTGATGACTGCAAGTTCTCCTTTAGCTTACTTCAAATCATTCTTGTCTATTTTGCTACTCAGTTCTGCTTAGTTGATGTTGGTAGTTTGTAAAATATGTTTTTTTTTTCAACTTTTTTCTCTCTTTAAAATCTATTTACATTTATTATTTACTTTTCTGACGACATTATAAACTTTTGTATTTCTCGAAAAGAAAGTGTAAATAATATGTTAGATTCTCTTTTTCTCGACAGAAAATAAATTATTCTATTAGACTACTTTAAAAAGTATATCTCTCTAAAACTGGAATACTAATATTATAAATACTAACAAAAATAATAATAATAAATTATTTTTAAAAGTAGGTTGTAGATGGATACTTGTGTAATATTAATGATCTATTGTTATGCATTAATTGAGATGTTTAAGTATTGAAAACTTTAAGATGTAGCAATAACTTGGTAAAGTAGAGGTTATTATAGATGTAGGTGGGAACTGGGATATTCTTCAACGCATGTCTGCTTTATGTGGATACGCTTGTGCTTAACGCTTTTTAAAAGCTTTTATTATTCTTTAAGCTGTATCATTTTGTATTTTGTTTAATCATTTTAAAAATAAAAGTTTATAATAATTTTTAGTGGTTATTTAATTTTGCATGATGTGTTTATTATTTTTGGATCTTTTATGTTAATATTTTTGCATTAGGTGACACTAAACCTATCGAAAACTCGTACAAACGAGGTGCGAACTCGGCACCACACGGACGACTCTTCTCTTGGCAGTATAAAGTTCGAGGTTTGATTTTTGTTTGTTATTATTTTGTTATTGTTTCGTTTTTCGTCTTGGGTTTAACGGGAGTATGCTAGGTAAAGACTTTTAACGTTGATATTAAGTCGTAACATATTAAATGAAATGTAATTAGCGATGGTAAAACTTGTTTCATAAGTCACGAGCCCTAGTTTATGGTAAAAGATTTGGGCCTTAATCCTTATTCACAATGATCGGATTCGACAACTTTTCGGCACTAATTACTGCGATGTAAGTTTTTGAATCCGAGTCGAATGGGAATTGAAGACATGAGTGGCTGAAGCGGGTATGTAGCAATTTGAAAATTATAGCCTTTTTGCATAAATGAAGGCTTTGGGACCGGGAAAATGATTCAAGATAAAAAATGTGGATTCTATGTATAGCTAGATATAGCCAGATGATAGAGTAGGTAAGTAACAAGGTTTGTTCAAATAATTTTATGGGAAAAAATTGAGTAATTGCTCTTATGTTGTAAAATGCTAGTTTCCCAGTTTATCGACTCATGTCTTCAATTGTGAATTACCTCGCTGGCGGTGGTTTGGGTTGCTAGATGCTATGATGTAACAAAGAATATTGGTGTGAGATATTTGGAATCTTCTAGACATTGTCACCAATCACACTATCGTTTCAGGACCACGAGTCTACGGAACACGATGGTGATATCGAGGACATATCGGACGGGGAGCGGACTTCATCGTCTGAGAGCCGCAACCGCCCCACTTACTACCCGGGCAACAACGACGATGAAACTCCTAGGTATGAAGTACCCATAAAACTATTGACTATTAAATTTAGAAACGATAATCTTATTTATACGACATTCTTCTTTAGTGACGACGTATAAAAATGACGATAAGTAAATACTACTAGAACAGATGCACGGTCTGCTCCTAATGTTAAATTAATGCTAAGAAATTGACGTACCATATTTTATAAACTAAAGAAAACCAAATTAGTGAATATTAATATTGTAAGACGCAGTCCCCGCGTTCTATTTAGCGTTAAAAACGATCAAAACGCTCAAAATGCCTCATATTTTGATCGCTTTGATCGTGTTTAATGCCAAATAGAACGCGGGGAGTATCTGATGATTGTATTGGTTCAAATCACAGCGAGTTCATGGTAACGGCGATGGACGCAGCGGAACTGCGGCAGTCGGTGCGGCGCTCCAAGCGGTGGGCGGCGCCGACCACGCCCGCGGCCACGCCCACACCCACAGTTGCTACGTCGCTCAGCGGCTCGCCTCACGACTCCGAGGACGATGAGGTATCATTCAATCAGTTAATGTCGGAGGTTACACGTTCAGTTTCTTATAAATCTGGTTAAGATTGACGCGAAACTGAACGTCTGACCCACGGATTGATGGACTGATTGTTGTTGTTTTTGTTTGAGGATGTGATTGTTTTTGCTCGATGAGTTATAGACTTTATCTTTCGAACGCTTAAAATATTCGAACAGAATTAGAACTGCCTATTTACAAGTATGAATGCGTGTAAACATTTTACACGTGCAAACGTGTGGATAACAAGACGCACAAGACGCACGCATGACGCACCTTGCGTACACGTTCGTGTAACATCTGTGTCTTGCTTCTTAAGTCTGTCAACTTTATCTAACTTAAACTTAAACAAAGTTTTTATGTTTTCAAAGCTAATAATATTAAACATTATTAATTTCATCATAATATTTTTAACTTCCATAATTAATATTTGCTGCTCTCGCATGCAGGTGTCGACGCCGTCGGGCGACAACGGCGACCGCAACCCGCTGTCGGGGTCGTGCGAGTCAATAGACACCGCCGGCCGCCGCGAGAAGTATCTCAAGTCAGCCTTCGACAGCTTGAGTGGGGTTGAGGAGAGCGCGCTGCCGGGAGGTAAGATATATATTTTTTACATAAAATAAGGGGGGCAAACGAGCAAACGGGTCACCTGATGGAAAGCAACTAACGTCGCCCCGTCGCAACGTTAGAAGAGCTGCAGTAGCGTTGCCGGATGTTTTTTTTATGTCATGAAGGTAAATCACGCTATAATGTGTAACAACGCTGTGTTTCCCTAGTAGCGGCAGTGTAGACTGAGACGTAACCCAGCTTTGTGCTTTTAAATTGCGATTATAAATTGAAAGTAAACGAGTGTTTGGTGATACATAAGACGTACCATCGAGGAAATCGATTCCTAGGCAGTTGACGGACCTACGTCATTTGGTTGGCTTATGTCAATTCAATGTTAGGCCCGTATAAATAGTCAGTACTTAAGATGCGACCCGGTCTCAAGAGGCGGTTCGCCTCTGTGATTGGTCCAAATTTTGACAGCCAACCAATCACAGAGCCTGAACCGTGTCTTGAGACCGAGATGCATCTTGAGTACTGACTATTTATACGGACCTTAGCTGTGGTCGGTCGGATGGGTTTGACTTAACGCGACCAAATTACTTAGGTCCGCCATCTGCCTAGGAATCATCTTCTCTGATTTGTTGTCTTGTCTCTTGTCTCTTTGTTATGTGCTCATAAGTCACGTGTCACCAAACTATATGAGAAAAAATTTACTGGTATAGATAAAACGGCGGATAGCTTACTCACAACTGCTGTCTCTTTAAAGTGACAATTCTAGGCTTTGTGGACTTTCCACTTGCATGCAAGCACGTGTGTGAATATAAGTTTTTGGCAATTATACCAATACCTCAAATCGCTCAATAGCATTGACCGTCTCGTCTGCAGGTCAGCGGTCATTATCGTCGCAGCACATGCAGCAGAGAGTGCCGGACCCGGAGGCGGCGCGGCGGCGGGAGGAGCTCCAGCGACGCATACGCGAGACGAGGAAGCAACTAGAGAGTGTGCGTATACGTCAGTGTTGATATGTGTATTAGCTCTGAGGAGAGGGGTTGGTGCAGGCGACGCCCGTCGTTTTTCTAATAGGGAAATGACCCCCGAAACATTTCTTAAAGTGCTCGCACGGATGTAAAAGCATACGTGAGGTTTGAATTCGTGATAGAATCTAAAAGACACACCTACGGTGTATGCGTGAATGTATGTCGCATCTGGTATTGTGTGTGCTACAATGCCTGATGCGACTTAGGAGAGGATCCTATATTATATGTCTTTTAAAAAGCCTTTGAATACTTTCTTTTCTTCTCAAAACTTCGCTTTCGCCTTTGAGAATGTTTGTCTATTTTGTAATTGTGGTAGATATTTTTGTATTAGTTCTAGTCTTAACTTATCTCCCTGATTATTTGAAATTGCAGGTAGCGTTCAGATCGAATCTCAAGTCGAGTCAGTCGACTACGGACCTGTCGTACATACCGGAGAAGGATGGGTCCAGGCGCAACAGGCCGGTATCCATGGCTGTGCCAAACAATCCGAGACCTTATGGTGAGACCACTAAACTTACAATTGATTGCATAGTTAGCTTGTCACAACACGTCCAATTTTATTTTTGTTTCTTATTGTATCTTCTAAAATAATTCAAGTGATGTATAAGCCATACTTAAAAATGTAGATAATATTTTGTGTTTTTGTATTAACATGTTTTGAATTAAGATATAACAAGGAACAATAATTGAGTTACAGAGTGTTACAATAACATTGATTGCAATTTACTAACACCTTCATAAAGATCAACCATAATATTGTCAAACCAACCATAATATTGAAACTAATTCCTTGCTACGAGCGATTACATGATTTTATAATATGTAATGTTTTGTCAGTGTACTAACCGATTTTATTCCTCCCTATACGCTGACCAGGATACGCTAATTCCCATATTTTCCCCGAAGAAAACCTAGACAGTCTCTCTACTAATTACTTTGATAGTCTCAACTACCAAAACAGTAATTTAGATTATCGCAACAAAAATCCTTACGCCATTCCCGCTAACTTGAATCACAAGGCGCTACCAGAATATCTCGACAGTATACCATCCTGTATACCTCCCCGAAGTCACGCAGAAAATGACGAGCGGCCGACCAAAATGACCAGCACAAAACCTACGGTATACAAGAAGCAGCCGCTGAAACAAAACTTAGCATTCACTATAGATTTCGGGAAGAAACCGAACTCCAAAGTTTTCGACCGTCTATTTCCATCTGCGGAAAAAGACGACAATAATCCCTCGCCTCCTAAAATACCGCCCAGGAATTTTCATTTGAATCTAAACGAAAAATCACAGCCGAAAGCTACCAAACCCAACGCTAGGAGTATATTTAAAAACTATAAATCGTGTCCAGTATCTCCCGTCTCTGAAGAATGCAAATGGGCGGATAAGGTCGCTCAGAATCAGAGTCAAAGTAAGCAAAAGGAAAGTCTGATAGACGCCAAAAAGAGAAATTCCTTAAGTTTCTTTGTTGGACTTGACAGTAAAATTAAAGACAGCCGAAATATTGTAGACACCATCAAAAGTGATACTGAGAAAATGATCGCAGAAATAACCAAAAAATATGGGGACCTCGATGATTTTGAGCCAAATAATCAGGGAGATTTAGATTTACAACCTACAAAAGAAGTTCAAGAGATGGACGACGGAAACTTTTCATCTGATTCATTGGAAGACTGCAGCTTGAGTCTGGATGCTAGTTGTAAAAACAAACTCTATTCTAAAAAGATATGTAAAAAACATAATAAAGCAAAAAGTATGCCTCGTCGGGCTGTATCTAATTATGAAATTCATAAGAGCTTTAACGATAAACCTGCAATTCCTATGAAACCTTTAGGTATATCACAGAAAAGTTCCACATTACCTCGTAATATGCCATCCAATTTAGAAGACATTATGGATGAGGATGTCAATTCAAATAATGCAATGTATCGATGTCAAAGTGTTTTGACTAAACGTTGTGTGACTCGATCGAATGAGTCCATGTTGAGCGATCATTCTAACTGTTCTAGTGTTTCTAATGAAATATTCTTTAAGTATGGGAACGAAACATCCTTCCAACAGGCTCGGTTTACTGATAGTCGGTACAATTTGAATGACTCGCAGAATTGTTCATTTGAGAATCTAAACGAACCTGACCAACGCTACCTAGAAAATCACAGACATAGCAGTGCAAGTTTCTTTTTAAATCAGAAAAAGTTTATGAAATCAAGCTGCAGTCAGGAATCAATGCTTTCAGACGAGTATCTGGATAATGACAATCATTTATCCAGGACAAATTGCAATTCTTTAGAAAGTATTTTATCAGATGATTCTGAATGTACAAGAAGTGCTCCATTAGAGATGTTATTTGAAAATGCTAAACATTTCCGTAATAGAAATAACCCTATTGCGGTCCCCAATAGTAAAAGCTGCTATGAATTTGATAATACTTCAAAGAGTTATGGTTCAAGTCCAAATAATCCCCAATTTTTGACGGGTTATATGTATAATAACTATTTTGGTGAGGCATCTAGTCCACGAACAAATCAAGTTGAGCCTGCTTATGTTACTGCCGCGCCAAAAGCTCCCGTTCATAAAGTTTATGGGTTTGAAATTCCTAAAGAAGAGTTTTCTGGCCATAAAACTGTCACCAGATCTAAAAGTTTGTATGATTCGTCAACTAAACAACATCCTCCCCCAGCTAAAAATATTGCTTACTATTTCGACGGTAGTAGCGTTCAACAATACGCAAGTGAAAAGAAAAAGACAGATGAAATACCACGATTGGGTAAGTCTGATTATATGGCAAATACAAGCAAATCTTTGCGCCCTCAGTTTGCTGATAAACATAAACATATGAGCGCAATGGAAGGTTGTGAACAAGGCGCGATGACTAAGTCTAGGAGTTGCAGCTTTGAAGTAGTATTAGAGCCAGCCACTAAACCTCTTAAGACTCTAACCGAAAAAAGAAATTCGCACGTGAAAAGAAATTTGGAAAAGTTTGAAGAACAAATTAAAAAGGGCGCTCAAACTAAGACAAGTAAAAACCAGCTAAACAAAGAAAAAGCTAGTAACTCTAAATATTATAATGCCACAAAAAGTTTGGAACGCGACTCGAGTCAGAAGAATAGTAATACCAAAGTCACGATGGAGTTCGTTCCGCATAAACCTCCAAAACCAATTAAAAGAACTCCTTCAGTTAAAATGAACAATAGAGTGAAGGCTGGTCTCGATAAATCCACACTGAGTTCATCTATTTCTTCCCAGTATAAAGCAAAATTAGATGGTCTCCAAAATAAAAATTATATTTCTGGTAAAAAACGCGAAGACAAAAATTCGAATTTAGAAGATACACCTGATAACGATGAAAAAACTTTTGATGTTTATGTAAAAGAGAAAGACGTCAATGAAAATAGATCAGAAATACAAATGGATAGCCTCGAAGTATATGCTATGCAAAAGACGGAAAGAAATAACTACGTGAGCATGGACTCCTTGGACGTTACCACTGATGACAATCACGACTTTGCTAAAGATTCATTAGACTACTATGCAGAAAGGGATGCCGCTTATTATGATAAAATTCAAAAGGAGCAAAATAATTTAAAACTTTCAAAAAGTGAAGCAGATTTTATATCGGCAACATACAGTGGTGAAAATGTTAACGCTAAAGAAAATATCGCACCGGATACGAGTAATGAGGTTATGAAATATAAATACATCGAGAGAAAATTGGAAATTATCAACAAGCTGGTAGAAATGGAGGAAAGGAAAATCTTACAAGAGAAAATATTCAAAGAATGGCGGATGCGGCCATTGAGAGCTAATATAAATGACGGAAAAGGAGTAGTAAAAGTTTTATCACGAAAGTTTGAAAAGTTAGCGAGCAAACGGAATACGGTACCTAATTTTGCATCCTTGACACTAGAGGAGGTAGACACAGATCCGGAAAGTCCTGAAAACAAAGAAATAAAACGTAATTTAAGCTTGCCAGACATTCTAGATACGGAACAAATAGGATTGACGGTAGAAAATATAGACATATCGAATACAGCTGAAACCGAAGCGGACCATCCTAACGCCGAACCTACAGAGCCCGAAGAGAGGACTCAACTGAATAACACGTTTCAAAATATTGTAAAACCTTCCAAGTCACTTCCCCAGAGAGTTTACAACGAGATGGTCATACCGAAGACGGACGTACATTTGGACAGCGAGAATTACGAATCTTCCACTACGTCTTCTAGCTGCAATAATTCCCCTAAACATATGAGGTTTTACGGTTTCAACAGACCGAAAACTCCATTTCGGAAAGTAATGCGTCATCCGACTCCGAGACTGTGTATGGAGAATCAGGCCATGCAGGGTAGAATAAGGCCAATGTTAAGTGGGAATGCCGTAAGAGGTCTAGCCAAAAAGATGCCCCTAACCCTGGTACTGCCGTCGAAATTCACGCCGTCAACAGGTTGGCTCGCATGTCTAGATGTTACGGTCGTTTCTAGCTTTGGATTATAGCCGCGTCTATTTTGTTTGAGCGTATCTTATGATTTACTGCGATACCAAACCACGAATCATGGATTGCTTTCGACATTGTGTTTCAGCATGGTTTTATTTGCATTGTGTAGTGTTTAGTTTTAGGCCAAAATAATTTTTGACGTTCAAAATACTTTTCTGCACTTTTGCATTAACTCAAATCGAAGGTTTTTTCTCACAATTTTCTCAAAATTGTGACGTCACAAGTTATTCTGGCGTGCGTGTGCGCATGTTAACGTTGCGGGTGTGCAGCGCGCTCGTTAGCGCCGCCGGAGCCGGAGGAGGGGATGCGACGCGCGATATCGCTGTCCGACCTGGCCAAGCCCGTGCCCGCGCCCAGGATGAACCAAGGTTTGTGGTGCTGGGAGAAGGGAATTAATGACCGCATCATAAAGGTCAATTCGGACGCATTGCTGCCGAGATGCATTTCTAGATTTTACAGATTTATGGCCGTTCCCTATATTCAATCTATCTCTAGTTTGACATACAACCGATCGCAGCTGACATAGAATTGACATAAAATATATGGAGCTAATGTCTAATGTGAGCTATTCCTATCTCAAGTAAGAGATAGATCAAATATTGGGAACGGCCGTTAAATGTGTCCTGCAAGATGTCTCACGAAATTGAAGTCTGTCAAATCCATACAAATTTGGAAAAGCACTTCACGGCAGCACCACGTCACGTTGCGGTCTGAATTGACCCTTAGTTGTTTACTTGAGATTTTCTCCGCTCGACTTAACCTCGATGCTCAAAAATTATGTCGCTTGTTCAATAAAACATTGTAATTTTGTGGTTTTAAGAATTTGGTTGAGTCGAGTGGAGGAAATCTCGAGGAATCGGCTAATGATATGGGTGGATAAGTGTCGAGGTGGCACTTACTCGAATTTTTTACTAGAAAAGGACAGCTATGGGATTTTCAAGTTTCAATCTTGAAGTTTGAACTGCTGCTGCGTTTTAAATAACAATTTTATGCTTAATGCTTTTCTACTTAAAAGCCTTTAATACTTTTTTATATTAATTTTTTGTAATTAACACTTCACGAACTTGTATGGGTCACTTTTGTGTTTTAATATAAATGAATGTTGTTGCATGAAATATATTTAGTTTATTCTTAAATGGTAAGTACGTTTAAAAAGTTTCTGTCATAATAAATCCATATGGGTCACAGTGAAGTTATGGCTCAATTCTAACTTGCTCTTAAAAAAATGAAATATGATAAGCATTTTTCCTTACACTGAGATATAGGGTACTTAATTTGATACATCGATGTGGTAATAAAGTAACATAGATTCAAATTAGAAGAAGACATAATATAATTCTTTACTTTCTATCACTTATGTTCAGTCTCTAACAACAAGTAATGTAGTAACACGTAATCAGTTGCTAATGTTTAATCTTTGCTAACTATACATAATATTCTGGTGTAGGTGCGCCGAAGCCCGCGCAGCCGGCCGCTAAGTCGCCGAGCGGGTTCGTGCGGCCGGCGCCAAGGCACATCAAGACCAACATGACTAGGAGCTCCAGTGTTGGCGTGCTCAATCAGGTATTTTAAACAGCGGAAGACTTAGCAATTTGCTTGGAGTTTAAAGGAAGAAAACATAGGTAACCTAAAAATCATAGAAGAATCATTTCAAGAATAGCACATAGCTGGCTTACATAATAACATTATGTTTAAATATTTTTGTGTATAACGAGTATAATTGTAATTTGTAACTGACTGTCTGCGTTACGAATTGCGAGTATTCTTCTAGCCGGGCTAGTTCCGAACCGGTGGTAGACATTATTGTAGACTCGACTTTTTAAAAATGTATATTTTATACCTACTTTGAATTAAAAATTCAAAGTAGGTATAAAATATACATTTATTTACTAACTATCATGTATAATATATATCTAGAACAGAATGAATAATCACCATGTTATGTTGTAGAGCGACTCGGAGTCTGACCAGCCAACACGGCAACAGGCAACGCGCGCGCAGGGCCTCATGCGACCCACCATCAGCTCCATGAACAAGGTCGCAGCCAACACGCGCCGACGCATGCCCAACTCCTATTACACAGGTATAGAACTCAGCAAACCATAAATGGACACTTTGAGTT
Organism: Plebejus argus; assembly: GCA_905404155.3. NCBI lineage: Eukaryota > Metazoa > Arthropoda > Insecta > Lepidoptera > Lycaenidae > Plebejus > Plebejus argus. Next base: position 1,657,658 of record FR989931.1, on the reverse strand, counting down.
AATCGTATAATGTTTACAATAAACAATTCACCTAAACGACATTTTAGAGGATTGATATTTAAACTTCGGCCAAACCTACGCGACCAAAGCTACTGCGAAGTGGGAGCGTCTGCAACGCGGGACGTGCGCGTCGGCAGAGCGGGAATAGTCTACGGTTTCGCACCGTAGTCGCGCAGGTGTGAGCACCAGTTTCGCGTTGCAGACGCTCCCGTCCCGCGTCCCGCGTTACTGACGCGTAGGTTTGGCCGAAGCCTTAATGTTTCACATTTTAAATGCCGTTTCACGATATCTAAAATAAACAAAATATGAAACACTCAAAGTGGCCATTTGACCTATTGCTTAAAGATTCACAGACACTGTAAACTAAACAGTGCTTACATAATATTACGCATAAAGCAGCGTAAATACACAATATTATAACATAGAACTTTAAAGATTCAAGTTGAATTATGAACGAAAACAAACATTAATTAAACATAGATTAGAAAATTGCACATTACGAGGTGATATAACCGAATTAAAATATATATAAGTGGAACAATTTAGGACGCTTGTAACTAACGGAGCCAGCCACACGCTAGCGCTGGAATAACTAACCTCACTGTTGTGCACGTAGATTGCTTCGTAGCGGGGCGTTCGGAGTCGTCGTCTGAGGAGGGGGCGGAGGGCGTGGCGACGCAGCACCGCCCCCGCGCCGCCTCCGCCGACCGCGCCCAGCGACGGATAGGTGAGTGGGATAAGGATAGATATTATGTAACCAATAACCATTATTAAAACCATACGACTAGGCGAGTGTGATAAGGATAGATATATCATTCCATGATTAAAAAGATACTACATTCTTTACAGTTGGGGATTTTAGGTAAATAACAAGTGAAAAGCAATACAATTTTATCCATTTTGCTAATAGTTATCCCGTCTGTACTAATTTACAAATAACTAGTTACTAGATAGAGTACAAAGAAAATATCATGTATCAAAATAGGAGCAGTATTCTGTATCAGGAAGATATTTACATTTTGAATAAAATATCCAACGTATTAATATAATTATTATCGTTATAAACATAGGGTGATAACTATAACATATATTAAGTTCGTTTTAAAGTTATTTTAGTATGTTATCGTACCTTTTATATCCGAGTAATGACTTGTGTATATGTCTATCAGGTCGCAGCGGCAGCGAACGGGACATCTCGGCAAAGGCGCGAGAGGTGACAGCACGACTGACCGCCAACACGCGTCAGCGGACCAAGCCCGACACGCCGCCCGACAAGGACCGTAAGTTGCACCATTACGTACTGATCGTCTTAGTAGACTAATGTAATAAGAAGTATTCTACAACTTGAACGGTATTTTTACCGCTGTTTGAGTGCTGTTTTGATTTTATGAAAAGCTCTGTGGCAAGTAATTACAAATTTTGCGCGCAGCACTGAAGCTGCTTGCGAAGTTTTTATAGATCAGTTATAAAAATGTCTGTAGCTTGATTGCTGCTAACTTATGTTTCTTACGAAACTATTAATCCAGTTGGCTTTACTTGCGTTTGTCTAATATGATATTGTTTTCAGTATCGCCCGCGGAGTTGTGTGCTTCGTTGAAGGAGCAACTAACACGCACGGCCGGCAAGGTGGTGCAGCTGTACCGCACGCTGCAGCACGAGCCCGGCGCCGCAGCCGAGATCAGTGGTGCGTATACACCTGCATATACACCTGCGTATTCATTTGCGTATACGCCTGCGTATTCACCTGCGTATACACCTGCGTAATATACACCTGCATATGCATCTGCTTATACACCTCCGTATACGTGCACGCATACGTGTACGCATTCTTTCCTATTTATCTAATTGGAGCAATAGAGTGCATTATGCGGCATAATGCTCAACGTTGAATGTTTTAACTACTACTGTACACAATCAAGCACTCTCAAAAAAACTAATTCACGTTCCAATTTAGCATTAGAACATTTCGGTATTTGGCTCAAATGAGTCGCATTACGCTCTGCAATTTTAAAATAGGGGTACGTAGTCTCAGTGAGACCTCAGAGAACTTGTCAATACTGTGGCAGTGGTTCCAGTGCAGGGTGTTTTCCGATTGCCGTGGACTCGCACTTGTCTGTTCCTTAGTCCCGATTCCTCGGGGCTCGTGCGCAGAGATTTCGCATAAAAACTGTACTACGCACGTACTAGCATGTTGGTTATCTAAATAATTTTTCATAAAATTGTAGACTTAACATTTGTAAAATCTATTAATCAGGTCTGGAGGCGGCAATAGTAGAGACGCAAAAGGTGCTGCGTGGAGCCGTGAGCGCGCAAAACGGCACGGATGGCGACGAGCGTGCGCTTGCTGACGCCGCCAGGCACCGCCTCGACAGGGTTGCTAAAGGTAACGGATACCCTCTCTCTATCTCTTATCTTATGATATTAGTGAACCAGGCACCGCACGCTGAACGCACGCTGACAGCCAAAATGTATGAACCTCTAGGAAGCGTTTTAAAGTAACGCGTAGCTATCAGCGCGTACGTTGGTCAGCGCTGATCTGTGCGCGGGCGTACGCGTCGCTCGTCGGCGACGCGCAGCCGTCGGCGCTCACCGCCGCCCGCGCGCCTCTGTCTTTAGTGAGCGTTCTACTGTCGCGCCGAGTGGACGCCGTCAGCGTGAACAGTCACGCTATGGACACGCCAAAGCGATCAGCACGATACTGAAACGTCTCAGCGCTGACAAGCTACGCGCTGAGCTGTCAGCGCCGATGGTCAGCATGACTCTAAAACCAGCCTAATTGTTATAACGCCGATAAACTTTGGCTATTAAGTTACGTCGAGAAAGAATATTATATTAGGTAAAACATGAATCTCACGACTACCACAGTTACATAACTCTAATTTGACCACAATATTAACTCTTTGTCAACAGAAGCGACCTCATCTGGTAACCCGGCTATATCGCTGATAGAGCAGTATTCGGACATCCTTCTCAACATGATGCAGAGCAAGATGGTGAATCAGTTCTCCCAGAGCCCGCAGAGCCTGCCGCCCGCCGCGAGAAACGAGGGAGACAGCTAGTACATAGACAGGGACGACTAAACCAAATATTGTATTACTAATAAGGATAACATCGTAGACTTATGAGTTTGAGAGGTCAAGGGTCAGTCTGACTTAAAGTTAATCTTGGATTGTTACATCTAGTTCTTCAGTATTTATGAAAGGGCAGACATGATAACAAAAGAATATCAATAAGACAGAGTGTTGCGTTGTTCATATTTTAAAAAGCAAACGCCATTGAAATAATTATAACATCAAATCTATCTTTTTAAACTTATAATGTTCTAAGCTATGAGTATTTTTTTCACTCAACTATAGCATGTCAAAATCATGTAAGTTAAAATATCTAAAATCTAAATCATTGTAATTAATACTTCGCTAATTTTTGTGCTACTTAATGTTTCTTATACTGTAACTATTCTTCTTACTTCTACTGTATCGAACTGTTTTACTTGTAATTATGTAAATATTATTATTCTATAATTTATGTTCTAACATTTTTTAGTCTTCCTAAGTTATATATGGATATTGAATTCGCGCTGCGTGATTGGCTGTCAGATGAAACGTTATGCGCGCCCACCTTTGTAATATACTTTGCATTTATACTTAATTTGCATTTTAAAGGCGACCATTTTGTTACATTCCGCCATCTTGTGACGTATGACGTGTGTTACTGAGTCATTTCATCTTACTTGTCGACTAATTATGTTTTTTTAACCGACTCGAAAAAGGGGGAGGTTAATTATTTGCGGTAAATGTCATCATTAAAACTAAGTAAAAGTCTAGTGTGATTGTCTAACGGAATAAATAATTCGCTCACCATGTTTTATATTTAAGGTTAAATAGGACGCTGTTAAATATCTAAGAAAAACAACAAAAGTATTGACAGAATAAAAGGAAAATGTGTGTAATAGCTCCTTTGAGTACGTCGTGTGTGGGAGAAAACGTCTTGAAGTCACAATTTTTACAATCACAATATTTTGTAGTGACAAGTTTAGGTATTAGAATTATAGTCTGTAAATAGACGCTTTGGTTTTACGAAGTCGAAGACAAAATATATTTTCATTGATTATGACATTCCCTATTTAAACATTCGTCCTTTTTGAAGAACGTGTGATATCTCTCAGTATTGCCTCTCTTTCTCAGTGTTGCCAATTTTTTCATATCTTCATTACAACGAATGAAAGAGAACGCATGAGAGATATTTGACACGTTTAAATGAAATAAAATCGTCAATTTGAGCCGTCGCTTTTGCAATTAATAATATTATTAAATCGTAATTTTAATAAGTAATAGACACAAAGCTAACTACGGCTATTTAAACGATGTAAAAACGGTACCAACCTATTTTTACTCGTGAATAATTATTGTATTTATGTATATTCATTTAATTTTGATAACTGTCAAATATTCTGCATAATGTTAATAATATGTTCACAAATGATTATTACTAAGCATGATAGTTTTATAGGTTTTGTATTTAATTGCAAAAACATTCAATTATTGCTGTACGTGATTCTGCATGCACGATGTCAAAGACTATTTGACAGCTGTCAAAATGCGCGCCAACATTGTAATGCAATATTGTAGGGTCATTGACCTAAATATGTAGATAGTTTTTTTATTTAATGTTCAAAATTGTAATGCCATTTACGAAAAAGACTAATGTTCATATAAATAATGTTTAGTGTAATATTATACGATAAATATTGTTATTTTTTGTTTTTTATTTAATTTATGCTGTTGCTGGACCCTTATTTCTTTTTTTCATCTTGGTATTTTATTTGACATTTATCTTATTTTCCAAGAAATATACTACCAATTAATATGTAGTACATTTTATGTTCTATTATGTAATGACTAATGATCCAGCAACATTTTCTCCTTTTTTTAGGGTTCCGTACCCAAAGGGTGAAAACGGCACCCTATGACTAAGACTTCGTTGTCTGTCCGTCTGTCCGTCCGTCCGTCCGTCCGTCTGTGTGTCTGTCGCCAGGCTGTATCTCAAGAACCGCTTCTGAAATTTTCACAGATTATGTATACCTGTTGCCCCTATAATATGGAGTGTAGATGGGTCCATACCCTATAACAACAAATACTAAAACAAAATAATATTAATATTGGGGGGCTACCATACAACAAACGTGATTTTTTCGGCCTTTTTTGCTCGATATCAACAACCGCAACAGGTAGGCACTTGAAAATTTCACAAAGGCTTTAAATATACGTGTACCTTAATTAATAATATTTTAAAAAAATTAAAATTTTAGTGGGGCTCCCATACAAAAAAACAATTTTTGGCCTGTTTTTGCTCTATAACGATACGGAACCCTTCGTGCGCAAGTCCGACTCGCACTTGGCCGATTTTTTTTCTTATTTTTCAAACGTCTTTATAGCGTTAAAGTTATTTGTTATAAATAAAACAACATGGGATGTATAATAATTGGTGGTATGCATTTAGTATTTTCATAAGTTGCTTCAAAGAATATGGGAATGAGGATCAAAAACTCCGTGATAAATGATAATATTATGACTGCTAAATGCTTAAGGTGACGCCTTGATAATTTGGCTGTAGCGATGTCCATTTTTCTCAACAATGACTAAAGCTAAGAAATTAAAGTTCACTGTCAGTATTCATCATGTCTTTGTCTTTGAATTACCCATAGCATAACACGATTGGTCAACTTTTATAACACAGAATAATCAATCAAAAAGACCTCTGTAAAAAAAGGGATTTCTATTTTGCCAACAGAAGAGAGTGATATAAGCTTCCAAAATTTGTACATAAATTGGTTCTAGTATACACTTTAATTTGTTCATAGCTTATATGAAATGTATTTATGGTTTTAAATTACGCGACAAAAACCATTTTGTCGCTACGCCCTTTCAATTTTTTGCTGTTCCATTGCTTGTTTTCTATGAGAGGCCGGGCCAGCCTCGCATAGAAAACAAGCAATCTCAAACACATCCAAAAAACCTTAAGCTGACTACATAACAATGTTGCAACTTGCTGTTGGCTACAGACACTATAATAACACCTTCATCTCGTTGAGTGGGAAAAGAAAGTTGTTTACACTCTAAGTAACTACTAACTACTTTGGAAAATTTTATATCAGTTTAAACGCGAAATAAATCTGCGGTTATATTTTTACTGTCGAGTGTCGTCCATATTTTATGTTGTGAACATTTAAAATGTCTCTCGTCGTGTCGTTGATCTATTTTAGGTATTTTAGTGCTAAGAATCGCTGTGAACTATCACTATTTTTAAACGTAGGTAAAATATTTATTGAATTCTACTTATGGAATTGGGGAGGAATTACATTCTTAGAATAATATTGTCACGTCTTCGTAGATAATTATTTTTGGTAGAGGCCAAAATATATTTGCATAACCGACCAGGTTATTGCGTAACTTATTTGCACTAATATTCTTATACATCACACTTTAGAATAAGTTTTTAAAATTCTAGGCTATAAAGTCAGTTTTTTTAAGAAAATTGAAGAAGTTATCCTAAAGATCCTTCAGTTAAATTTGCCGTTTCCTAATCTACTAACAATAATTACTGATGTCGCACGCATTACTCTGTTCGCCATTTTGTACCATTTTAGCCGCCATTTCGTGTACGACAAGATGGCGTCGTTGTGTGAGCATGAATGTTTCGTTGTAAGGTAGTTTGTTATGTATTGGTCGTTTTTCGTCCACAACGACATAAGTCGTTCCACGTATGTACAGAATTCGGTGTAAGTTCATTTTTATAGAAATAAATATTCAAAATGTAACGAAATTTTATTTAACCTTTGGGATTCCTACACATGGCCGGAAACACCGAGAGCAAAGTCGTCCACATATCCACATAACCATCATCCACACGTGATGTAAAATTTCGAAAGAAGTTAAGTATCTCTTGTTTCTCAGAATTTAAGGATTTCTACATAATATATTTTACTATCAAGTTAAGTATGACGTCCTCACTGTGACGTAAATCGTAATATGTGGACGACCCCACAGGCTGTTATCTGGGTCCATCATCATCATCATCATGAGCGTCGTGTATGATGTTCAGCTCGTACGAGGGTGTATGCAGGATGCTCGCTCGGACCAGAAACTCTATGAATGGCCGACGCACCTGACGCTGGCGGTATGGCGCTGATCTTATCACTGAAACGGTAAGAATGGTCGTCATTTAAGTACTGTATACAGCATTTTTATCTAGAGCTCTAGGTAGGTATTACGTATAGCTGTAGATTTAATAAAAAAATTTCTATAATAATAATTACCTACTGTAGGCAAATTTATTGTTTGAACTTTGAACCACAAATATTAAGGTGATTCATCTTAAAAACACCCAGTAAATTGAAATCCAAATTATGTTATTCCAACCATTAAGCAAACTCGTTATCAATATTTGAGTGCATTAAAACACTTTTCCATCCAAATGAAATTATGATTCATGCGTAATGTTGGTGTTATTGCATTTTTGAAACAAAATAATGATCCAGATTGTAAGATAAGAATTTTAATTTGATTTCTTATGTATAGAATAATAAGTGCATCACCGTCTGAGAAATTTATTACAGATGGCGGGTCTCGGCAATTTGGTCGGGTTATGTGAAGCCCTGCCGACAGATCACTAATTGACGTAACCAGAACTACTTTATCAGTAGGTCCACAATCTGCTTATGAATTTCGCTGATGTGACACACGACTTAAATTGAGATTTATAATACTTTTGTATCTAATGTGGGAAAAGTCAATAATAATGAAAATTGGGACAGATATTTTCGAGTTCTTTATGAGTTTATTTATTAATTATTAATCATAGCTATAAGTTACGATGGGGCTGACATGCCATGTATTGCAAAAGCCCTTAATTCAAATGAAGATATTTAAAAAAAGGGTTTATAATCTTGCTAGTAGATAATATTATGACTCACATGTGGCCTGCAGCGGCCTGGTGTTGGTCTGCGGTCCGAACTCGTACAGCACCTGCAGGTCCGCGTGGTTCCCGAACCGGAACCCGAAACCCACGCGGTGGTCGTTACCTACGATGGTAGATGAAGAAGTAAACTATGTAGGGCAAGAATAGCACACTAGACTTAACTTACTAACATGAAACTTTGCGAGATAACTTATTACATTGTACAAGGTAGATGAAGAAGTAAACTATGTAGGGCAAGAAATAAATATAATATTATGTCAAATATATATTCTATACACGCTTCACAACACGTCAGTCTCGGGGTACAAGTACTGAAGGACTTGTGTTATGGGTACCAGACAACGTAAATATATATTTGATACTTTTATAGCACTATACTAATTATATTTAAGACGAGCTTTAGCCCGCGGCTTCGCTCGCGCTAAGAAGTATTATTATATACAAACTTTCATCCCCTATTTTAACCCCTTGGGTTTAAAATAGGGGATGGGAATATAATATTATGTTTGAACTCAGAGATAATGCAATTTTATACTCAATTCAATAAGAACCCGTGACGCAACTACTACGGTTCGTATTGCTACGCCACGCTACGACGTAGCGCATCCCGTAACCCGTTACGTAACCGCTACGAACTGCTACGCCACGCTACGACGTAGCGCATCCCGTAACCCGTTACGTAACCGCTACGAACTGCTACGCCACGCTACGACGTAGCGCACCCCGTAACGTAAAGTCCCGATATGTAAGCGCTATGTAATGTTACGCAGAGCTACGTAGACCGTTCTTCCGTTCTTCGCAGCGCGTCCCACATTAAATAATATTCTCTTCTAATTGGTTTTATCTTGTACATGATTTGTTAATCGACATTTTTTAAACATAAACTTTATTTGATATTTAAAAATTATGTCATTTGGTGTTACCTTTTAGTATTCGCGGTGCGAATCCGTAAATAGTTGTAAACGCCTGCGCAACATCCTCCGGCGCGATGAAGAAGAAGCCATATGCAGGTAAACCTGTAAGTTTATTTAATATAGGTATCAGTTTTGTTATTTTATCATTGGGAAAAACTTCCTTTATTTAAAAACCAGAAACAACATGTACCGTGAGTAATAACTTTGTTAGTAGAACAAAGTTTTATAATCTATTTTTATCTTACTTATAGTTATAGTTTAATATGATATGCTTATTTCGGTATAGAGTTCATGTCGCTATAACTCTCAGGAATTAAATAAATCATTATTGTAGGCCCTTAAACTTTACTACAGGTAATTTACTTTATGGTTATTCATGAGGTTTTGAGAAGAATCTGTATGAAAGTGTGTCAGGGATAATGTGTGTGTGTGTGAGTGTGTGTGTGGTGTGGGGCAAGCGTGAAGCGGCCGTGAACTGTTGTGACACGGCTATGCGTGACGATCAGGACTGTACCAATATGTTACTGCTCAACAAGGACCGAAAGTTGAGCTCACTGTATATTTTTTTTTATTTAATTTTTATTTATTTATTTATATCGGGCTATATTTTTGTGCGCCTGTGCTTTTTTGCGTTAACATAGTTCGCAAGTCGAAGTATAACAAGCCGCCCCGGCTTCGTGTTAGAGTAAAAACGATCAGAATTTTCTACTATGCTGTATTCTGGACATATTATAAATATAAACAAACACTCCGGCTGATATTACTTACTCTAATTTTGAAAACCTGCATCAAATCACTACATAGTATAAAACAAAGTCGCTTTCTCTGTCCCTATGTCCCTTTGTATGCTTAAATGTTTGAAACTACGCAACGGATTTTGATGCGGTTTTTTTTAATAGATAGAGTGATTCAAGAGGAAGGTTTATATGTATAATAACATCCATTAAATAGTGGAGAAGTACTGTTATTTTTGAGGTTTCTAATGTGATGTCGTAAATAATTACATTTTTTCCGCTTACAATGCAAACGCAGGCTGAACCCTACGAGTTTTATCAAAATAATGTACTAAGTATTGTACACATTGAAATGGTCTACAGAAAAGTCCATGATGGTATATGTCTATCTCTTATGGATAACCCACAATAACTTTTTTTTGTCATTCACTTTTTACGACTAATAATGGCTAATTTTCGAAGCGATTTTAACCAATACAGCATTAATCCTTAACCAATTAAATAACTTGAATACATTGTTCATTTAATATAGATCTATATGGCCCTTTACACCGTATGATTTAAGTGAATATTTTCGAAGATATTACAGATTTAAAAATTGCGTTTGCCGGTACCGCCGTACCGGCCGGCCGGCCGCCCGGTGCGGCAAGAGCGTGCCTATAAATAGCGCGTCTGAGGCCGCGGTTTTCCCTATAGCACTTTGAATTTAGCAGCGATCGGACGCGTTCATTATAAAAACGTGCTTTTCAGCGCGACAACGTATCAGTAATTATAAGTAAGTTACGATAAATAATTTTATGATAGTATTTTTAAAATATAAATTATATTCTATTCTAAGGTTAATTTTTAAATCGCACTTATAGTAATTATAAGTACCTACATAAGGTGAGATAAGATTAGATTAAATAAAACCATAATTTATGGATTGCAATTTATCAAAACTACTGAATCGATTTTAATCACGTAGGCTATATATTTTATACCCGTGCGAAACCGGAGCGGGCCGCTATGTTTTTATATACAACGTTCACAGTTTTTCTGTAGTGTATTTAGTATCAGCATAGAGTAATAATGGTATCAGCATTGCACCCGTGCGAAGCCGGGGCGGGTCGCTAGTTAAGATATATTTTTAATGATCTAAGCATAATATATTATATATCTAGGGCCACACAGCGAGAAGCTGCTTTACACTATATCTCTATAAATCATCACTATATCAATTTTGTTATTGTACAAAATAAAATAGTTATCAATTTTTTTTTCGATAGGTATAGATTAATTACATATCAAAATATATGGTTTTAAATTACTGACTTGATTTAATTTTCCAATATTAAACCAGTTTTAAAGTTATGCAAGGCGACAAAAAGAAAGTATTTTATGATTATATTAATTTATAATAATAATATTTATTAATTAGCATTCTCAGATGAAAGCTGGGTAGCTTTCTTGACTAGCTTGGTGGGTAAGCTGTTAACTTATAACCGAAGATATGGAAATATAACTGTCGGAGACTGACCATCACAGTTAACTACCTTAATTAGTATAAACGTCGTTGTTACAAACATATTTTACTGAAAGTTTAGTGTTTGTAATGTATTATACTTATTAACCAATAGATTTTAGAAGAGGAACCATAAAATTTTAATTTTATCTCTATAACCTACTACAGTTTAGATATCTAAGTTTTAATTTCCTTTACGAAACTTATTAACAATTTGTTTATACAAATTATATTTTGCAATAAAAGTTTATACTCACATTGAAACAAAAGCACAGTAAAGATAAAATTTTCATTCATTATAAAAGTTACAACTAAACCTTATTTAAAACTATCTAACATGGCTTCAGCAGCAGCAATGAATGCCTCTAAGCAATAACAATACTGATATTAAGACATTATTGTTTAAAATAAAATCCCACGATTAAAAGTAATTAATCACGCAAGATACTGAGAAGGCCTTAACCTTTAACTAGCAGCCCTAAATAAGGATCAATAGCGTCCCTTAATAAACTTTACAATAGAAGATTCGCCAGTATTTGGTCGTTATGAAACGCTTGCAAGTTAAAAGCTATCATGGTCTCGGCTTATTGTTATAACTGTTTAAGTCATATTTGTTAAAAATTAAAGTACATAAATGGAAATTATCGTTCTAATATCCTATAGTCGTATTATACGTATTAGAGTCGAGCAGTGCAAGCGAACAGTAGGTAAATAATGTCTACCGATTAGTAAATAAACAAAAGTTAAATAGCATTCTATACCCTGGCCGCACATTGTCCGAATTCTGATCAGAAACAGTTGAATTTCGCCGGACCGCCACCCCGCACACTATCCGAAATATCCTTCCGGCGAGTTCTAGCTCACTCGGCTCAGTACAAAATGTAAGAGACAGCGCGGACGTTCAACTGTTTCTGATCTGAACTGTCGTACAATGTGCGGCCAGGCTTAATCAGATCATATTGTCTCAAACTCATTTTCCTGAAAAATCGATCTAACTTTTTTTGCATAGAAAGAATAGATTTTGGGGAATCAAGTTTTTAGTTTCATTTTACCTTTTATTTTTGTTATAAAATTTAGATGAAAACGAAATTTGTAGGTATATTATGGTATATTACAGCGGAACTACGACGTCAAAATATTCGATAGTGTTTGGTAGTGTAGGCAGTAGAGTCTTGTGTTAATGTTGTTATAAGAGTGTCACAAATAGGTATAAATATACCATGTATGTATATATATATACCATGCTCCACATTTATAATTTCCCGTTAGTGAACAAGAGTGCTAATTGATAATATGAATCGTTATAGGTCTACCAGAATCTGATGGCAAAAAGTGAGAAAGTAAATTGACTTAGCAAAACCGGGGTAATTGGAATAAAACATTTTGAACCTTTTTTTCCTTATAGCGGCTGATTTTGTGTGTGAAACATGCAAATACATGTAAATTTATCTAATGATCAAGGATATTTTTTGAAAATCTGCTGTCAAAATTTGCCATCAGATTCTGGTAGACCCATACACAGATCACTCTCAATCCATGCTAATAATAATTACCTTTAACCATTCGTAAGCTTTCTATAAAACCTATCCCACCGCTCAACTCGCCAAATATGAAAGTGAAGAAATTGAGCGAGGAAAATCCTAAGCGCACGTCCTGGAGAAACCGATATTAAACTTTAGGACGTCGCGATAGGATCCGAATTCGATTGAGTCCTGTATACAAACCGCACGCGTGCTGGTGTCGCAGGGCAGTGAATGGACACACACGTAAATTGCAGTAGGACTCGTCGTGCGAAAACTAGCTTTACTCTTTAGGAGATAAAAGTCATTATTATTTGAATTTTATAAAAGTAAAGTGCACGAGTTTTGAAAAAACTCATTCCCGGCGCATGAGTTCCGTGAGTCACCCGCGTTTAATTGTGTTTCAAAATATTTGAGGCGCTAATAGCCGCGGACCTTGTCGCAATAGTGAAAGTGTCAGCTGTCATTTCGGCGCGCGCGCAGTTTGGCGGCTAGCGCCGAGATGACAGATTGTGTTCTTAATGTGGAGTGTTTGAAATGAGTTCGCTACTGTCCTGACTCCTCGTTATCTGAATGAAAACGACGATGTACTGTAAAATGTGTGCGCTTGTATTCCTTTCCTTGTTCCTACTTTCGTTCGGTGAGTGTACCAGAACTGTTTTCTTTGTTGTTAACACTTTCTTTAATTAAGTGGTGAGCGTATACGGACTAATGACATTTGAAAACGTTTTCCTAACTCTTTCAAACTTCTTTTGTATTAAAATAAAGTAAACATAACAAAAAAGCGCTTCGTCTAGATGTTCAATTAATCCGGATAAAAAACTGGACAGGAGTAAGAGATTATTACTTAATCATTTATATTTCATTATACTATTATTATTTAATCATTTCTTCCACAGTCTGATATTAGTTTTGTTGTCTACTTGCACTAGACTCTATAAGAGTCTAGAGATTTTCTAGATCTAGTTCAGGGTAAGCCACTCACTATTGGTGGAAACCATAAAAATCTAAAATAACTATCATACCAAAATATAAGCAATCTAATACATAAGGAGATATTTACGTTCCCAGTTGCCAACACTTACAAAAATGATGTGATTGTCTTCTTATGTTCCTTGGCTCCTTAAAAAAAAACAAGAAAACAATAAAAGTATCTTGAAATTATCACTAATTTTCACTCACTCTGAAAATTATTCCCAAATATGCAATCATCTTATTTTTCTGTCTGCTATTTTTAATTAAATCTCGTAGGGGATTATGAGTTCTTCAATTTCGTAAACACTAAGGTTTTAGTGTTACTGAAATTGGAATATAACAAGCTAATTTATAGTTTAGTTAAAACTAGAGATAATATAAAGGTTGTGAACTCAACGTAATGATCGTTGAATAGGTCTTTGTGTTGTAGAGCTGAGTTCGCTAGACTCTATCGTGTAAGCTATTACGTAGAGTGAGCAAGTCAAGGTCCACTCCAGTTGCAAGGCCCACAGCATAATATAATAGCTTAGATCCTAGCACCTAAATATGATAGTCGGAGTCCCTAGTATCTAATTCTATCTAGAATCTTCTGAAAAAGTCGCGACATAATTTTTTTATTATCTATACAAAAAGAAATTAATAGATCATTCATCATACATGCTTGTAATGCATGCTCGTAATTCATGTATTGATAAAGAACATATTATTTATTTTACTTTATAGTTACCATTCCATCATTATACGTTTAGTACCTACTACCTAATATCATCACCATCAATTGTAATTTATTTTAAAAATATGAATAAATATGGACGTGATGAATATAATATTTATTGAAAATAAATACAACACAATATAATTTACATGTTTGACCTTACTTAACTTCAATTAGTGTGTTTGCATACCATTTTAATATTTTAACCATTGCACAATAATAATTTACATTGCTGGTTTTACCTGATTTGACGGACGATGCTTCCAAATTCCAAAATAACAACACAATTTGTTCCTCTTTTGCAGTAATATCAGAGTAGACAGGTTAGTTCTGTTTACTCTGGTAATATCTTGTACCTAGTGGCTAGTATAAAAAGACTGGGTGTGTTTCTATTTCCAATATAAGTTGGTTTGATTCTCGGCTAGCGGAAATGATAAATAATTTAATTGATGCAATTTTAGTTTTTATCAGAATCGATCTCGCAACTTTTTTACCCGTCTTCCATGTATTTTTTTAATTCTTCCTATTATAGGTACTATTAACTACCAATACGTTTTAGCTAGGTATTTTGTACGGATACCCTTTCTGCATGAATGGTATCTACGCACTTACATTATTTCTTAATCCACATTTCATGTAAAATTCATATTATTCCTTACAAAACGTTTCGAAAATAAATCGATTAATATTTTCTAATAATTATTTAATAATTAAATATTACTTGCTGTATCTAGACTAGTACATCGCTGGCGTGTATTATGATAATTGATTACATAAGCGACCCGCGGGCCGCGCGGATGCAATTCGTGCCACTTACTTTACTGTACAGTCAGTTAAGTAAGGTTAAGCACGGCTAAGTACGGACAACTATTTTTTACTTTTATATCTTGTTTGTAGATAAATGACCATCTTTATATGCGGCGCCACTCCAAATATGTACTCGAAAGAGATATCATTTAGGGGCCTGATTTTCAAAACTCGGAAACAGAATGATCGCAGGCTGTTTCTCTCGCGGCTCGCCAGCGTTCATGCTGTTTTAAATGCGCGAGTGACTTTCGAACACTCAAAGTATGTGAAACGGGCCCTTAATTTTGTCAGTAACATTTCGCGATAAGTAATTTTTCGATCGATTTCGAAAAAATTGCACGTATTAAAACTCTAGCTATGTCCACATTGTGCCCTTTCATCTTCAATTTTCATAATCTTTTGACATTCGAAATGTCAAAAGATTATGAAAATTGAAGATGAAAGGGCACAATGTGGACATAGCTAGTAGTGTCTAAACACACTAGGCCGAAGTTACGTCGGCGTAAATTCCGCCGCAAATGTCAAACGCATACAAATACGGACGGAACGCGACGGAATAGTGTGTCATCCGTCGCGTTCCGTCCGTATTTTGTATGCGTATGAAACGCGGCGGAATTTACGCCGGCGTAACTTCGGCCTAGTGTATTTAGACACTCTAGACTTTAATGTTTACTAGATGACGCCCGCAACTCCATTCCGCCAAAATTCGTTTATCGCGCGGGAACCGTACATTTTTCCGGGATAAATCCTATGACCTTTCTTGGGTCTCATAGTATCTCCATACCAAACAGCAAAATTGGTTCAGCGGTTTGGGCGTGAAGAGGTAACAGACACTTTCGCATCTATATAATATATAAATAAAAATGAATCCATATTTCCCTTGGTTACGACATCACGCGTAAACGGCTGGACCGATTTTGCTGAAATTTGGTATGGAGATACTTTGAGTCCCGGGGAAGGACATAGGATACATTTTGTCCCGAAAAAATTTACGGTTACTGGACAATATACTTTTATGATTTGCGCGTAAACTATTCAATCTATTTTGATGAATTTTGGTATGGAGATAGTTTGAGTACCGGGAAATAATATAGGATATATTTTGTCGCGGAAAAAATGTACGGCTTCCACACAATATACTTTTATTATTTTTGCCTAAACTTTTTAATTTAATCTATTTTGATGGAGTGAGCGAAATACTTAATATGGCAAAACAATGTGTACCGGGACAGCTAGTTTATAATATTAGTATGGACTTACATACTGATGTGTTGATAAGTAATCATGTCGTTGTTAACGTTTCAGGGTCGTGCGGCATCATCATACCGGAGGAGCTGCCCTCGCTGCTGTCAGTGGCGTATTCAAATATTCCACCGATTAAAAAGGGTAATTAAAACCTCACGGTGTAAAGTGTGCATGGGCGTAGCCAGGATTAATTTTATTTTTAAAAGATTAATTTTTTCCTCACTTTTTTGGTAAAAAAGTGGGCCCCGGGCAAGTTTCTTACGCCGGTTCTTCTCGCCGGGTTAGTTCCCGAAACGGTGGTAGGCACCATGTAGGACTTTCTGAAAACATTTATTTTAAATTTATTCAGAAATAAAACGATTTTGATTTTAATAATTATTGTACTAACAGAGAAATTGATTCATAGGCAGTTGGCGGACCTATGTAATTTGGTCGCGTTATGCCAAATCCAGGCGACAGAATAACATAGCTAATATTGAATTGAAATAACCCGACCAAATGACGTGGGCTCACCATCTGCCTATGAATCATTTTCTTCGATGATACATGGACCTGGGTATATAGTATATACGGGTATGATTGCTGATAATCGAGAAAAAGCTATTTAAATATTATGGTGGCAACCATGATTGTCCATCATGGCCCAATATGGAGAGCCGCATTTATGAAATTAACTACCATACGCCTATTACTTAATGTCTACCCTTTTTTTGCTCTAGATTTATAGGTAGGTTTGGTATGAGGAGAAGATTATATTAGACAATCCGACAATACAAACATACGGTTTATTAAAATTTTCGACATTGTATTTTTGTTGCTTAGCTTACATACAATTATTATTTTAATGGCCTGTGTAAATGTTACAATAGTAACAGTTACCTAATAAGGTAACTTCCAAAACATAATATTTATTTATTATTGTTATTAAAGCCTAGAGGTTTTCTGAGTACCTACTCAGAGGGGCGCAGAACACGGAATGACTAATTTATCGAAGTTTGAACAAAAACTAAAAGAAATACCCCCTTACTAATAAACATTGTATAAGCTTTGAATTGAGTTATACAGTGTTTTGTTCCTGTCACACAAGTGACATTTTTAATTGGATTGAAGAAGACAAAACACTGAATAACTATTCAAAGCTTAAACAGCGTTTATTAGTAAGAGGGTAAGAATATAAATACTGCTACAACAATTGTGTTATTTTGTAATATATAGTTGTGCGTCGCTTGCCTTGACACGAAACGGTAGACACATAACACACACAGAATTTAGAAATATCGAAAATATGAATAGGTAGGTATTAGAAATATACAACGTGAAATTTTAGTGGGTGTTTTCCTGCAGCAGGACGATTTACCTACAGTAGTATTATCGAATCATGCATCATTTTTTGAAAATACAAAATATTTTGTATAAAGTACTATGGCAACTTTATGCCGATAAGCGCGAGCGGCTATGGACCAGGCCGAATTTTTTTTATGATTTGAACAAAAAAAACTTCACAAATCTATTGTACTACTAAGATAGAATCATTTTACTGTGGGAAAACAACCATTAAAATTTCACGCTGTATAGTGTGTTAGTGTAAACACCGTTATCGTTGTATTAGTATTAAATTTTTTGTTTTTATGTATGAAAAATAAGATTGAAAAGTAATAAATGAAGTTTTCGGTCTGCTTATCTCTTTGTCTACATGTTAACTTTTCACTCATAAGCCACTAATACGATTTTGAAATTTCTTATCAGGATACTACCCGGATGTTTTAAAATTTAGTTTGCTATTATTTTTTTGTTATTATTTTAAGCTATGGATTTCCGCAAAGTAACGCCTGATTCTATTAACTACCCGGATGTTATTAGGTGTCCCAGAAACTACGCCCAGAAAAGACAAGGTTTAAAATATGTACGGCTCCCGTGCGATAAATGAAATGACCCAACAAAGTTGTGGAATACTTACTCGTACATGTACTACTTACTTATAACACTTTGTTATAACTTCCGAAACATTATATTTCAGGCAACGACCACCGCGTGGGTTTCGGGTTCGCGTTCGGCAACCACGCCGACCTGCAGGTGCTGCTGGAGCTGGGCCCGCAGACCAACACCAAGCCGCTCGGTAAGTCTTACCATCGCTAACCACATGGCAAATGACGACCGACGCGTGGGATCCACGAGGCCGCTCGGTGACATAATATTATGTTTTCAGTATTAAAAGTGTAACCAGAGTGTAGAGCAACTTTTGCAAGAGGTGCGATGAGAAATTACTAATAAGTCAACAAAATATCACAAATCAAGAAACATTGCCTACAATTTTCGAGTTGATAAGATGTTTTGTGAAGTGTGTGTGAACACTCATTTTAATTTTTCAGACGGTACGCCTTTTGGTGCCACCAGCGGCAGCAGCAACGCTAAGCGACAGGCTCCCAATGTCAAGATAAACAAAAACAAAGAAAAGGTTAGTCGCAGCATTAAAGACAAGCAGGCGGGGCTCAGCCTGTAATTTCGAGGGTGTCACATAGATTTTGGGGATTTATCTTATGGAACCCAGCTGTGACCGCATATGACGACAAATGCATATATTTCGATTAAGTATACCTCTTTAAAAGTCTCCAAAACCTTTGTTCGGTCATTTTCATTTAAACTGTACTTAGTTAAGAAGCTTATAAAACCTTTTAAACTATTCCAGTTTCTACATTCCGACGCCGGTAATTACTTACAAAGATGGGCGGAGAAGATGAAACATCCCCAGACCTCGGCACCCCCAATCAAAGATGAGATCATGAACTTGGAGGATTCCCTGGTAGAGCTAGTCAAAAACGAAAAGGGCGAGTATGAAATACACCAGCCCAAACCCGACCACATCCCTCAGGCAGTATTAGACAATTTAAAAATTTTGTACGGCAAGAAAAAGGAGGAAGCGAGAAATAAGCTGATGGAACAGAAGAGAAGTAAGGAGGAAGTCAGACGAATAACAGAAGATTTGTCGAATGTAGACATAGATTAATGCCATTTAGTATATTAAGAAAATAAATACATAGTTTTAGTATAACAAAGTATTTGATATTATAATTAAAAATAAAATAAGTGATCAGTAGCTCTAACATGAGTTTAAAGCTATAGTATTTGTCGATACTCGATACCGACTACGTACCTACTCGTCAATTTTTAGTATGGCAAATTTTACAGCGCCTCAATGGTCACTTGCGAAACTAAAATCGCCATAATAAAAATTTACGTAGTCGGTATCGAGTATCGATAAATACTATAGCTTTAAACTCACGGTAGAGCTACTGAACTTTGGATGGTTGGATGAAGCATTTTACTACACGTTCATGTATTTCATTGTAATACAGTAATTCTACAATAAATAAAAAATACCTATGGCAATTAAAGAAAAATTATATGAAATGGTGAATGTACTGTACTTTATAAATGCTTGCAATTGAATCTCATATAATACCTATTTAAATGGGATACCACAGGGATCAAGGCTGGGACCTCTTTTATTACAGATATACATAAATAGAAACGACGCGTTTAAAACATAAAATTATTATATTCTGAGAAGTATTTTACAATAAACAGAGAAAAAGTGACAAAGTAAATAACGTTACTGTAACATGACTCTATAGATACAATAATTCCTACTTACAACAATAAACCTATGTCATGTTTGCCTTTTGCAACTTAACTTACATTGACTATTACAATAAGAGCAAACTTTTCACAAGTCGATTAAGGTTTTTTGACGTATCTTCTCCCATAATCACGTACCTAACTTATATCTCATTGAAAACACACATTTTTATAAAAAATATTGTCTTTTCGAACTCTATGATAACTTCTTACAATATTAACATCATCTAATATACAGATATTTTAATTAAAAAATAGCGTATCAGAATTAAATACAGTTGTCTACTTTTGGAGTGTTAAATATTGTCGATGACAGATTTTGAAAACATTATGTATACATTGAGCGTAAAAGAGCATAACCACGCCAGGTTAACTGGGCGTACCTACTTGCGTAGTTATTTATATAAACATTGATTAGGTACCTAAATGGATACAATAATAGCAGCTATTGCTTAAATATACTCTATTCTAGCCATTTAGCCGAAACTTTTTCGTTTTAGGTAAATCGTTCTGATGCGGGAAAACAACCACTAAAATTTCACGTTGTAGAATCGCCGATCAAAATGTATGGAATAATTGACATAAGACGAGTCGAACGTCAACGTCCGCGTCATATTAACGAACGCGCTTATGTCAATTCCATACATTTTCATCGGCGATTCTATAAAGTAGCCCCCAAACGATCAAACATCAAACACGTCAAACATAGTAGTATAATCCAAATTTTCTTCAAACACGTCAAACACGTAGTTTGTACGTGTTTGATGTTTGATCGTTTGCGGGCTACTTAACGAAGCGAAAACGAAAAGATTTTGGCACACCCCCCAGATGTAGTTTAAGCTAAATCTAACAACTGCGTCTTATAGATTGCGTCCATTTCCTGCCGACTATTGATCGGTTGTCTTAATACCATGCCCTCACTTTTGATAAGAATATCGATATAGAATAGAAAGAGTCACTTAAATACGTAGATTAAAATATTTAAAATATAGTATAAAATACCTACATTCTACATTTGATCCTAACAGAATATGTTTGTGAAGTTTGACCACATGTCTCTTCACTGTAGCTCCACTGTTCCATTTAAATATTATAATATCCCATTAACCCCCGAACGGCCCAAGTGGGCCGCGATAACAATAGATAGACAATAGATTTCCAAGAACTCTACGATCGATGGAATATTAGCATTATAATGGCATGATCTGAACGGAGTACGAAGTATTGATGGTCTGAAGTACAATATTTACACGGTGGACGCGCGAGCTTATCATACACTTGGAGGTAGAGAGCTGGTGGGTCTACCGCAGGCGGCCGGCCAGGAACCGGAACAGGTAGTAGCCAGTCGCAGCTTGGAACAGGCGGTGCACCCAGTACAGCCTGGAAAAAAAGAAGTTAAAAAAGTGATTAAGAAGAATTCTCCTCAGAAAAGAACCAGCTCTGGTTTGGTAAATACATTTTGATTTTTGGATGATGTCTTACTGCTTATTGATATAGGCGAAAAGTTTGCTTTTTTATTGAGGGATATCCATAATCATATTATATAAGTGAAAATGTGTCTGTCTGTCTGCAGTTACCTCTTCACGCTTGGGCGTGCCGATTTTGGTGAATTTTGGTATGGAGATACTTTGAGTTCCGACTTCCGGGGAAGGATACGTATGATATTTTTTATTCCTGAAAAATTTGACGTAACGGAGTTGAAGGCGTCATCTAAATTAGATCGTTCTATAACAATATTTTGTAGAGGGTGTACATGTAGAGCTCTCATGTTTAAGAATGACAGACAATAAAATATGTGACTTGTTCACCATCTTTCTATAATAATGTTTTTCCGCTTTAGTTGTTCAGTAGAAATTCACACATTGACTTTCCTCTAATAATATGGAAACAAGATAGCAATATAAGCGCTAATAAAAGAAACGAGTAGTCCTGACTCCTGGTTCAGAACCGGACAATATATTATATTTTTTTATAAAATGAGGGGGCAAACGAGCAAACGGGTCACTTGTTGCAAAGCAACTAACGCCGCCCATGGACACTCACAACATTAGAGGAGCTGCAGGTGGGTTGCCGGCCTTTTAAGGGGGAATACGCTCCCTTCTTGAAGGTTTGCAGTATACTTCGAAATTCAAAAATTACCTTTTTAACTTCGTCCTAGCTTGTGGCAGACTCTCAATGCCGTCCTTGAGTATGTACCGTCGGATGCCGAGCATGTACGCGCCGATGTAGGTCTCCCAGTCGAACTCGTCCGGCCAGTGGGGGAAGGTGGCGGCGTCGCGCGCGCCCCCCACCTCCCCCCGCAGCGCCGCCAGCTCCGACACGCCGAACTGCCACTCGTGGTTCGCGAAGTACTCCCCTGTCGCCGCCGCCATCTTGAACCGCCGCGCCAGCTTCATCATGCTGGATACGAGAAACAGATTAGCAAAGAATAAGAAAGTTTGTGCTGCCTCCCGCTTTGTATGGGGAGGGAATCTGGAATTCTTCCTAATCCTCCTATATTCTTCTGATTAATTTTGTTGCGGGTCCCAAGACAGCTTTAGCATGTCCACGGGCTCCCTGAGATTATAATATAAAAAAGTTTTTGTGGTTGGATAACCGCTGTCGATCCTGGCGACACAGGAGATACAGTGGTGGGAATGTGTGACGTGACGGGCCAAAGCCCAAAAAAAAGGATAAGAAACGTAGTTCATTATAAACGGCTACCAATATAGTCAGAAATTAGGAAAGGGGTTTAGGCACTGATCTCTAATAGACAAGTACGCTGGATAGCTGATACCCTTTGAAATGACAGCTATTTCTTGTGCCTATTTGAAGCGGAATCAGCGCCCCCATTATTCGGGTAGAGAACTAAATCTGACGTAAAAATGACGTTTGAAAGCCGCCATATTGGCGCTGATAGCAGTAGTGAGAGTACTTAGAACTAATACTAGTGATGACAACTGTTGTTATTGGTTGTGGTTACGTCAAATTTAGTTCTCTACCCGAATAATGGGGGCGCTGATTCCGCTTCAAATAGGCACAAAAAGAGGGTGTGTATCAGCTATCTAGCGTACCTATAGAAATCAGTGGGTTTAGGGCATTTTAGCTAAATACATAAATTGTCAATCCTAAAGACTAAATAATAAAGAAAGAGATAATTTTGAATGCATTTTGAGCTTTATCGTAGAAGCATATAAGGGTGAAGCCAAACGAGCGTAAATTGTGAGTTGTGAGCCGCAGAATTTCAGCTGGCGAAAATTCTGCCCGGCAGAAATTCTGTTGGACTGCCACACGAGCGTAGTTTTGTGAGTTGTGCGTCGGGCAATTTCAGTCGCAGGTTGGGCTGCCACTAGTGTTGTCAACGTGTGGGTCCAAGTAGACGTTTTTAAATATAATATTATGCAAAATATAAGTGGTTCATTTCAATTTAAACAAATAATTAAATATGTTTATAATAATAATATTAAAAATGGTAATGAAGTAAGAATAATTAAATAAGTATAAAATAAATAAAAATGATAATAATAGTAATAAAAACGAAATTAATACACATAATAATTACACCATAAATATTAAAAATAATATTATTAAAAATATAAGTGGTTCATTTCAATTTAAACAAATAATTAAATATGATTATACTATAATAATAAAAATGGTATATATAATGAAGTAAGAATAATTAAATAAGTATAAAATAAATAAAAATGATAATAATAGTAATAAAAATGAAATTAATATCTGGGGGTATGAGCCAATACATAATACACTAGCTGACCCGTCAGTGTTGTCCTGTCTTAACGATGATTATTTAATTTGAATTGGTATAATTAACAGAAAAATAGATTAAAATTAGTACTTATCTCCATGCCAAAGTATGATGGGTATTTTGGTATATTATAGTCTCAAGAAAGATAAATTATACAGCATTAGATAGATCTTAGTGAGTAGAAAAAAAATTATATAGCGCCCAGCACCTAACATTTGTACTTTTTAGGGTTCCGTAGCCAAAATGGCAAAAAAGGAACCCTTATAGATTCGTCATGTCTGTCTGTCTGTCTGTCTGTCTGTCTGTCTGTCTGTCTGTCTGTCTGTCTGTCTGTCCGTCCGTCCGTATGTCACAGCCACTTTTCTCCGAAACTATTAGAGCTATACTATTGAAACTTGGTAAGTAGATGTAGTCTGTGAACCGCATTAAGATTTTAAAGCAAAAATGGAAAAAATATTAAAAATTTTAGGGGTCCCCATAGGTACAACTGAAAAAAAAATTTTTTTTTCATCTAACCTATGCGTGTGTGGTATCTATGGATAGGTCTCTAAAAATCATATTGAGGTTTCTCATATCATTTTTTTCTAACCTGAATAGTTTGCGAGAGAGACTCTTCCAAAGTGGAAAAATGTATGTCCCCCCCCCTCTAATTTCTAAAGTAGAGGCATGATAATTCTAAAAAAAATATATGATGTATATTACTATAAAAACTACCAACGAAAATTGGTTTGAACGAGATCTAGCCAGTAGTTTTTTTTATACGTCATAAATAGTAAACTTTAATGAAACAAAAAAAAATTTTTTTTCATCTAACCTATGCGTGTGTGGTATCTATGGATAGGTCTCCAAAAATCATATTGAGGTTTCTCATATCATTTTTTTCTTACCTGAATAGTTTGCGAGAGAGACTCTTCCAAAGTGGAAAAATGTGTGTCCCCACCCCTCTAATTTCTAAATTTTAATTTTTTTGAATTATCATGCCTCTAGCATGATAATTCAAAAAAAAATGTATGATGTATATTACTATAAAAACTGCCAACGAAAATTGGTTTGAACGAGATCTAGCCAGTAGTTTTTTTTATACGTCATAAATAGTAAACCTTAATCTAAATTTCATTAAATCGACTGAAATATAAAAATAAATCAAAAATAATATAATTTCATAAAAATTAACCTATTGCTGCTGCGGAACCCTCCATGGGCGAGTCCAACTCGCACTTGGCCGCTTTTTGAAATAATGTACAGTCAACGTACAAGGCTGGCGTTACCGACGTAGGTTTTATCGTCTATGTCAGCGGTCGGACACCTTTTGGCAGGCAAGGGCCACAAGGTGGCAAAAGGGGAATCCCGCCACGGGTGGGACACTTGTACCTGAATTTCAGTATGTGTGATTAATTTATGCCAATTGTATCAATAATATCAAATTGGTATATATAAAGAATAACAAACTATTTTAAATACTTTTATAGTTATATTGGAGGCGGGGATAACATCGTGTAAAATGAAATCAAAATGACAGTAAATGTTTGCCACGGGTGGGACAAAAATTTTTATCAGCATGAAATATACAAGCGCTGATGTCACCTTTAAGTTTTAACGTGGATTTTGTCGAGTTAACTCCGTACCTGGCGGCCATCCACTGCCACCTTCAAAGTCACTATGTCATAAGTGACGTCTGATAAGCTGACGGGTGTCTATGGTCACAGTTCGCTGATTACGAGTCGAGGCAGCAGCCTGACCCTGTTCACTGTATAATAATATAACACTAGGCTACTCACATGGCTTTCCTCCCCTGCGTGCGCAGCAGCAGGTCGTAGAGGAAGGCGGGCAGGAAGTGGCAGGTCATCTCCCAGAACGTGTTCACCAGGCGAGACTCCGTGAAACCGAAGTTCGGGTACCACATCACGTACCTACATTGTACATTACCATTGTTATATAGTCTCCAATTCATTATTTGCTAAATATTTCCATACAACAACTAAAACTAATATACGTTAACAACCTCCTATTGCAAAATTTTATGCTACTTTTATCTGAGCTCTATAGAGCAACATGTTATACAATCCCCACAATCCATCACTGGTTCGTTGCTATAACATGCGTTGTATTAATCATAATCCATCATCAGTCACTGGTTACTCACTTGGTGGGGTTCTCGCGGGACCACTTGACGCAGAGCGAGATGAAGTGTCCCCAGGATATGGGGTTGATGGACCCCGACGTCACGTTGTACACCGGACACCGCCCCGGCCTGTAACAACCTCACTTTTATAGTCTAACAAAATGGCGCCAAAACTAGTTTATCGCACGGGAACCGTAAATTTTTCCGGGATAAAAAGTACCCTATGTGCTTTCCCGGGACTCAAAGTATCTCCATACCAAATTTCACGCAAAACCGATTCAGCGATTAGGGCGTGAGGAGTAACAGACAGACAGACACACTTTCGCATTTATATTATTAGTATGGATGAGGAGCACCTGGTGTTTTCCACTGCTTATGAATACTATTAAGAAGAGGAGTCTCAAGCTCTGAATTATTTCTTGGATTCTCAGGCGTCTCATCTAATACATGAAGCTACTACGAAAGTGTTTCTATGCAATAAACATAGGTTAAAGCATCAGACTCACAATGGGTTCCGAAACACTCGAATAGATAGAGTCGGAGTCGGGTGAGTCTGTTGCCCCTACGTACTTGAACATTGCTCAGATGCCAACTTCAATTACAACAATGGAGACTGGAGTTTGTGAGCAAAAATAAAATTCAATTAATATGAGTCAGTTAACGATGTAAGGTCTTGAGAGACAGCAGCCATCTTGTAAATTTCACAAGTTGGCGGCGTACGAGTAAATTGTTTTTTCATCTTAACAACCCTACTAATTCTACAATTATATGTTTAAGACGGAATGAAGTGCAAAGCCAGGTCTTACTTCTTGCAAGCCTGCCTCCAGGCGGCGAGGATGCAGCTGTTGACGACCAGGTCGACCGGCACCAGGTCCACAACGTACCGCTCGCGGCAGTACCCCGACCGGTACGTGCCGCGGGATATCTCCATTATTAAACCTGGAAACATCAACTTATGAGGCAGAGAATCAGCCCTGGATTGATGTATATGTATTGACCATGGCCTATGGGCGGCAGCGTCCTTTGGCGTCTTAGAAGGGGTGATGGTTCCTAGAATGGCAGCAGAGTTCGTACATAGGGGCGGAAAAATTAATTAACATTATTATTATTATCATGTCACAACATTTTTTCTTGAAATTTTGTGATGTGAGGGAATTCAAGACGTGAGTGGAAGAATATGGTAAGTAACATGAAAAAACTTCCCGTTTTTTTGCTTAAATGGAGGCTTTAGGGCCGGAAAAGTTATTTGAAATAAGAAAACTATGGATTGTATGTGTAGCCAGATATATTAGCTAGGTTATGAAGCAGAAAAGTTACAAGTTTTATTGAAATAATTAGGGAAAACATGAGTTATTGTCCGTAGGTTACGAAATGTTACTTGTTCGATTCTTCCACTCACGTCTTCAATTTTTCCCGATTCCTAAGAGATTTACGTTCATTTATTATTATAACAACAAGGTAAAGAAGAGAGACTGTAGTAAAACAAGGACTATTTTGTTTAAAAGAATAATAATAATTTATAGTAATCGTCATGTCCACTAATTACAGACGTATCGATGAAACTGTACACTGAAGATACAGAATATTGTTATGCTAAAGATATATCCCCTTACTAATAAACGCTGTATAAGCTTTGAATAGTTATTATTCAGTGTTTTGTCTTCTTCAATCCAATTACAACTATTAACTATTCAAAGCTTATACAACGTTTATTAGTAAGGGGGCTAATATTTTGTGTGTGTGTGTGTGTTTTATTTACTGAACATACCTGTGACGCCGTATATGTTGTCTATCCAGCCAGGATACGGCTCCTGGTGAGCGGCGGTCACTGAACAAGAAAAAGAAAACAAATAAATTTACAAAAAAATATAAATAATCGTCCTCTAGTAGGTACCTGAGCGTGAAGGTACTTAAAATAAATCAAACTCATTTGCGTCATTAATGCATTAATAAATTATAAAAATTACAATTTTATTGTGAAAACTGTAATTAGAAATAACCATAAAGTCGGATAAAACGCTTTTTGAATTCTTGTTTTGTAAATAACAAGATGCAGTGAGAAATGGTAATAAGTAATAGTTAAAAAAACTAAAAACACGCTTTTTATATAAAGCGTCAGTTACAAACAAACATACAAACATACAAATTGAAAAATGGAATAATTATATCAAATTAGTGTATTGTCATCGGTCTTCGATAAATCTACAAAGTTTGAACGAAATCATGGCCGTTTAAAGTAGGTCAAAATCGCGCCCAAAGAAGTCGGTTACAAACAAACATACAGGTGAAGCTAATAAAAAGCGTATAGTTATACCTAGTTATGATATCCTATCGTTTGTTTCACAGATAGTGCAAAATAGTACTAGCTAATATGTCTGTCTTATCCTAGACCGTACTGTATTTCTAATACTGGGAATTTATACTGCATGAAAGATGTTTTTGATTGTTCATGAGAAGCCAGTAATGGCTGTTTTACGCCGACTTCACGCACTGTCGGCGCTGATAGCAGAAGATGTAAGAATACTAGGAAGCGTAATCTGCGAGCTGATATATACTGCGTGACTGGTGACACATGTTCAATACTCGAGGACGTGATATTTGGCTATTGTATTGGTTGGAAAAAAATAATATAAAAAAATAATATCAATTGATCACTGAGTAAATGTAGCTTAAAGTTAAATAATTATTTACCCAACGCATGGACACCGCGAGCGGGAGGGGTAGTTGTGTGGTGTTTCTTTGGTAGCGCCGCACGCCTCTGCACCGGCCGCATAGTATGCCTACTTGCCTAGCCGCGTAATTTACTTAGTATCCATGATTCATTTATTTTTGGGAAATTCGGAAAAAAATTAAGAACCTAATTTTATAACAATTATAATGAGAATCGAGTACAGAGTACTCTCCATAAGTATCGGTAATGTCTCACCAGTCATGTTGTATATCATACATTTCGGTACCGACGGTCAGCGTAAGACTAAATAAAAACAGCGTAAGAGAGCTGATTTCAATTAGCCGTCGGCGCTGATGACCATTGACCATGTATGAAGTTCTAACTTCCAGAAAGCGTTTTTGAATAACGAGTAGCAGGCAGTGCTGATATTTCATATGTTTCTGTGCCAACGGTCAGCCAATAGTCAGCGCGATGCTATATATTAATCAGCCCAAGAAAGCTGACAAGTGGTATCAATTAGGTTGTTATGATACAGCGCTATTGATTGCCGCGGAATTATAGATGAGGGTGGTCGTGCGACCGACACCACTTGTGCAATCGATAACGTTAACTTTTTAATGATCGCACAAGGACTAGCCGAGGTTAAAGACAAAGGATCTCTAAAAATAGAAATTCCGATGGCTAGGTAGTAAGTAGCTACTTAGGTGCTAGCATATTATGACTTGCTAGTACGAGTTAAAAATTACCTGAAAATGTTGGTTGATCGTTTAATATTAAGGTTTGAACTTTGAACGCTATTACAAATATCAGCGATTTTCCGGTACCCTATTAAAGAATTAGGAGTCAAACTGCGAGGATATTTTGGTTTCAAATGAAAGATAATATATTCATCTCCACGACTGTACCATAAAAATTCTATAGCCGCATACAAAATTTTCACATAAAATACGTCTTAACCATCACAATAATCGCAAAATATGAAAAAAATGGGGTCTGATTAGGTACCTTAATATCTAAATACACTGAACTGAGGAAAATAAATATACAAAAAAATTGTTGCATATTTAGTCCTCTATAAAGTCCGCTAAAAATTTTATATAAAAATAAACAACTTTTCCAGTTATAAGAAAAATAAGAAAATTTCTCAAATTTTTTCATACATTTTCGCCATATCAAGAACGCGGCGAGCGTCGTAACCGCCACTGTACAAGGCGCGCTAATATGAATCTTATTTTAATGTCATTAACGTCGATATGTACTTGTACTATTATATTCTATTCTGTGTCTTAGGTCAGTGGAATAAACTTAAAGTTAAGACTTAGGGCCTTTTCACCACTTCCTGATAAAGTGACGGATAAGCTATCCACAACTTCTTTGACAGATTCTCCATACTTTATTTGTCAAGTTAAGTGGTGGATAGCCAATCCGGCACTTATCAGGAAGTAGTGAAACACGACCTTAGTAACCAATACGTAAGCAATCTAACTTACCAATAGAGGGTCTGATGATGCAGACAGGCAGCTCGGTGTGGCTGTACACGATGGACTCCGCCAGAGACTTCGTCAGCGTGTACGGGTTGGGGTGGTCTCCCTGCAATATCAAGTTATACAATCACAAACTCAACTTGATCTAAAATTTAAACCCCTTAGGGTCAATTCAGATCGCCACGCGACGTGTAAATGCATTTCTAAATTTGTACTGAATTGACAGATTTAAATTGCGTGAGAAGTCTTGCAAATCCGTCAAATCCATACAAATTTAAAATTAATGCATCTACGCGTCGTGTTGCGATCTGAATCGTGCTTCTTGACGATAGTGATTTATCTGCCCGATATAAAGAACGACCTTGCAGCAACGATATTTAGGATATTTATTTAAGTAATGATGACGATTAACCACCCACAGAGTACTTTATTATAATACTAGTTGACCCGGCAAACGTTGTTTTGCCATTTAAAGTATTTCTACTTCATCAGTAATTGATACAAAATCTTACCCCCCCGCCTTTTGTTCCCTAAGAGGGGTGGGGGGAAAACTGATGTTAAGTTGGAAAAACAGTTAATAATATGACGTAAGTCCATTAAAGAAAAAAATTAATACAAAATCTGACCCCCTTTTGGGTCCCCTTAGGGGGGTAGGGGGGAAGTTTATACACCAGATGTTGAGTTGGAAGAAGGCAAATATATCTGCGAAAACCGTATGCAAATCGGATCAGTAGTTTTCATGTTAAAGCAAAAGTTTGATACAAAATCTAACCCCCTCTTTCGTCCCTTTAGAGGGGTGGGGGGAAAAAAATTTATACACTAGATGTTAAGTTGGAAGAAGACAAATTTAATTGCGAAAACCGCATTCAAATTGGATCAGTAGTTTTCGTGTGATAGTGGAACAAACATACAGACAGACAGACGGACAGATAGACAAAAAACTAACCACAGTTTAGGCTTCTATAGCGATCTAGTAACACCCCCTGCTTATTATTTTTTGAATATCTTTAATGTACAGAATTCACATTTCTACAGTTTTATTATATGTATAGATAGAAAGAACCATTGATGATAATTAAAGGAGTAGGTAATATAGGGATGCTGAAGTTGCAACTGAGGACTTCATTTGCTCGACGTCGATGTCGTCGGCGGTAATAATGACGTGACTCACCAGCAGCGTGGCGGCGATCATCTCGACCGTCTCGGCGGGCAGCATCTTGGTGCAGCGCACGATGCTGTCGGGGTCGTAGGGCGGCGGGTACACGCGCTCGTCAATGCTGCCGCGCGGCGCGTTGCTGTACGCCGTCGACACGTGCACCAGCGCCTAAGGATGTAGGAAAAACATAATATTATACCATGTGTAATAAGGTAAGTTATTTGCTCACATGCTTGAAAAATATTTGTAATTTCACTGAATATATTATCGCAATTCTGCGCAAAAGTCTATCAACATAATATTTTGCTTTGAGAAGACTCTAAGAATCTAATTAAGTCTACATAATATATATTCCAACATATTTATATTCCTTTGAGAGTCTATTTTTTGGCAAACTTAGTAATTTAGTAACGCTGCAGACCAAACCTTCAGCAGCGGCATGGTCCCAGCGAGCTCGAGCATAAACGCCGTGCCCTGGACGTTGAGCTGTGCTGCTGCATACAGCGGCTCCGTGAACTTCACCGTTGCGGCGGAGTGGAACACCGTGTGCACCCGCCTTAGCAGCTTCTGCTGCTGCTCGCTGACGCCGAGACTGGGGGCTGACACGTCACCCGTGATCGGGTACAGCTTGTTGAGCCGTTCTGGCCAGCGTGAGCGTATGCGGTCGAACACCTGAAAGAGATTGGCTGGTGAAGCTCTACATGAGCTAGACAGCTCAAACGGCAAAAGTTTCTATACAATGTCTGCTGTCTCCACAGAAAAAATGGGTTGAGATGGGTAGTTTTGGATGTACGGACGCCAGATGACTTTAAGATGCTGGTATCATAGGTAGAGTAGGTAATCCTTCAATACTAAGAAAATCCAAAATTTAGCAAGCCAAACTTGAGAATAGAGAAGTATGTTTTATAGAGAAGTATCTTTTACAGGAGGATCTTAATAGATTTACTAATTACTGTGCGGTTACTATGTTGGATCTTAATGTCTCGAAATGCTATATATACCCTGAACTTTAGCCGGAAGACAAAATTGATTCATTTTCCATATCAACTGAATAATGAGGTTTTAGTCATAAAAAACGAAATTAAAGACATTGGAGTAATCGTTGATAATAAATTAATTTTTGACCAGCACATTAGATCACACCGTGAGCAAGGCATCTAAGGCTCTGGGATTCATCATAAGCTCAAACAAGAATTTTAAATCTATTAAAACTCTAAAAATTCTATACTGCTCAATGCTCATATGCGAGCAATCTTTTGGAATACTGTTTTGAGGTTTGGAATTCCACCTAGTATGATATTTACAAAACTAGGATCGAATCTGTGCAAAAACGTTTCTTGAAATTTCTACAATTTAAATGCAATATTATCCTTCCAGACTATGAATCAAGGAGCAAAAAGTTTCATTTCCTTCCATTATACTATCGTAGAAGAATCTCTGACATTGCATTCTCTTGTCAGGTAATTATTAATTACTTTAATTACTAAATAATAATACTGTAGATATCCTTGAGCTATAACTAATAGTCTAAGAAAATTAGTTTCAAAATCGTCGATCAGGGGGGCTATTATGAGCTCTTATATCCAGCCAGTTTACAGGCCGTTGCATAGACACGGCCTGTAAACTGGCTGGAAACTGGCTGGATATAAGATGTGGAAATGATGGATAAATGTGGAAAGAATTGGCTTAAGTAGAAAAGTTGTATATAAATATACACAATTACACATTACACGTAGTAAAAAGTTTTGTTCTTCATTAAAATAATAATTATCAATTAATTAAATTTAATTAAGTAAATAAAGTCATGATTTATTAGGATGCTTTTTTCTCGTAAATTTTTTTGAATCGAAATGTGTGGATTTAATAGCCTTTCATTATCATAAACAAGACAAAGAATACAAGACGTCGTAGTTGCGAATTCAGGCTATAGCAGAATATTGCGTAAGGCTAATATTGGCAGAAATGTGACGACAAAATCTGCCTGGTCACCTGGTGGCGCTTTCTCTGCCAGTTTCCTAACCTAGCCCGGACCGGTTCAGATAAAACCAGGCGAAGCATTTTCACATTTTTCGTTGCAAATTGCTATGACTCTATCAAGGACTAATAATTATTATAATATGCTTTGTAACTGTATGTCGATTGTCGAGTACCTATATTATATAATTTTAATTAAAGGATAATGCAACATTTAACTATTTAGTACCTACTACAAATATAATAATTATCTATGCAAGTTACAACGTTCTAACACTCTGTTAGTAAATATTTGTTTGTTGTATGTAGGTAATTAAAATTTTGCGTCAAAATACAATACTTAGTACCAAGAGGTGTAAGTAATAAAGAATACAATACTTTTGTTACAAGTTACAATAGACGGAGAGCAAATTGTAAAGTTGTTATAATGATGTAATGATTCTCTTCCTTTCCTTCCTTTTTTAAATCCATTTTATGCTATTAATAATTATAGGTAATAGTGCTATAACATGTTTAAGCGTTATCGCAATAATTAATGCCATTTCTCGTAAGTGTGGCCCGAGCATTATCAAATTCAAATTCTTTATTAATCATTCAATAATATACAATAGTATAAAAGCAAGGTAGCGTACATCACGTCGTCTAATCCCATACTAAGTAAAAACTTGTATTATGGCAATCAGAAAACGGATGCACGCCGAACAATTTTATCCTAATATATATTATTCTCACATTCACACACACAATCACACTACACTTTATCACGTTAAAGTCTCTTTCGGCGACGTGATGCGCGCTTCGTTCAGGAGCCTCCCCCGAAACCTCCGGTAAACTACACCGGCGGGCCAGAACTCCTCCACCTCGAAGATGGATAAAACTTGAGTCGGCACTTTCACCACAAAGGAACTAAAATTCACTTTGTGGCGAGAGTGCTGCAGAAGCTCCACCCTCAAGGTGTAGGTGGTCTTCTCGCGGATGTAGTTTACGACGTCTTCGACCGTCATGGACCTGTGCAGGCGCGACACGTAGAGCGGTGTCGCGGGCACCTCGCTGCGCAGGCGCAGCTCGGGCACATAATATATAATATTAAGGGTTCTTTAATTCCAAGAAAACGACATTTTTATCCAAACTAATAAGATTGTTTCCTCCGAAAAAATATAGTTGCCGTTATAAATAACTTATCTCAGCCTATACCAAACTGCAAGCAGCATTTTTTGTGTAAAAGAAGAAAACCAAAGATAACTTAAAATAGATGTGGCTAAACGTACCTGATTTTTCAGCAGCTCTTTATACCTCTGTTCAACCGAGAGGCCGCGCTTGGGCCGCATAAGGACGTAGATGGTGTCGATGCCGGGGCAGCTCCGCAGCAGCTTCTCCAGCAGCGCCTTGCCGACGAAGCCGGTGCCGCCGGTCACCAGCACCACGGCGCCGCGGTAGTGATCCGCGATGCTCTCGCCCTCCATGTCTGAGTAGTTGAGGTTCGCGAACTGTGGGTCGTTGCCGTTCATGCTTTTGCTGTGGGCCGTCGTGGTTGTTATCATCAATATCAGCTTCTTTCTTTCTTAGTCACGTCTTTGCTATTGTCCAAAATAAGTATACTTTTTTTGCATGAAAATGCTGATATTTGGATGCAGGTATATTAAGATAATTTCACTTCTCTTACTCTAGAAAATTTCAAAAGTCTAGCTATAGCGGTTCTTGACATACAGCCTGGAGACAGACAAACTGACGGAAAGACGGACGAATAACGAAGTCTTAGTAATAAGGTCCCATTTTACCCTTTGGGTACGGAACCCTAAAAATATTGTGTAACTATCAGTTCTGTAAACAAGATGTGGATTAGTACGGATGCTTTTTAATAACTTACTCTAAATCCATTTTGTCCGACATGATATCTTGCATTCCTCGTTCGATTGTGGCGAAAATTGGGTTTCCACAATATTGATAACTGAAACAAGCATTAAATTCACTTTTCACGAAAAGAGCACCAATAACCCGTTTTCATCGGACAAAACACTTTTACTGCTGGTCTATTAAGGTGATGATGAGGTGGTAATGTCTGTATATTATATTAATAATAATACTCCCCACACCGGTTTCGGTGACGGTGGCCGGTTTCATTGAAACCAGGCCAGGTACGCAGGAGTAATTTTATAGTGCCCAAGCGTGTGCGCAGTACTTGTCAGACAATCAGGTGATCAGCCTGCATTGTCCTAACCAAACTTGGAAATAACATGTTTCCAAGGCGGGAATCGAACCAACGACCTCCGAGTCAAGAGCGACGCTCTAGACCACTGGACCACGGAGGCGTTATATATTATAACTATATATAGGCTGTATATATTATCATCAATGTAACGCGCTACGAATGGAACGCGAGAACCGTTCCACTCCGTAGTCTCGGTGGTATTCTTTATGTTTAGTTATATCATCCAGGTCGGCGATCGTATTGGAATGGTTTGTAATGATGAAATTAACATAGAATACCATTATTTTACACAATTTCGTCATTTTAATATCTTAAATCTCAATCTAACCTAAATTCAGCTGAGTCGTTACGCATAAGTGTTGTTTGCAGAAAGTTGTTTTATCGCGATGTAATTCTATTGATGTAAGCACCGATTGTGATTTTTGTAACAAGGTCATAATAATATGGTGGATGGTGGTGATAGGTGGATGTACCTATTTCTGGCTAGCCTAGCTTACACTAGGGCTTAGCAGTAAAAAAAAATAATAAATTATGCTAATTTCAAAATTTCTCACACCGGCAACAAAAATCTAACATTGGTTTACTCTTGCCATCGAAATAAACTCGGTAAAATAGTTCACGAGATACACAAAATAAAATTAATATATATGCACAGCCGAACATGGAGCGTCCTTCTTGGAGTCGGTTAAAAGTAAGTTTAAATATTTCTAAACGTATTAATTTTGAACAGACGCACACAAGGAAGCATGAAAATTTCGGAAAATGAGAATCAAATAAGACAAGCATTAGTATCGTGAAGTCCTTGATAGATCGTACTAAAGTAGCGTTTCAGGCATAGAGAAAAGTAAACATTTACCTGGTTTCAGGACTTTTTATTAGGTATTCGCTTTTCAGTTTTCAGTAAGTATATAATATTCTAAATCCTTTACTGACTCTTCATGAGTCACATCATACGCGACTAGAAAAGTTGAATGAAAGTTACTAGAATTGACCAATACTCATTCTATCTAAGCAGTCTAAGCACCATCAGCTGAACTATATTAAGTGCCTATAATTTTTAGGCACTTAATATATATATATAATTTTATCAATTATATTTAAACGAAAAGTGGATATAAGTAAATAAAAAAATCTTTTCTAGGACCACCCGTCAAAAAATCATCTTAAATGCTGACAGCGTAATTTTTTAAATATTATTAAGTAGCCTGTTCCTATTTTGAAGTTTTAAAATGATTGAAAAAGTTTTTAATTTTTTGTGTATTTGTGTAGTCCTGTAAGAGTGAGTTGCACCAACCTACTTTAACCACTTTTAGCTTTAACTTTAACCATAACAAAAAACAAAGTGTCAAATCTCTAGTAATAGTCCATTATGGACGCCATATTTGACGATAACCTTAATTTTAACTTTAACTACGCCTCTGGTGCAATCCACCCTTAGGGTGAATTGCACCAGAAGCGTAGTTAAAGTTAAGGTTACGGTTATCGTCAAATATGGCGACTTTTGCCACTTTTGCTAGGGATTTGACAGTTCATTTCACATTTTGTTTTAGTTAAAGTTAAAGTTAAAGTAAGCCAGTGCAACCCAGTACCCACTCTTAATGTACTAATTAGTCTTTTGTTGGTCTTTTGTGTATTGTACCGTAGATATTGTACCAATAATGTATATTGCCTTTACTTTGCATTAAAATGGTAGTCACCGACATATTTTTTAGATATCTAATGATTAATTACGTACTTTAAGTTAAGTTAGTTTTATAAGCTTGAGGATGAGAACATAAAATCAAAGCGCAAAATAATGTTGTTTTGTAAAAATATTTCACAAACATGACTATAGTAAAAATAAATGGATTTTTAAAATACACATAATATTATGCACATAACACAATAATTTCTTCATTTGGTATAGATTATATGAAATGTAAAGGATATTTTTAGTTGACACATTTAAAAAATTAAATGCTAGAATATGAGAAACAATAATAAGTTCGGAAAACTCGAATTTACCCAAAGTTTACCTCAGTCCTCAACACGCACGGTTTTAAAACTGACGCACAGAAATGCAATTAGTAGCTAACTTTATCAACTTAAGGATGCTTAAAATAAATTAAAATAATTTATTACAGCAACAAAGATATGAAATGTGACTATTTAATTATATTTATTTCTATTATTATGGTAATTATTGATAAGTCTCGAAAAGATTTTTCGGGGAAAAAGTATAAGTTCTTATATATTTCTATTTTCGTACGAGGTTTTTTAGTTTAAAATTTGAGCAGACAATAAATGATTTTGATTGAATAAGTTTTATTTAATTTAGTCAGACCACAAAATATAATACTTACCTATTCATTTACATAAAAATATTAACCAAAGTTTTTTTCCTCAAAATCTAACTCGTAAAAACATATAAGACTCACCGTAAATATTGGGAAACGCGATTGTCGCACAAAACTGTTGGATGAATAAAAAAAAAATTATATCATTTTTTTTTATTTTCCTTCCGTGCACAGCCCGGCGGGCACCATCGACAGGCTTTCACTACTGGCGAGCGCGCCTCACGTAACGCTCTGTAACCGGCGAACACACACGCGCTTACACAACGAGCGGACCCGCAGCTGATCGCAAGTGCACTCAGTGACTGGACACGAGCACACCCCAACAGACTATTTTATTGGACCTCGTTTTTGGGAACGTGTGGCCTTTGTTTCTGAAAATTACCGGTGTTAAGATCGAAAAAAGTAGAGAAGGTTCACGAATTCGTGAGAAGTTTTTTAATTCATAAAAATAAGCGCCTGAAATGTATTCTACTTTGTTCTACGTTAATGTAATCACAAATAATAATTATTATTCATCGGTAACATAATATAACACATAGAAGCAATGTAAAATCATTAAATTAATGTGTCAATAAACGAAATCGAGTTCTTTACAATACCGCGGCGTTTTCACGCAATTTCTCCACCCGTGTGTTTGCACAAGTTACGCATAACGTTACGATAAACCGTATATTACTAAATATGAACGTAAATTTTTCACTAATGCGCTGTTTTATAAGTGGGTCCGGCTTGTTGTCACACGTGGCTAGAGGCAGCAGACACGCTGTTAACTATGTCATTAAACATATTATTATGAACTAGATTTCAAAGACGCCGAAGTCTAGATTTAGGTCTGATAGATGTTTACATCATTAATGGCATTGTATGTAAAACTGAATACAAAATGTAAGTTGTAAGAAGTTTGAGAGTAGGATAATGTAAATATACTTAAGTATGTAATAAAAATCTCTTATAAAAATGTAGAGGCAGCGTTTTGTAAGCATTACGTTTTTCTATAGCATAAGGTATTGTAAGAAAAGATTAAAAATAGTAAAGTAACTCTTTCATGGAGCATTAAACCTGTATCAGTTAATCTTATCAGAGCGAGCGAAGCGAGCCCTAGTATATTCCACAATCTTTACATTTTGTGGTACTCTTTACGGAAATTTTTGCTTTAACATAGTAATTTTAATTTTTATTTAGATATTGTGTTATCAATAGTCAGCCAAGGTATGACGACGCGAGCCCTCACAAAGCTCGGCTTTTAGCTAGTACCTATCTAACGTTGTACTCCACAAGTTCAAAATCACAAGTTACGTAGTTGTTGTCGAAGTGGTTGAAATAGTTTGTAACTTAACAATTCACGCGATATTGTAGATAATAACTACATATTTCACAGCTAATGTATATTAATTAGGAGGCATGTGGTGTCTTTCCCAATCTAGACACGCGGTCGCGTGTCAAGCCGAGTTCAAGTAAAACAGAACTGGCGAGCAGCACCGTGTGTAATATTACACGAACCATTTCGAGCCACTTTTGACCCCCTCATAATTCTAAACACTTCAAATTTGGCTCATATAATGAGACTTGCGAAGTAATTATATGCTCTGAATTTCATAAACAAATCTCAAACGGTTATTTAGATAATCACGTCCGAAAATCGTAATTTTTATCACTGACTGACTGACTGACTGACCTATAGATCAAAATTCTAACCCACTTCCAGATGACCTAGAAGATTGAAATTTGGAATCCACCTCGGTAATTGTGTGAAAGCTCAGGGAAAAATCCAAAAATGAAAAAAATTGGCCAAGTGTGAGTCTTAAAAGCTGAAAGTTTACATCTTTGTGACCTTTACAGAGGTAAGAATGACCAGCAACTATGGAGTTTCGGTCGCGGTTACTTTAGGTAGTTGATATTCCAACTTGGAATATGTGGTTAGAAAATATTAGCAAGTGTTAAAATATCAGTTTGAAATTAGAATTGTTTATTTTTTTTTTTAATTTTTTTGCATTGCCAATTGAGTTTCAATTTACCAACATTTCGCACTGAGTCAATAAGCTTGTACTACTTAATCTCCGTTTAGTTAAAGTAAACATCCATTACATGATATCATAATAATTATGTTATATAGTAAACACGGTCGTAAGAGACGATTGTCTAGACTATGCGATCTTAAACTGCATAATAAATAGAGTAATCAAAATAATGAGGCATAGAATTTCATGCAATTTTTGGAATTTTAATATTTATACGAGTTTTGTGCCTCTATATGCCGTTAGTACCTTATATTAGTAAGTGGTGTAGTGTATATATATGTAATAAAGTTTAGTCGACACGGTGCTCTACCTACTCTACCTAGCTATTAATTAGAAGAAGATACATAAATAAACAGCTTTAATGTAATGATTAAAGTTAGTTTAAGCAGGTTAATAATAATAAACAAATATTTAATAATTTACCTGCTTCACATAAATTATTTTATACCATTCACACAAATATTTTGTGGTTTCGGATAATGATGCACGAAGATCGACTCACGGCGCCCCTCTTGCCTTTCCACGGCGCACCAGCCGCCCTAAGATGCGCAAACGAGAAAATCTCGAGATATCTCACTCTCATGTGTAGACTTTATATTGTTGATAACGACATAATGTCATCATTTTTTGACATTATATCGATAGATTTTGATGACAGATCTACACGAGAAAAAATGTATGTCATGGGTCAATCATATCATATATAAATCATAGGGTCAATAGAGATGAAGAGAAAAGCCATCAACATCGAGAAAACATGAAGACAAAATTTTCTCGTTGGAGTATGCTAGGAGGCTGGGCGCCGCGGCGCACACTTTGGGAACCCCTGGTCTATAGAATTAACAAATGCTAGAAAAATAACATCTTTTTTCTCTAAGGTCGCGTTCAAACCTGCGCGTTTTCTGCGCGGGCGTACTTATTCTTCGCACAACCAATATAATATATTCTGTGGCACAATGGCTTTTTTCCAAAGGAATTTGAGGTTTTATGGCTCTTATTTTCATACATTTCCACAGACGCGCAGGAAACGCGCCCGTCTAAGCGCGCCCTAAGTCAGACTTATTTTAAACTTTTAAGGCCGTCACAGACCTTATATAATATATTTTCTATACAATTTTCGCGTGACCACACACTCAGCTATAATATATATTTCTGGTCTCAGTATGTTTAGTACGGTATATTAATATATATTATAGCTAAGTCTGTGACGGCCTTTACCCTGCACTTGAATATACTTACTAGTTATAAGTATACCTAACTACCTATACTATGAAAGTCTCAAGAATAGTTGATGTATTGTATACTTTGTCTTGTCTCAGTCTTTACTCTTTACCTGATATTGTATGTCCAAGTATCCCACGGTGGTTGACCTTTAGCGTGGTGTGGCGACGTTACATAACGACGAGACGCGCGGCCTACATCAAGTTCAGTTACCACCGACGAGATGGGTGACCCGGATGTCCAGCGGATGTCGATTGCCGATCGAAAACC
Source organism: Plebejus argus (assembly GCA_905404155.3). Classification (NCBI taxonomy): domain Eukaryota; kingdom Metazoa; phylum Arthropoda; class Insecta; order Lepidoptera; family Lycaenidae; genus Plebejus; species Plebejus argus. The sequence goes on along the minus strand of FR989931.1, from coordinate 1,616,422 downwards.
GCAGCGCCGTTGAATTCGGCGCACGCACACTCACGCACTTACACACTGTGACGGTCGGGTGGGACTGGATGGACCCTATTACTGAGACTTCGATGTCTGTCCGCCTGTCCGTCTGTCTCCAGGCTGTAATTCAAGAATCGCAATAGCTACACTTTTACGCATAGCTAAATTTTCACAGATCGTGTATTTCTGTTGTCGCTATAACAACAAATACAAAAAACGCAATAAAATTAATATTTAAGGGGGGATACAACAAACGCGATTTTTTAAAGTTTTTTCGCTCGCAATCAATAATGGTAATTTTCACAAAATTCGCACTTACAGTTTATGTTTGTTATTTAATAATTAATAATAAAATTTTAAGTAAGTATATATTTAAGGAGGGCTCCCATACAAGAAACACAATTTTTGGCCTACTTTCGCTTTATACCGGTACGGAACCCTTCGTGCGCGAGTCCGACTCGCACTTGGCCCCTTTTTAGCCAGCACCGGCCTCCTCTACCAGCACTAAATTTCGTCCGAGGCGCTGGTTGTGCTACAACCGACACTGCGGCCACACTCGGAGATATTTAGCGATTAATTAACATTCATTCAATTGAGGGTTTGCCAGAAAATGTAAAGAGTTTTCTTATCAAAATCTTCATGAATTAATGAAAGTTATGTAAACAAAATTTAAATGTGTACGTCCGTAGTAATTGCGGTTATCTTTTATATACGTTGAATTGCGGTATTCATAATATTTTAAGGCGGACTTGCACAGATCTGGGTTAAAAGTTAACTCTGAGTTAAACATCATGTCATCTGTATAAAAAAGGCCTAAAGAGTTCTAATTATTATGTAAAGGTAAAGTTTTGGAACCTTTGTCACTAAGGTAGGTTAAGCCGTAGCCGTAGATACTTAAAATGAGATTATTATAATGTAGAGTTAAACTTACTATTGTGTACACTTAAATTTTATATGCGCTATGAAAGTGCCGAATTTCGAAAGCAATTAATATGCGCCAAAAGATCTAAAATATGCATAGACTACAGCTGATATAATTAAATTATTATTAAAATTTGCTTTTATTTTACTAATATTATATTGACCCTTTTCTACCGGTCTTTTACTAAGTTTACCAGTGACATTTTTATATAAGCACTAATTTACTTTCTTTATATTTAAGTAATTAAGTTTTTTCCACAACTGCAAATTAATTTTCTACGTACCTTTTGCGATAGTTAGGTAAATCTGAAATCATTCAGTGGTTAATTTTTTTTCTAATGTTCCACAAAGACTTACATAGAGAAAGATTTTTATATTCTTTAGTTTTTTGATTCCGTTGAGTATAATATTGTTGAATAACTAAAAGTGTTTTTAATTATTACTTAATTAAATTATTCTAAGCTTTTCTTGGTGAGCTTCCACGGCATATTAAAACATTTGATTTAACTATTGCAATAAGCACTATCAATACAAAAGACCAAATTATATATTTACACCAACAAAATAAAAAATGCTTTTGCAAATAATATATTATTATGTATCAATTGTAATTATTAAAAAAAATATCAGGTTTTCAAAAATCTCAAAGATTTAGTACAAGGATTTTAAGTCTGAATTTCGTAAATGAAATGTTGTAATTTCGCTTTATTAATAACTAGCGACCCGCCCCGGCGTCGCACGGGTATAAAATATATAGCCACTGAAAAAACTATTAAAAACGATAGCCTATGATCCTTCAAGTGGTCTACTTCTTATCTGTGCCAAATAACACAAAAATTGCTCCAGTAGTTCGCGAGATAAGCCGTTTCAAATAATTTCTCCCGTTTTTTCCACATTCTCCTGTATTTAGTCTTAGCGTGATAAAAGATAGCCTACAGTTTTCCTCAATAAATGGGCTATCTAACACTGAAATAATTTTTCAAATCGGGCACTTAGTTCCTGAGATTAGCGCGTTCAAGTTAGCCCTTTCAAATAATTTTCCCCGTTTTTTCCACATTTTCCTTTATTTCTTCGCTACTATTAGTCTTAGGGTGATAAGATATAGCCTTCCTCCATAAATGGGCTATCTAACACTGAAAGAATCATCACAATCCGTTGCGTAGTTTTAAAGATTAAAGGGAACAAAGGGACATGAGGGAAAAAAAAGCGACTTTATGTTTTATAATATTATGTATAGGTATAGATAGGTGTATTACAGATTACAAACACGATTTTATAGGTAATAATAATATATTGCCTACTAAGCTTAAATATGTCGGCGCAGTAAATGCGATTCTGCTGGCCAGTTTTCCATATTACGTCGAGCGACACCTGAAAATTTTAAGCTGTGGCCGCAGCAGTCACCACCCACCGTTTACATATTAAGGTCAGTTAACTCTGAAATGTATGTACTTAGTGTAGTTAGTAAACAGCAATAAAGGCAAAAAAAAAAACTCTGACATGTGAAGACAACAAGCGATGCGGCAAAGCATAAAAGGAATTCATCATCGATATACTATTTAACTTTTAAATCACTTTTTAACCGACTTCAAAAAAAGAAGGTTATCAATTCGACGCGTATGTATGTAATATTTCCAGAACTGCCCAGTTTTTGTATATGTTAATCTATAACAGCTTCTGAACAAATGTGCCAAATTTCAAAAGTGTATGTATGTATGTATGTATGTATGTATGTATGTATGTACTAGCTGTTGCCCGCGACTTCGTCCGCGTTAGTATAGTAGATCACGTCCCAAGTATTATTTTTCAAAAATATTCAATGTACAGAATTTACTTTCTTACGATTTTATTACAATATGTATAGATGTATAGATGAATTAGTTTGTTCCTACAAAGGATAATTAAGACGCAATACAAACTCCACGATACCTTTTAATTATGAACAAAAGTTTCATGAGGAATAAGGGGGGGGGGGTTTGGGGGGGCGCAGCCCCCCCAAAACAAACGACACTGGAAAACCGTATGTGTAGTTTAGTTTTTAACTTTGTTCTTAAAAAAAATGTATAACGCCGCAACACCGCAAGAAAAGACCGATGCCAAAGCTCCCAGCATGTTAATCAAACGACACTCGAAATTTGTATAGAAAAGATAGACAAAAGCTCATAGCGTGGCAAGGAGTGAAGATAGATACAAAGTGAGAAGGAGAAATTTGTAGGAAATTTTATGGGCTTTCATTACGTACGGGACATTTTGTCTCTACAACGCACCGTTTTAGCGATATGAGCAAAAAACTAAAAATATTGAAACTTGAGCCCCTCCCCCCCCCTAGGTGATATCGTCATAATATATAGCCTATGTGTTGACCCGACCTCTATATAATATTCGTGCAAAATTTGAAGTAAATCCATTCAGTACTTTCTGAGTTTATCCCGGACATACATACAGACAAACAGACAAACAGACAAACAGACAAAAATTCTAAAAACTATATTTTTGGCTTCCATATCGATTGTAGATCACGTCCCAAGTATTATTTTTCAAAAATATTCAATGTACAGAATTGACTTTCCTACGATTTTATTATATGTATAGATGTATGTATGTTTTTATGTTTGTTCGCGCATATCTCTGAAACTACAAGTCCGATTTAAGTAACTCTTTTTTTATTGTACTAGGTATTGTTCAACTTAGGGAATAGTGCAAGTTTCATCAAAATCGGTTCAGTAGTTTTGGAGATAGGGAGTTTTAATTCTCAATTACATACAATTTTGAAGTCGGTTTTATCTTTTTAAAATACAGTTATTATTGCCAAGTTACCAAGTTGGGATTCGTCTTGTTTTGTGTCCATGTTCCATTGCCGTAAGTTAAAGTAGTGTTACAAAATAAGGTAATACGTCTAATTGGGGAAAACTGAAAAAAAAACTCCTCACTCGATCTACTTACCCAGATATCGGTATGAAAGCATATTGCAGTGCTAAGTCATGCGAGTTCTTGCTAAATCACGCAGGAGCCCTCGTTCGCTATATATTTCAAATGTTACTGAGTTGATTTATAACTATGGTCAATACCATGAAACGAGGAACATTTATATAAATGTTGTCTAATGTCTTGATGGCTGGCAGCGGATGGATGAGGGCTGCCCAAGGTCGGGATGGTTGGCGCTCATTGGGTAGGCCCCCAATGAGCGCCAACCATCCCGATCTTCAGCAGTGTACGGCAATGGGCTGATGATGATGATAATGATGTTGTCTCGATTTTGTGCTTGAAAATGAGCTGTATAGTGAATAAAACAGTAGCTTATAATATGTACTTTTCCCGTGGTTTATATCTGCGAAGAGAAGTATGAATTACCGCCATACCAAACCTCAAAATTCCTTTTACCAAAATTCATGAAAATAAGAACCGATGTTATAATATTATTCATGTAAGCCCGCAGTAACCGAACATTTTGTTGCAATAAAAACCATGCAATATCATGTCACCTTCCGGGCCCCCATATCAATACCTCTTATCCAATAGGCTCAGCCATCAGCGGCTTGAGCCTTCATTAACGTTAGGCTGGTCATGAGTAGCCAATATTAGAGAAACCTCTTGAGCCTCATTGACCGCTATTTTAGTGAATTTATGTGGTGATTATGTCATATATTATCGATGTATTGAGTACATATCTCGAGTTTCCGTTATAAGTTTTCGTGAGAGTGGAATAGGACCGAGGTATTTTGTAATTCGCAATTTCTCAATTATATTATTTTTAGAACGTATTATTGTGTCCTTGACTGATGCAACACTCGTATTTCTCGTTTCGAAGAAAGAAATTTACTTTCACGTGGCGGTTGCGAAAATGCTTAGCCGAAGGCTGAAGGCTGCATGCTCATATTTGGTATATTAATCTTTAGTAAGGATTAAAATTCGAGCTGCATTTTAATTATAAGCTTTTTATTAGCTTCACCTGTATGTTTGTAACCGACTTCTTTGGGCGCGACTTTGACCCACTTTAAACGGCCAGATTTCGTTCAAACTTTGTAGATTTATCGAGGACCGATGACAATACACTAATTTGATATAATTATTCCATTTTTCAATTTGTATGTTTGTTTGTGACCGACGCCCTATATAAAAAGCGTGTTTTTAGTTTTTTTAACTATTACTTATTTTTAATAAAGATAACTTATGTAGTAAGGCCGGTATAAATAGTCAGTACTCAAGATGCATCTCGGTCTCAAGACACGGTTCAGGCTCTGTGATTGGTTGGCTGTCAAAATTTGGACCAATCACAGAGCCGAACCGCGTCTTGAGACCGGGTCGCATCTCAAGTACTGACTATTTATACGGGCCTAAATATCGACAAAAGTCACAACGGCTTACAATGATTGGTGGTGAGTTGTGACCCTGACTGACCGACCACCGATAGTTAATTATTATAGATTACGTAGAATAGTAATTGTGTAGATATATAGTGATCACTGATCAGATATTACGTCACTTCATTTTTCAGTAGTGGTCATAAGCATTATACATTGTTTTTAAGGTTTTAGCTTCCCTCAGCTCAGATGTTTTACTACATACTTTATTGTGTTTTACTACACACATATTTATCCATACTAATATTATAAATTCGAAAGTGTGTCTGTCTGTCCGTCTGTCTATCTGTTATCTCTCCACGCTCAAACTGCTGAAACGATATTACAGAAATTTGGCATGATTACGCTACACTTTGAGTCTCGGGAAAGGACAAAGGATGGTTTTTATCCCGGAAAAATGTATGGTAGCCGCGCGATAAACGAAATTTGGCCCAACGTAGTTACGGGCGTCATTTAGAAGCTTTATAATTTACATATACATATTACCTATAATCAATTTATCAACCATAGCCTTTCTTCAGAAATACGTATATAAGAGCAGCCGATAGGAACGGAATTTCACCCCTTGCTACTGACACTGGTATTTTCAGGATTACCTGTAAACACCTGATTAAATCCTGTTGTACGGTGGGTTTCCCCAACAGCCGCGGTGGTCAGGAGTGGTCGACGATGGCACGGTTTCCACCTGACGTAATGTTACCTACATATTCGTTATAACACCCGACCGGTTCTGTTCTCTAGGGATGGGATGCTTGTCGATAAATTTAATTTAATTAGTTAATTACTACTATGTTGGCAATTCGATTTTTATGAGTTGGCAATATTAGGTACAGTTAGGTAGATTAAATATAAAATTTAAAATACCTAACTATACGTAGTGAGGTAGATAGGTAGGTATTTTTATTTTATATTTTTTATTATTTTCGCCAAATTCTTCCATTTCAAAATAATTAAAATGAAAGGCCTTAGGTAAGAACGAGGGCCGAGGATATTTTAATTTGAATCGACTTATTGCTAAAATAATATAAGATTTTGCAAAACATACACATTAATTAATATTATTTAAGATGAACTTTGCGTAATTTGATTCATAAAAACTTCTTGTAATGTATTTTTTCGGCTATTTATAAGAAGTAAGTAGTATCATATTGGGCCTTACTATTTATCATTCATGACACATAATGTAATTAATCAGGCACAAAACTTATGTTAATAATAATAATTGGCATAGAATTGACGCACATGGACGAACCAAAAAGGAAGGCAGACAAGCGAGTTGGTACGTGCACGGAGGCCCCATCCAACATTTTGGAATACGTGCCCTGCTTTAGAAAATAACACTGCAGCATCTAGTGTTGAGTATTATCACAGAATAAATAATAGTACTTGGTATTATTGTAAAATACTAGATATTTCCCGCAACTAATTGCAGAATACTACTGAATTTTGCTTCAATACCGCTCATTTTCCTATTAAGAAATATCCTAAATGTTTTCCAGGGACCTAATTCCTAAATGTATCTTCATAAAAAATATATTTTATTAAAAATCAATTCAGATACCTAAGCGTGAAGAGATAACATAATTTAACATTTAAATATATGCTAGTAAAATTGAACCAAATCTTTCTCTTGACTTTATCGATATTTATATCGATAGTTGTATTTAGTTATCGAGTTGGCTATGGCGCGTCACTATCAGAGGAACGAGCGAGTAATGAAGCAAGACCGCTTTCACCGCCCTGCGTTAGTGTTTCCTAGTTTGGTGTATTTGTTAACCCGCCGATTGTTCACATAAAGCTGCTTATCCATTTGAGGTAGACTCAGGGCGAGGCAGCCGACCGGAGGCCGCACAAGTGAAGACGCTGCCTCAACCTGAGGCACGCCGCGCCATGCCAAGCAACCAAGCCTCGGTTTGCTTCAAGTCGAGGCTGCTCGGCCCGAGGCAGCCCCAATGGATACACAGCTTTACCTACTTCATCACCTGATCGTCGTTCATTCATAACTTGTGGCGACATCCGGTCCCTTTTTAAACCGAATTTTTAAATAAATAATTTGGGCTTATGAAAACAAAATCTACTCCTCGAGTCCTCTCAATAGACCAGCGTTTTTCGATCTGACCTGGGGGTCGCGAATTTCAGTAGGTCGCCAGAGGTCGAGAACTATTTTAGTAAAAGAAACAATGAAGAGTAAAAAGATTGATATCTATAATAATATTAGGTAGGAGAATTTTAACAAAAGTATTTTTACATACATGATAAAAAGGCAAGTCGGTCGCATCATAAAAAAGGTTTTAAAACACTGCTTTAGACTAATCACTAAAGGTTAGTTCACATTGCCATGAAGGGATGCGATGAATTTTTTATTTTTTAAATAAGCCTTTAAATTTAGAACGGACAGCCAAGTCAAGTATGAAATGCAAGTATAAAAAATAAAGGCGTAAACTTTTTAAACAAAATGTGAAGTGCCTTCAGTTTTAGATCTGCAATACAACTTTTATACTTGCTTTGTATTTTAAGGAGGCACCTATATAAAACTTTACAAGTAGTGAAGACTGAAGACTGATAGTACGGGAGCCCTAGAACATTTTTTTTTGTGATTACTGATTATTATCAAGCTAATTTTTGTTAAAATTGTTCTAGGGCTCCCGTACTATCAGTCTTTACTACTTTTAAAGTTTTATATAGGTGCCTCCTTAAAATACAAAGCAAGTATAAAAGTTGTATTGCAGATCTACAACTGATTTTTTTGATACCTACTCGTAAATCCTAAAAAAACGCACAGTCCAAGGGGCGCGAGGCCCCTAGGACCGCGAGGCCGTGCGACGCGCGACGGTGCGCGTGAGCGGTCGCCCACACCGCCCACGCCTAGCGCCGCCTATGCACCCTTGTTTTAAGTATGCAGGACCGCTGCAGAATATGTGTTGAGGTACAATAATAATTATTATGGTAAGTAATCACATTTGCATTATTGTAAAATAAACATTCCAAAAAGTTAAAAGATAGGATCGGTTAAGGCAGCAAAACAGTAGGTACCTATATCTGTCGCAGGGAAATGAAGATATCAGGGATTTCACGAAATCCCTAGGGATATCACAAAATCCCGGTAGATGTCGAATATTCTTGTTTATTACGTCGTCTTACTAAAAATATCTAGTGATAATATTATGTCATTTCACTAAACTAAATCTAGTGAAATAAAGAATACTGCTGATGAATGAAGTAATAAAACAAAATAACAAATTACCTGTTGTATGTTTATTAGAAAATAAAGTTTTAATCAACTAAACATAATAATCTGAAAATAATACCTAATATTGGGTACTATGCCTTTTTCTATTATGTTGATTCATTCATTAGGTTTATTATGTATCTCTATAGTACCATGATTCTCACAGAGAGGGCACTGATCGTTGCATACATCGCGCTATCACTTAGTCGTAACTCGTAATGCATCCAATAGAGTAAGTATGCTAAAACTCGCACGGGCGCACGCCTGCGCGTGTACTCGTAGAAGTGAAAAATAGTAGGTATGGGCAGCGCAGGATCGTGCGACGGAGCGCCGCGGACGCGGGCGTTGACGTTGCCCATACCACAGAATACATATTAGTTTAACAACCCATACTATATGTTTACAGTATAGTTGCTGTGCATAAATGTTGTTCTCAAATGATATCCTAAAACGTTGTCTTGTATCCTAAAGTCTAGAACAGCTTCTAACTTCTACATTAAGAACGATCGAGAAGGTACCGCACAGATTAATAAATAGTTTGGTACCGGAACCAACTTCGTCAAGGCCTATTTACAGCAGTCAAGGACAAGGAGACAAAATAATTAATAATTATTTTTATAAACATTTACATGGCATTGTCATCGCCCTTATCGCTTTCCTTTATCGCGGGTACAATGTTAACAAGCAACAATACGACTCCTCCCCCCCCACACAACAACCTGCGCAGGCTCTGACGCATGGAGATTTTTATCGGCTTGGCAATTTCGGCGAAATCACTCTCTCACAAAGTAATTGCAAATTCGCATCGCATCGCATTTTAATTTTTATGAGTTTTGCCGCAGATATTGCTAATAAGCAATGCGATGCGAATTCGCAATTATTATGTGTGGGGGCCCTTAAGCATCTACATTTTGAGGACCTTTGATGGGGGTTTTTCGAGTTTATATTATCTTCTAGTATTTCTTTTGATCGGATTGCGTCAGAACATTAAACAATTTTCAACGCTGGTTAATAGATATATTTTAAGCTTTTGAATGCACACTCTTGAGTATTTGCAGTTATAGACATGAAAACCTCGTTCTGCCTGCCTCTGTCTCTTATTTCTACCTGACTCCTGGAAATATATGGAAGGGTTATTATAATATAAGTAGTCGAACTTCGAAGTTTACGTCTTTCTGATAGGATTTCGACGAAGGTCAAGATATATGTAATGGTTTGGGTGACCGCCAAGTAGATGTTTCTAAAGAGTATCTTGCGAAAGGTATGCAACAGGAGTTTGACAGCATCAACGTATGCTAAGTTTTAACAAACAGCCGATGTTGTTCACGGTGTCATCTGCTGCCACATGCCTGTTGTGAACCTGTCACAATGTAATCAGTTCACCCTGTCGATAGTTACCAAGTAGTCCAAACTCCAAGTAGTCCAAGTTGTACCTACTCGACAAGGCAATGTTTTTTAGTTCAACGATACATTACGTATCTAAATAAACCAATTAATTAATATTCTCCGATATTAATGTAATATGAATCACGAAGAAATATTTTCCATGCCCCAAATAAATCGATTTCCATTAAGGTTTTACGCAATACGACTAATTACTTTTTATTAACCGACTTCAAAAAAAGGAGGTTATCAATTCGACGCGTATGTATGTAATATTTCCAGAACTGCCCAGTTTTTGTATATGTTAATCTATAACAGCTTCTGAACAAATGTGCCAAATTTCAAAAGTGTATGTATGTATGTATGTATGTTTTTATGTTTGTTCGCGCATATCTCTGAAACTACAAGTCCAATTTAAGTGATTCTTTTTTTATTGTACTAGGTATTGTTCAACTTTGGGAATAGTGCAAGTTTCATCAAAATCGGTTCAGTAGTTTTGGAGATAGGGAGTTTTAATTCTCAATTACGTACAATTTTGAAGTCGGTTTTATCTTTTTAAAATACAGTTATGTGTGAAGTATTATAATATATTAATAAAATATAGCTTCTGTAGGCGACGCACTACATCATAGGCCATAAGTTATAATAATTTATTAGAATTAGTTCTTTGTAGGAAAACACTGTTGAATGCATGGTCTATGTTGTAAGTTTAAATAATACGCTTTTTGTATTGGGTTTAAAATATTGCTAACACTATGTAATTTGTATGCTTTCATTAAATAAAGAATTAGGTGCTGAAAGAGCGTTCCCAAAGGAAAGGGTTCAGGCCCTTAGCCCGGCTCCCCGGGAACCACAGTCGCAACCATAAAGTAACTTAAGTAAAGAGAGGTCGCAACCGAGTCGCAACTAAAGCCGCACGCAAGTCGCACGCGAAGTGATACTCAACTTATTGAACGCTCCGATGCACCATAGTTTTTCTAATCCGTGGTTTTATTAACCCCCGACCAAAAAGAGGGGTGTTATAAGTTTGACGTGTCTGTCTGTCTGTCTGTGGCATCGTAGCATCCAAACGGGTGGACCGATTTTAATCTAGTTTTTTTTGTTTGAAAGCTGACATGACGGAGAGTGTTCTTAGCTATAGTTCATCATCATCAGCCTGCTCATTGCTGAAATATCACGGTATATCTGGTTCGTGATAGGACGATTAGCAACTTGCAGTCGTTTGACGGGTTTTATATTTTGCATCCTGGTTCGTGACACTTATGAATATATTAAAATTAATCTTATCTAATATATAAAATTAATCTTGAAATACGTGTACAACATTCATAAAGTGAACTTTAATAAAAAAGTGATTGAATTCTTCAAAATAAGACTATAAATTATTATTTATAGTCTTATTTTTAGTAAGACTATAAATAAATAAGATAAATCTTTGTTGTCGTCTTCAATCGCCATATTGCATCAGCCAGTGACTTTGTAAGTAATGTTATTTTTTTACCTCTAAAAAATTTTGGTAGCGGCCCGCTACGCTAAGACCGAAACGTGTTTGTGGCCCGTATAAAAAATATTGAGTTCCACCAGTCCACTAATCTTTAACAAACATAGTAGAGAAGTTGAATCCTAGGATGGGGGAGTTACGTAGTGTCGCGTTATGTCAAACCCAGTCGACAGATCACAATTCACAATTAACATTGAATTGACACGATCCGACCAAATGACGTTGGTCTGTCAGCTGCCTAGGAATCAACTGTGGAATCAACTTCCTCGATGGTATATTATTAAAGTTGTGAAATTAAATAAAGTTTCCACTTTCAGTCAGTAGTGTGTCAGTAGCTTGGGCCAAAAAAGTAGAGCAAAGTCTTTGCACTTTTACCTTCGACTGAGTGCACAAAAAAGGAAATTATCACCAAACCCAAGTAGCCTTAATTTTTATATCCTTGCTATAATTTTAAAATTATTTGTCATGATTTTCTTCAAAGTCGGTCTAAAACTTACCTAATCATGTATTAAGGAAATGAGATATTAATTTTTATGCCCAAAAAACTAAAAAGATAAACAAATTTTGGCGCAACGGAGTTGCGGGAATGATCTAGCTAGAACTTAGTTAACAATCAGTGTCTTAATTTCGATCGTATGTCTTATTTTAATAGACGTTTTAGCATACCTCCTAAAATCGCTACCTACTGTTAACTATCCACTAATGACTAAAACAACCCACAAAACACTAATGTTCATTTTAAGACGTTTGATGACATCAACGATACTATGACTACTTCTCTTCTATTTAGGGTTCCGTCTGTCTGTCTGTCTCCAGGATGTAACTCAAGAACGGTAATAGCTAGAGATTTGATATTTTCACAGATTATGTATATCTGTTGCTGCTATAACAACAAATACTAAAAATAAAATAAAATGAATATTTAGGGGGGGCTCCCATACAACAAACGTGATTTTTTTTGGCCTTTTTTGCTCTATACCAAAAATGGCAACAGGTAGGTACTTGAATTTTTCACAAAATTCTTAATTATATGTGTACTTTAATATTTAATAATAATATTAAAATAAAATAAAAAATAAGGGGGGCTCCCATACAAAAATCACAATTTATGGCCTAATTTTGCTCTATAATGGTACGGAACCCTTCGAGCGCGATTCCGACTCGCACTTGGCCGATTATTTACTTAACCCTAGACCACTAACAATTCGTATCTTAGACTACGCATACCCTACGAGTTTCATTGTTCGGTATGTTCCGCTTACCCACGCCACCTTCCTCGCTTAGTACCTTCCTGATTGGGTCTATTAGTGACCCACATACCCTCACTGCAATCGTATGCGCATTTTTTTAGGAGATACAGGCAATGAGTCGTCTGATAGACGAAAGGTTAGTGACTATGTAATTTTTTTTCACTATAAACATTTATTAAGTTTTTAAGATACACTCATTATTTATTTGCAAAGAAGCAGGAAATTATTCATTCTATAATTATACAAAAGGAGCAGTGGAAACCGTGGATCAAATGCGCTCAGTCATAAGTACTAGCCACAAAACCCATAGATGGCCGCGTTGCTGGTTTTATTATACTTTAAACATAAGCATTCCAAACTCATAAAATATTTATTTATCCAACATGAACAGAGACCGTATAAAACCTCTAAAGAGAAGAAATTTTCATTTTCAAATAGCGGATGAACTTATAAAATTCTGGATACTCGAGCGCTACAATATGGTGACTTTGAAGCGTGATTTGGGAAAAAGTATTGAATGTATTCTAATTATTGAACAGCCACATGAAAGCTGTGTTCAAGAGATTCCTATATAAAGGAAAATTTGTGGATTTTTCCCCTTAAAAAAGGTGTATGACATAATGTTCTTGCACATACTGCAAAAAGGTCATTTGCGGGGAGCACATTTTTTTCTAATTTGTAATAATTGTAGGAATAACTATTATTTTCATTTATTTACTTTGCTTAATTGCATAAGAAAAACACTTAAAGTTTTTGTTAATTTTATAAAATAAATAATAACGGTTTTGAAAATATGTGAGTTTTGTTGCGTAGTCTGTGAGTCGAAAGGTTAGTGACAGCTGTGTAACACCAATTTAAGGTTAGTGATCTAGGGTTAACTAATAAAAAGTACCTACGCTTAAACTTTTTGAAACAGACAATAGCATTACATTTTACACATCTACTTTTTAGGGTTCCGTATTCAACAAGGAACCCTTATAGTTTCGGTCTGTCCGTCCGTCTGTCCGTCTGTCCGTCTGTCCGTCTGTCTGTCTGTCCGCGGTTTTGCTCAGAGACTATAGGACCTACAAAGCTGTAATTTGGCATGAATATACATATTAATAATGTCTACAAAATGGTACATAAAATATTTAAAAAATATTTTTTTTATGGTACCTCCCCCTACACATCAAGCGGGGTTGAATTTTTTTTTCGCGCCCACCCCATCGTGTGGGGTGTCGTTGGATAGGTTTTTAAAAATATTATGAGTATTCATAGATCATTTTCCGGTTTAGGGATCCATTTGTGAAATATTAAGTTTTAAAGTGGAAAAAGAGTCCAGTGTCCCCGCCTTCTACCAGCTAAACGGTTGCTTCTGGAAATGTGAAAAAATTCACGGGAGTAGGAAATATACTGAATTTAAAAGGAAAACTATCACGACTAAGTTGACTTCATAAGTTATTGAGTAATAGTCGATCAACTAAAAAAAATGTATTCGGCGAAGTATAAAGGAACTTTTCGTTCAAATTCCTTTGAGATGATGTTGTTAGTAGTGTAAAACATGTTATAAATGTACATTCATTGACCATACAAAAATTTTCAAAAACTAGCGGTGCTACGGAACCCTACATTGCGCGTGGCCCGACACGCACTTGGCCGGTTTTTATTAGTACCTACTTACGCCTCAACTTTTTAACAGAGATACATAATATTTGATATTTATTATTTAGCATTATCAAATAACTAATAATTATACTGTTACTACTTTTCCAATCTCCATTATCTACTTGCGTACTTTTTAAATGACTTCCATAAAAATAAGATTTGTTAATTTGACCGTTTACATATTATATTATTATGCTTTTTTTAACTCAAACAATTGTATTATTTATGATCGAAGTTAAAACGCGTCGTATGCAGTCTGGCCGATATCTCGTTTAGTACATAACTTGCATCGTCAAAGTGGTAATCATTCGAGTCCGCGCCGCAGTGAGTGGGCTACGCGCACGCTGCACGCCGAATTCGCGAGTGCCGCATTACATAATTTTTAATATAGGGTAAGTGTTATATTATAAGGAAAATATTAAGTATAACAGTGAAGAAAATTGTGTTTTACAAGTTGATCAAACAGTTGTAACTTGTAACCGTAATAATAATAGTGATGGTTATAATTTATCAACTTTTCTTATTTCCAACTTCTACTTACTACTAAAAGATAGAAATTGGAAAAGATCGAAAAACTTAAAACTGTAAATGATAAGGTACCTAAAAATATTTTACTTTATCAACAAAACTTGGTTGACTACTGTACCCTAAAACGGAAACCTTACCAGTAACCAGCTGATTTTTTGTATATTGGTAGGTTAATAGTTATAAGTACAACGTGAAATTTTAGTGGTTGTTTTCCCGCAGCAGAGCGATTTACCTACAGTAGTACTATCGAACCATGCATGTTATTTTTTGAAAATACAAAATATTTTGTATGACGTACTATGGAAACTTTATGCCGATAGGCGCGAGTTACTATGGACCCGACCGATTGTTTTTTGATTTGAACAAAAAAAACTTTACAAATCTATAATTGTACTACTAAGATAGAATCATTTTACTGCGGGAAAACAACCATTAAAATTTACAGTATAATTTAAGAGTAACCTTGTCCTTAGTATTATGTCTATGTGTCCTACAAATAAAACAATCCATATTTAATGTAACAATCCTTAATTAAATATTTAAAATATATGTACTTCAATAAAATTTTTGGATCACATCTCATTTCCAAGATAAATGAAGTTATTCAAACATATGATTTTCTAGCGAAATCATGTTCATCCGTTAGTTTTTTTGATGTTTTGATTAAATAATCGGCCAAGTGCGAGTCGGACTCGAGCACGAAGGGTTCCGTACCACAATAGAGCAAAAATAGACTGAAAATTGTGTTTTTTGTATGGGAGCCCCCTTAATTATTTTATTTATTTAAATTTTATTATAAATTATTAAAGTGCTAATAAAATTGAGTATTTATTGAATATTTCAAGTGCCTACTGTTTGTCGTTATTGATAACGAGAAAAAATAGCAAAAAAATCAAGTTTGTTGTATGAGAGCCCCCTTAAATATTGAATTTATTTTGTTTTTAGTATTTGTTTTAAATTTCAAAAGTCTAGCTATAGCGGTTCTTGAGTTACAGCCTCAAGACATACAGACAGCCAGACAGACGGACAGACATCGAAGTCTTAGTAATAGCGGGTCCCGTTTTTACCCTTTGGGTACGGAACCCTAAAAAGGGGAAGATTTCTTGGTGCAGCTGGCTTTACACTTGTAGTAAGATCCTGGAGATGCACTGATAATAGGCTCCAATAGTAACCTGCTAGCATAGCAGTCTCCCAGCGTTTCACATGTTCATGGCTAACTAATCCCATGGACATATCACATATCCCATCAAAAACATGCTGTAACAAGCGGCCAAGTGCGAGTTGGACTCGCCCATGAAGGGTTCCGCAGCAGCCATAAGGTTTATTTTCCTTGGTAGTTTTTATAGTAATCTACATCTACATCATATATTTTTTTTAGAATTATCATGCCCCTACTTTAGAAATTAGAGGGGAGGGGGGGGGGACACACATTTTACCACTTTGGAAGAGTCTCTCTCGCAAACTATTCAGGTTAGAAAAAAATTATATGAGAAACCTCAATAAATTATGATTTTTGGAGACTTATCCATAGATACCCCACACGCAAAAGGTTAGATAAAAAAAAAATTTTTGTTTCAGTTGTACCTATGGGGACCCCTAAAATTTTTAATAATTTTTCCATTTTTGCATCAAACTCTTAATGCGGTTCACAGAAGACTATATCTACTTACCAAGTTTCAATAGTATAGCTCTAATAGTTTCGGAGAAAAGTGGCTGTGACATACGGACGGACAGACAGACAGACAGACATGACGAATCTATAAGGGTTCCGTTTTTTGCCATTTTGGCTACGGAACCCTAAAAAACCGAGTCTCGCGATTCAGTTTTTTTACCGTAATTATGAGATAGGGCCTTTTTTACCTACCTCTTTCTGTTAAAGTGCCGGATGCCGCTGCGCTACGACAACTTTTTTGACAGATTCTCCATAATCTATCTGTTAAGTTAAGTGGTCGATAGCCTATCCGGCATTTATCAGGAAGTGATGAAACAGGCCTTTGAGAATTCAGAATCCAAGATAATATATCTAAAGTACTCGTACCTAAGTGAACTTGACCTAAAACATTCACCAGTCGAGACCCATTTGTATGGGCGGTGATGAAACTAATATACATACAATCATCACAGAATACAACGGGAGGAGAGCGACACTTGGGTCATACTTGGGACATTATATATAACTAGCTGTTGCCCGCGACTTCATCCGCATTAGCATAATATAGTCTATATAATATATAATATAGTCTCAGTCTCTATATAATATAGTCTCAGCCCGATCAGTTTAAATTTGATAAAAGTTTCATGCAAAATTTCATCCCCTATTTTACCCCCTTAGGGGTGGAATTTTTAAAATCCTTTTTTAGGAGA
Organism: Plebejus argus; assembly: GCA_905404155.3. Lineage (NCBI taxonomy): Eukaryota > Metazoa > Arthropoda > Insecta > Lepidoptera > Lycaenidae > Plebejus > Plebejus argus. Next base: position 1,599,238 of record FR989931.1, on the reverse strand, counting down.
TGCCTACGTCATAGTAGCTTTAAATGCATGCAAAGTCTCAGGCCGATCGGTTTGAAATAATTGACAAAGTTTCATACAAATTGTCAACCCCAATTTCACCCCCTTGGGGGTAGAATTTCCAGAAACGCCTAAATATATATTCATTTAATTTTAATTAGTAACCCAAAAAAACGCTTAAACACGTATTTATTCATTTTTAATCAATAGCCCAAAAACAATGTTTCATGTTTCTAACTCAAGAAATGACGGTCTTTCAGTCAAACTTTCAACCCCAATTTCACCCCCTTTGGGTTAAAATTTCCAAAATTCCTTCCTTAGTGGGTGTCTACTTAATAAAACAACCATGCTCACCAAATTTCGTGGCTGTAACTTTAACAGTTTTTGCTCTGCGATGATGAATCAGTCAGTCAGTCAGTCAATCAGTCAGGACTTGTAATTTTATATATATAGATTTTATAGACTCACACGACCGTACGTCTCAGATATATTTTAATGACTATTTAACTAAGAATTTGACAGAAAATAAAGAGTTTGCGACAAAATCTTTATAAAATTAAAACAAAGAAATATCATAGGCTTTTCGCTTTATATGTATCATATAATATATACCCTACGTTCCACCTCGCGTTGAAAACGATCAAAATGCTGAAAATGCCTCCTATTTTTAGCGTTTTGATCGTTTTCAACGCCAAGTGGAACGTAGGGATTATGTCAATAGAGGGATGGTAGGATATTTCGTGTCAAATGTCGTGTCAGACAGACATAATATTATGACAGCTATATCGCGACAATTATTATGATAGTTATTTGACACGACAGACCTTACGGCAACATAGCGCTATTTGTTCCTCATTGGACCCACGCATTGTTTCTATTTGTAGCACGTATGCACTTCTATTTGTCGAAACTTGGTTCATTTTAGAAAAAAAAATGTTAGACCTGTCCATAAACCTATAATGCAATTATAAGTCTATGGACCTGTCCATACTAAATAGGGAAAAGTGTCCCCAGCTTCCTCTATACTCTATAGTATCAGTCAATGTCGGCGATTCGCTACTAAATGTCAATATCTCTATAATTCATTATGGTAACTAACTACGATTAACAAGTTAAATCACGTGTAAATTTTAAATTAAACGCAAAATAGGTTTACGAACTAATTTGTTATTTAAATTAACAGCGATAAATCCTTACTAAATACTAATATTATAAATAGGAAAGCGTGAATGTTTGTTACTTTTTCACGCAAAAACTATATGACGAATCATCATGAAACTTTGTACACATACTCTTGGAGGTATCAGAACTCAGAAGTGACATAGGATAATACTTTTTATTTAAAAAATATTTTTTACAGAAAAAAATGTTGGCGTGGACGAAGTCGCGGGCAACAGCTAGTCACTACATAGTATAAAACAAAGTCGCTTTCTCTGTCCCTATGTCCCTTTGTATGCTTAAATCTTTGAAACTACGCAACGTATTTTGATGCGGTTTTTTTAATAGATAGAGTGATTCAAGAGGAAGGTTTATAATATGTATAATAACATCCATTAAATAGTGGAGAAGTACTGTTATTTTTGAGGTTTCTAATGTGATGTCGTAAATAATAACATTTTTTCCGCTTACATTGCAAACGCAGGCTGAACCCTACGAGTTTTATCAAAATAATGTACTAAGTATTGTACACATTGAAAAGGTCTACAGAAAAGTCCGTGATGGTATATGTCTATCTCTTATGGATAACCCACAATAACTTTTTTTGTCATTTACTTTTTACGACTAATAATGGCTAATTTTCGAAGCGATTTTAACCAATACAGCATTAATCCTTAACCAATTAAATACCTTGAATACATTGTTCATTTAATATAGATCTATATGGCCCTTTACACCGTATGATTTGAGTGAATATTTTCGAAGATATTACAGATTTAAAAATTGCGGGACGTAGCGTTTGCGGCGGTACCGGCCGGCCGCCCGGTGCGGCAAGAGCGTGCCTATAAATAGCGCGTCTGAGGCCGCGGTTTTCCCTGTAGCACCTTGAATTTAGCAGCGATCGGACGCGTTTATTATAAAAACGTGCTTTTCAGCGCGACAACGTATCAGTCATTATAAGTAAGTTACGATAAATAATTGTATGATAGTAGTTTTAAAATATAAATTATATTCTATTCTAAGGTTAATTTTTAAATCGCACTTATAGTAATTATAGTAATTATAAGTACCTACATAAGGTGAGATAAGATTAGATTAAATAAAACCATAATTTATAGGTCGTCTAAAGTATTGAGTACTGACGTGTTTAGAATTTAAGTAGATACTGCTTTTAGTTCATCCAGATCGTATTCTCTACAATTTGAATTGCATACTTCACCCAATTATTGTTGTATTTGTCTTGTCTCTCGCGACTTATCAATGGACGTACGAGGACAAAACATTGTATAACTTGTTACTTAATGTGGTTACCGTTAAATACAAAGGACTTTTTATGAGCTAGAGAGTAAATAAAATATTTAAAACTAGCTGTCCCGGCAAACGTTGTTTTGCCATATAAAGTATATTTTCTACATCATCAGTTGATACATGTTTTACCCCCTCTTTTGTCCCCTAAGAGGGTGTGGGGGGGGAAGGTCATATACCAGATGTTAAGTTGAAAAACACAGCTAATACCTAATATGAAGTAAGTCCACTAAAGAAAAAAGTTGTATACAAAATCTGACCCCTCTTTGGTCCCCAGAGAGGGTTGAGAGGGGAGGGGGAGGGGGGAGGATTTTTATACACCAGATGTTGAGTTGGAAGAAGACAAATATAATATATCTGTGAAAACCGTATGCAAATCTGTGAAAACCGTATGCAAATCGGATCAGTAGTTTTCGTGTTAAAGAAAAAAGTTTGATACAAAATCTGACCCCCTCTTTTGTCCCCTTAGAGGGGTGGGGGGAAAAATTTTATACACCAGATGTTAAGTTGGAAGAAGATAAATATATCTGCGAAAACCACATTCAAATCGGAACAGTATTTTTCGTGTGATGCTTGAACAAACATACAGACAGACAGAAAGAGTGACAGATAGACAGACAGACAAAAAACTAACCACATTTTTGGCTTCTATCGCGATGTAGTGACAAAGGTGTAATTTCGGGTGTCACTTTATATCTTTTATGTACAGAATTTTCATTTCTACAACAGAATATTGTCTTCCTCCCGCACGCGCTTTGGTGACGCCCACTATCGTAATATTTTAATTTCGCCATAATTTCAAAACCAAACGTCCAATTTTAATCATTCAAAGACCAAATATTATCTACATAAACTGTACTTAGTGATAAAATAATTTATTTTGATAAGGATTAATAGCGTGAGTGAAATATATCCGTTTAAATGTAGTCCAAAAAAAATTCAGGATTTATAAATAAATGGTTATTGTGCCTCACTCGACATAGATAGGTATAGTGTGTCGCGGACTTTTTTGTAGATATTTATAAGATCTACAATTACATAGAACATTTTATGGTTCTATCTTTTATAGTTTAGGCAGCGTACGCAAAATAAGTAACTTTTCTAGCTGATTTTTTACACCTTGCGTCCGAAAAACTCAAATATCTTACGGAACCCTACTTTTTTCCAAAATAAAATGTAGCCTATGTTCAGCAAAAATAATGTAAGATTCCAATAGCAAAAGAATTTTTCAAATCGGTCCAGTAGTTTCGGAGCCTATTCGACTCAAACAAACAAACAAACAAAAAATCAAATCTTTCCTCTTTATAATAGTAGTGTAGAAAATCATCATATTACATTTTTATCACTACTGTTCGTAAGTGAACAGTACTTAGTGATAAAATATGATGATTTTCTTTCAGGTGTCTGTCAGTCTGTTACTTATTCATGCCCAAATCACTGAATCGATATTGCTGTTTGGTATGGAGATACTTTGAGTCCCGGGAAATGACAGGATACTTTTTATCCCGGAAAAATGTACGGCTCAGGCGCGATAAAGGAATTTCTGACGCAACGGAGTTGCGGGCATCATTTGTCTACACTACTATTATAAAGAGGAAAGATTTGATTTTTTGTTTGTTTGTTTGTTTGTTTGTTTGTCCTGAATAGGCTCCGAAACTACTAGACCGATTTGAAAAATTGTTATACCATTGGAATCCTACATTATTTCTACTGAACATAGGCTAAATTTTATTTTGGAATAAAATAGGGTTCCGTAAGATATTTGGGGTTTTCGGACGCAAGGTGTAAAAAATCAAACAGAAAATTTACTTATTTTGCGTACGCTGCCTAAACTATAAAAGATAGAACCATAAAATGTTCTAAGTAATTGTAGATCTTATAAATATCTACAAAAAAGTCCGCGACACACTATACCTATCTATGTCGAGAGAGGCACAATAACCATTTTTTTATTTAAAAATCTTGAATTTTTTTGGACTACATTTAAACGTCTTTATTTTACTTATGGTATTAATCCTTATCAAAATAAATTATTTCATCACTAAGCACAGTTTATGTAGATAATATTTGGTCTATGAATGATTAAAATTGGACGTTTGGTTTAGAAATTATGGCGAAATTAAAATATTACGATAGTGGGCGTCACCAAGGCGTGGTGGTTTTTTCTTTAACACGAAAACTACTGATCCGATTTGCATACGGATTTCACAGATATATTTGTCTTCTTCCAACTCAACATCTGGTGTATAAAAATCCCCCCCCCCCCCAACCCTCTCTGGGGACCAAAGAGGAGGTCAGTCGATTTTGTATCCAATTTTTTTCATTAGTGGACTTCACTGTGTTTTCCAATTTAACATCTGGTGTATTAACATTTTCCCCCTACCCCCTTAAGGGACAAAAGAGGGGATAAGATATGTATCAACTAATGATGTAGAAATACTTTAAATGGCAAAACAACGTTTGCCGGGACAGCTAGTATAGTATATTTTATTGACTTTTGTCTATTGGACATTGGGCAATACTTAGTTAATACCAGGTATTCCATGCGCGATATAATCTGAGCAAACACTTTGACTGTTTGCAGCTAACATTGAGAATAGCGAGTTTATATTATTACGAGTGCACACAGTTTTATATAATGTCTCCAAACAGTCGCTTAAAAGCAAAATATAAAATACTAGCTTTTTCCCGTGGCTTCGCTCGCGTTAAGAAGTATTATTATATACAAAGTTTCATCCCCTATTTTAACCCCTTGAGTGTGGAATTGATCAAAATCCTTTCTTAGCGGATGCCTACGTAGTACGTCATAACATCTACCTGTTATATATTTCTAGATTATACTAGATGATATTATATTAGATGATATGTTAGATTACTAGATGATACGATATATTTAGATTATATACTAGATGACGCCCGCAACTCCGTTGCGCCAAAATTCGTTTATCGCGCAGGAACCGTACATTTCTCCGGGATAAAAACTATCTTAATATTATGTCCTTTCCCGGGACTCAAAGTATCACCATGCCAAATTTAAGCTAAATCGGTTTAGTGATTTGAGCGTGAAGATAGCTAACAGACAGATGGACAAACAGACAGACTTTCGCATTTATAATATTAATATGGATATGAATAATGCAAATATATTAGTCGATAATAACGCCAAATCACAAAATATGCGTTTATTTTATTCATACTCCTATCGCGAACTCGCGAGTCGCCACTTCTGTTGTCCTTGCGAATTAATGTTGGAACCACAGAAATAAATCAAGATAGAACGGCTAAGCGGGTGGACTACGCGTGTTTCAAACTTGCACAAGTGGGCAAAATTCGTTGAACGTTTATTCAGTCAGCGCGCACGTCTCGACTTGATTACACCGGAGGGGTTGTGCGAAAATGCCTCATTGTGCAGTGTCTAATTGTAAAAACAGAAGTACGAAAGTAAATCGGTTAAAAGGAGGTATTTCTTTCCACGGGTAAGTTATTTGTTCTAACTAAAAGCAAAGCAAAAATTGACACGCGCGATTCCTTAGCAACGGATGCGTGTGGCCGTTCTATCTTGATTTATTTCTGTGGTTGGAACCGTGCATTTTTTGGCGATAAAAAATAGCCAATGGCTTTGGCTGTAGTCTCATTAGAATTGGGGCAATAATTTCGGAGCCAGTTCAAAACAAACAAGCTAACAAAATATCCATCGTCTTTATCGTAACTATTATAATATTGCATATATTTTGAAAAACTATGGCGCATCGTAGCGCAATCATTGCTAAACAGTAAACCACGAAAAAAGTTTAATGAAAGTGTGTAAAAGTGAGAATGTAAGGATGTTTTCTCATAGCTCAGTTCTCACGGGCCTGGGAATACCAGATGTGTAACCAATAATCAGATCATCTGTATCATTAACTGACATAATGCAAAACTACCACCCAAAGAAGCAGTAACAGTATATGGCCAATCTCAGAAATATTTAATGATAATAATTTAACTTTAATCCGTCGATCGGATATTCTCGGAAATGTCATTGTATTCTATTGTTGTCGCGATCACCGGTGCTCGTACGGGGCTCATTTTGATAAGACGAACAACAATTTCTTTCCTATAATATGGATTGTTCTATCAGTATAATTGTCCTACAAATAGAACAATCCATATTTTAGGACCATCAAATCGAAACATTTAATACTTTCTATCTCTGTTAGTTACAGCGTTGCCAGATTTTTTTTGTGCCAAGTCGGGACTTTGGAACTTTTTGGGTGAAAAAGCGGGATTCTTCAGTCAAAAGCGGGACAAAGTTAAAAAAAGGTGTAAAATCAAAAGTTTTTTGAATTTCATCTTTTTATTTGCGTTAAAATAACGTTTACGTGACAATAGATAGCTAAAGTAGTCAAAGAAAATTCACCCCTCTACCTCCCACACTCTTTATCTTCTTACGCATCTTTCTCTCTCTGTAGTAATAGTTTTATAGCAGTTCCTGCTAATAATGTGTTACAGACATAAAACGCGGGAAGCGTACATTTTTCTAGGATTAAAATATATAACCTATGTTTTGAGTTTTTCCGATACTCGAAGTCTCTCCATACCAAATTTGAGCAAAATCGGTCCAGCGGTTTGGGTGTGAAGAGGTAACAGACTGATACACTTTCGCATTTATAACATTAGTATGGATGTGTCACTTTTAGCGTGACTAATATAGAGATGGTTTGATGATACTTACGGTTTTATGGGAAAACTCATAGTCAGAGGCGGCGCAAGGAGTGGGCGGTGTGGGCGACCGACCGCCCACGGCCTCGCGGTCCCTGGACCACGAGGTTTTTTAAAAGGTTTTACGGGTTTTGATACTCAAATATTCATAAATAAAAAGTTTTTATAAATAAAACTTTGAGTATCAAAAATTATTTCTCTCAACAAATCCGTTCTTTAGCGTCATGAGTCATCCATCAGGGGGCCTCGCATACATAAAAGTATTTGGTACAGTGAACATAATATAAAATATCGAATATTGTGTCAATATTTAACGAGTGTTTGTTGGGCTGTATTCCCGGGGTACTTAGCTGTTTTGGGTCATTAGAGTATGTTAAATGTTACAATAATATGTTAAATGAGTACACAATAAAGGGGCGTTTCATTTAAAATGTTAATTTATAATGTAAAATTGTTTAGGTAGATAAGTAAAGAGCGCGGAACCCGCCGACAAACCGCTATGTGGTTTGGCGGGCTTATAGTGTTAAGTGTATTGTGAACACCTCAATAAAGGATTTATTATTATTATTATTATTATTATTATAATATATTTTAGCGGGCCTCGCAAGATATAATGCCCACATGAAATTTAGGTCTTGCCCCGCCACTGCTCATAGTATATTTTCCTCGCTACGTATTTAGTGCTGAATAGTTTTACAGCAGCTACTTACAGACATAATACTCGTAATTGTAAAATGACGAAGTAAGAAGCTGCATACAATCTTGACGGCATTTTTTATTCCAATACGAACAAAGTTCGTATCAAATAATATGTCGTATGTATTTTTTATAACATAAGGGGCAAACGAGCAAACGGGTCACCTGATGGAAATCAACTACCGTCGCCCATGGACACTCTCAACATTAAAATAGCTGCAGGTGCGTTGCCGGCCTTTTAAGTGGGAATACGCTCCCTTTTTAAGGTTCTCAGATCGTATATGTCCGGAAATACTGCTGGTGACAGTTCATTACAGAGTTTTACAGTGCGCGGCAGAAAGTTACGCGAAAAACGCACGGTGGAAAACTGCCACTCATCAAGGTGATGAGGATGGTATAATTATGATGTTGTTTGTTTTGATGTTGTTGTTACAGATGTCGTTGTTGTTGTTGTAAACGATGATCGTGTGATGATGATGAGTACAGACAGGCAGCGGCGCGTGCAACTTGTGGAGTTCATTGCTATTTTACCTTTGATACAAGCTTAAGGCGGACAACATAAGGGTCAATTATGGAATATAAACGGTAATATAACTTTAAATGCGCTGTACCTTAAGCACTATCAGAGAAGTTGATTCCTAGGCAGATGGATTTGAAGTTGGATCCTAGGCAGACCTATGTAGTTTAGTCGCGTTACGTCAATCCCAGCCGACATTTTTTTTTTTTATTAAATAAGGGGGCAAACGAGCAAACGGGTCACCTGATGGTAAGCAACTACCGTCGCCCATGGACACTCGCAACATCCGAAGAGCTGCAAGTGCGTTGCCGGCCTTTTAAGAGGGAATACGCTCTTTTCTTGAAGGTTTGCAGGTCATATAGGTCCGGAAATACTGCTGGTGACAGTTCGTTCCAGAGTTTTACAGTGCGCGGCAGAAAGTTACGCGAAAATCGCACTGTGGAAGACTGCCACTCATCAAGGTGATGAGGATGGTATGTTTTTCGCGTGGGACGATGGCGAAAAGTTGCAGGTGGTATGATTCCGAACAATTCCTCAGAGCACTCCCCGTAATACAACCGATAGAGGATGCAGAGTGAAGCTACATCTCGGCGTAATTCCAAGGGGTCCAAGCTGTTCGAAACACTATGGCAGTCAACAATTCGAGCGGCCCTTCGTTGGATACGATCCAGAGGGAGCAGTTGGTATTTTTATACATATCACAATTATTAACATTGAGGGGCTTTGCACACGACGGGGCGGGGCGGGTCGGTCAGCTGCGGACATGCCGCGCCGCCTGTGCGCGGTGTAATCAACAAAACTTGCTTGACTACTGTACCCTAAAACGGAACCCTAACCAGCTGATTTTTTGTATATTGGTAGGTTAATATAGTTATTTAATTTAATAGTAACCTTGTCCGACAAATAAAACAATCCATATTTTAGGACCATCAAGTCAAAGTATGAAATCCTTTCTATCTCTGTTAGCTACACTTTCAAGATTTTTCGAAAATAAAAATGTTGTTCATCTTATCAAAATGTAGCTACTCGCAAAAAATTATCTTGTTAGTAATCACAAAAAATTTGTTCTAGGGCACCCGTACTATCAATGGAACTGTCAATGACGCCATATCAACGTCATTATAATTTATAGATGCCTATATTCAAATTTAATGCAATATAATATGAGAACATTTTCATAACAATGGAATTTTTTGATTTGGGTAGTAACATAAATTATTAATTATAGTTTAAGCTATATTATATATCTTCAACTTTAATCCGTCGATCGTGAGAAAAACAGCTTATCTATTGTTATCGCAATCGCAGTCGCATGCGACCGCTTGGGGCTTGATGAATTAATTAATAAAATATGTTGTAATAGTTATTATAAGCTGATATATATAATTATATGTGTACATATGTGTCATTTACTAAATATGAATGTAAATTTTACTGTGATTTTTGTGCACAATAAAGTATATTTGTTTGTTTGTTTGTATATCAGCTTATAATAATTGTTGCAATAATTTATGGTTTTATGACAATTAAATGATGCATTTTTTGCAGGTATAGACATTTATATTTCCCGTTACTATAATCTAGACATTTTTAAATAATAAATAATTATGTACTTGCTTCTTTTTACAAAATTAATACCATTACATAGCAATCATTTAAGCTTAATGTAAAATTACTATAGTCTATAATTAACTTTATTGCGCTATATTCTACTTAGTTATTAATTTACGTGTTACGTGTTACGTGTACGTTACGTGTGACTGCAAGTTTTCCTCAAAATTAATTTAACTACTCTGAAAACGCCTGCGAAAAAGAAACAAATACGCAGAGCAATAACCTGATAGTTCCTATTGTCAGCCTGTCAAAGATTTTGATTTTTGTGTTAAGCGATGTAACAAAATGGTTGGATGTACCATCGAAGAAATTTATTCCTATACAGTTGACGTACCTACGTCATTTGATCGGTTTATGTCAATTCAATGTTAGCTGTGATCGGTCGGATGGGTATGACGTGACCAAATTACTTAGGTCCGCCATCTGCCTAGGAATCAACTTGTCTGATAGTACATCCAGCTAAGTTTAGGTAACATCCACTTAACATAAGTTTAGGTAAACATAGCTCCCATCACATCCCCGTGCTTTTGCGAGGTCTTCCTGTCACAGCAGAGCTATTGGGTTCGATTTTATGCGTCCTCGCGTACGAGTGGATTGACCGCTACACGGCGTAATCACAAGCGATTGTATTATATGTAACGATTTATTTGAGACCGTGCCGCTATTTAAAGCCCGTACAAGTTAGAACCGAGCGACTCGCGACAACATCAGTCGACGTGTCGACTACTGCTTTCTATGTATTTCTATAAAGTACCCTCCGCAGCCAGCGACACAAAGCTAGCGACACTTATTCATAGAAATACATAGAAACCAGTAGTGTCGCGACGACACGTCGTCTGCAGTTGTCGCATGTCTCTCGGTTCCAACTTGTACCTTGATTTGTCGCGGCCTATAATATCGGCAACTCGTGTTAACTAGTACCACACATAATTGGATTACTGGCCGACTGACGTGATGGTAAGTGGTCACAGTTCACACGTATTTTACCTCTATATCCTACCATAAATAATGAACCTTATGTTAACGTTATAAAGGTGTAGTGATAGGTATAACCGTTGTAAATTGTCTGTCGTTGTGTAACAATAGCACGCCACATTGTCTTCGCCGTATTTGTGATGAACTGTGTATAACATAACTGCGAGAATTGTAAATTACTAGATCTTTCCTTGACCTTCAAGACAGCAAAAAGAAATCCCGTTTATACAGTTCATTTTGTTGATTGGCTTATATTATAGAAAGTGTTACGAAACTAAGTGATAATACTAGAGACTTTAGAGTTTAAGGTGTGTATACATATGTCCCTTATACGAGAGGCGTTCAACGTATTCTCGGTTGTTGATTAAGTTGACGGGACTTTAAATATCTCATGAGTATCATTTGAGGCAGAGGGTATAAAATATACAAAATTCAAACATTTAAGTAGCTTTTTTGTCTATTGTTTTTATTATTATATTTTAATATTATTGTAATAGGTAATAATATTAATGTGTACCTACTTATTTAATGATAATATGTGTGGCGTCTTTGCCTTACTAATTATTATGTTACACCTGTTGTAAAAAAATCTATTAACAAATCTGTTCAAACCTGTGCAACTTTAAGTAGCCTTAGTATACTTTTGATTTATTAAACTTATGTTTTTGTAAGTATATAATTATATCTAAGTACATTCATAAAGCAAATCGTATACGTGCGATACCAATGCCCAGGTAAACCGAACCGGTTTGTGGCGCACTTGTTATATATGTAAAACTTGTTTATCTAAAGAAGATTAAGTAAATAAATAAATAAAAAAATAAAAAAAGCTTCACTAGTTATTTAGAAATCTCAAGTTTAACATAGCAAGAATGACTGACGCGACAATGTTGACGAAAATCTAGCACCGTGCAGTGATTAAATTCCTTACAAAATAGGAGAAAACTCAAAAAGTGATCCACGAGGAATTGGTAGAGGTTTACCAAGACTCTGCTCCTTCATTATCTACAGTCCAAAAGTTGTCAAGTGAGTTTAAAAAAGGTAGGGAAAGCATTGAAGACGACCCCCGTGTGGGCGGGCCGGTGAGCGCCACTACAGAAGAAACCTTAAAAAAAAAAACACCAAAAAAGGTCAGAGTATAACTGCATCGTCATAATAGTATGACGTGAATACATTTTCACAAGCGATCGAAGAAAAAAGACCCGGGAAATTGAGCACAGGGGTGCATTGCTTCTTCACGACAACGCACCGGTTCACAATGCGCGAATTGCCAAGGTTGCTGTGCGAGAATGCGGTTTCGAAGAAATCAACCATCCTATAGTCCAGATCCAGACCCTAGCGATAATTTTTTATTTCCAAATTTAAAAAAAAGATCTTCGTGGAAAGCGGTTTTCCAACGACAAAGAGCTCAAGGTGGCTTTAGCGCATTTTTCGGACAAGTAAGAATCATTTTTGTAGAGGATATCGAAAAGTTAATTTATAGAACTAATAAGCTTTATAAAATTAATAAATTGTATTAAAATGGACAACTGTTTATATAATTATTACAAAAGACAGGCGATACGCTTGAACCTTGTTAGAAAGGTTTAGTTTTAACTTTTAGGTAAACACCGGCGAAGATACGGGTTTCGTAGTGAGTTACATGGCTACGTCCAAGCAACGTCGGACATCTCTACGTCGCTGCGAACGCAGCATGCCGCATCTTATATTTGCTTGCTTTTACACTATTGTATATTATTGTATGACTAATAAAGTATTTGAATTTTTATTAGACTACATGCTGCGTTTTCGTTATTAAGTATTTAGAATTTTTAAGTAATTCGGTAAAGTAGGTATTAAGCTACCTAACAAAGAAGTAACTTTGTTAAAATAAATATTTTACAGAGGAGCTACAATTACCATACCTAGTCTATTCTCTATTGCTTATTAGCACACCATTGATAAACCTAAGATAAACAGAATCTGCGAACTGAACCTGCAAATTACTACCAAGTACGACCTACTATAATCTTTAGCAGTAGTATTTAGTAAGTACCTACTGCAAAATAAAACACTTTTTAGGGCTCCGTACCCAAAGGGTAAAAATCCCCGTCCCGCCCTATTACTAAGACTTCGTTGTCTGTCCGTCTGTCCGTCTGTGTCTGTCTGTCTGTCTCCACTGCCAGCTGTAACTCAATAACGGTAATAGCTAGAGATTTGATATTTTCACAGATTATGTATATCTGTTGCCGCTATAACAACAAATACTAAAAATAAAATAAAATGAATATTTAAGGGGGGCTCCCATACAATAAACGTGATTTTTTTGGCCTTTTTTGCTGTCTCCAGGCTGTAACTCAAGAACGGTAATAGCTAGAGATTTGATATTTTCACAGATTATGTACTCAATCTTCATGCTTTTGAAGTCGCTACTAGCCCGGAAAAGTTCTGAGATCCTTGACAGAGTAGAGGAGAGTATTCAGTACTCGATTCTCATTATAATAATGAAGACGTGAGTGGAAGAATCGAACAAGTAACATTTCGTAACATACGGACAATAACTCATTTTTTCCCTAATTATTTCAATAAAACTTGTAACTTATCTACTTCATAACCTAGCTAATATATCTGGCTACACATACAATCCATAGTTTTTCTACTTCAAATAACTTTTCCGGCCCTAAAGCCTCCATTTAAGCAAAAAAACGGAAAGTTTTTGCATGTTACTTACCTTATTCTTCCACTCGCGTCTTGAATTATGTAATAAAATTAGGTTCTTAATTTTTTCCGAATTTCCCAAAAATAAATGAATCATGGATACTAAGTAAATTACGCGGCTAGGCAAGTAGGCATACTATGCGGCCGATGCAGAGGCGTGCGCTACCAAAGAAACACCACACAACTACCCCTCCCGCTCGCGGTGTCCATGCGTTGGGTAAATAATTATTTAACTTTAAGCTACATTTACTCAGTGATCAATTTATATTATTTTTTTATATTATTTTTTTCCAACTAATATATTAGCCAAATATCACGTCCTCGAGTATTGAACATGTCTCACCAGTCACGCAGTATATAACTAATAACGCTTACTAATATTTATTTTTATTTGATCAGAGTCAACGACATGCAACAATAACGTGCGTGAGTATACACAATACAATTATTATCCATATAAGTATACATAATATGGAGATTCGTGCGTCTCACGCACAGAAACGAGTAGCGAATAACTTGGTGTAACTTGTCAATTCTTTATTACTAGTGCTTAATTTACTCACAATATTCAATGAAAGCAACAAAAGCTCATTACGAGTGCTGAGTCTGTGGAATCTAGGAGGAGGTGTTACGCAACGAATATATCGAAATGGACCGCGGAGCCACGCATTTTGGCAATCGTTACAAAATGTAATGATATTTTAACTACACGAGTACTTTCGGTCACGGCACATTGCGACATATTTTACAAATTGTCCGAATATTAATGGACTCCAAGCATGCTATTGACCAGGTGATTAGAATTTTGTTACTCTTTAAAATTAAATGTAGGTTATGTTGAAAGATAATTCCTAGCAGTTCTGGTATTCTAGAACTTGATTAGGTTAAAATATATAGTAAAATGTTAAATATCATATTCTAATTCTTTGTATTATTATAAATAAATCGATATTTATTCGCAAACGAGCAAGTAAAGATTTTGTCTGGTTTTTACTTTTTAAATTGCTACCACGTAGCCTTCGTGCTACGCCGCTACGCGTAGCATGCCTCTGTAGGTACCATCAAGGAAATTGATTCCTAGGCAGTTGACAACCAACGTCATTTGGTCGGATCATTTCAATGTTAATTGAGTTAATTCTGATCTGCCGGCTGGGTACATATTATATTCTCTGATAGTATATTATAATATTTATTGTGAAAGCAACTCTCGCCCAAATAAATACACTCCATTAGCGTCCAATATAGCGGCAAGTAGTTTTATTTTGGTCGTGATGTAACCTCGCTCGTGCCTATCAAACACGTCGTAGTGGCCATGATGATTATTACCCGCTTTTTAACTTTTTCTTTAAGGTGGAAAATTAAAGAACGTGACAATGCAATATTGCAAAGTTGGTGTACAGTTATTGACGTAAATGAAGTTCCTGTTATAGTGACGTAGATTGCTTGGTTCTTTGATTGAGATGGAAATGTTTATCAACGATGTAACTGTAATTTAGTTTTTTTTATAAGTGGAGTAGTCGACTTCTGATGTCAAGTGTTACTGTAATATTTTGCTTGCGGCAATTACTCGGCTATTTTTTATGGCTCTTGATTTGTTGACAAAACGAAAGTTTTCTCGTCAGTTATTGATGGTTGTACATCGATTAATCTATCACCCTTTGCGCCAAAGATCGTGACGATTATGAGAAAATTCTAACGTGTAGGGCATAAATATTTCGTCTACAATTTCCCACTATTCCATGATGTGAGGTCACATCATACATGACCCCTCAAAATGTAAGTACATGAGCATGAGTGTGATCTAAGTATTTTATTTCGACATATGTATTGTGCGTACTATCCGTGAACCCGCCTCCTAAAATCAAGGCTGGCAAGCTATACATCTATCATGATCTAACCTGTAGAAATACTATTCACTACTTGTGACTACAGTATGATAGAAAGACGACCTCTTTGGCTCAGCGCGTCGACGCTCAAGCCGGAGGTCGTGGGTTCGAATCTTGCGAGTGATTTCGAGGTGCGAAGCTTTTATTTACTTACTGCGGCGCGGCGACCCAAATTGAGTCTTGACCTCTGACACAAGCACACGCCATTTCTTCAGATCCTGCCATGTTTCAGCTCTCCCAAAGATTATATTATTATTCATTTTCTCAGGCTATTCAAGATGTCGGCGTCAATCGGCGTGTCAGAGTACTACGCGGGAAAGTCCATCTTCATCACCGGAGCCACCGGCTTCATGGGCAAGGTCCTAGTGGAGAAGCTGCTGAGAAGCTGCCCCGACATCACCAGGATCTACTTGCTGATGAGACCCAAGAAGGGACAGAATATCGAGCAGAGATTGGACGACTTTATTAACTGTAGGGTGAGTGTAATGTTAATAAAAACCGTGAGCAAGTCACGATGAAGCCTAGATGCAGTCCATATCTATGAATCTAATATGAATCCTCATTCAGTACAAGTAGATTTGTTGCAGGAATTAGGGTAGAAAAAATATTTATAATACGTGCGTTGTTGTAATTATGTTGTGTTACTTGAAAGTTAATCTTAAAACAGTAACAATCAAAATAATCCAGATCCATGCTAATGTGTATGTGTGTACTGAGTCTGTTTCGTCTTCGTGCTTATACCGCTGAAACTGATTTGGATGAGCATGGAGAGAATTGGATAGGGCTTCACGCGAGAGCGAGATTTTTCTCATCTCGTTCTCGTCTCGCTTTTACGAGACGAGAACGAGACGAGACGTTTTGGAAAATACTATCGGTAATACCGAGACGACATACAGGGCAACCCGAGAGTCTCGTTTTGGGTCTCGTTAATTTTTTTAATGAAGTTTTTGTTTGAAAAATCAGAAAAGGTCCACTTAGAAAACAATATATTTTACAAAATATAAAATCTGGTAGTTACCAGTGCAGTTTGGATAGTTATCCAAACTGCATTTTATCATCTAAGTAGGCTGGTCATAAAATATTCCTTATTCTCTTTATTATACTTATTATAGAAATAAATCATTATTTACAACTAAGCGAGACGAGACGAGACAACTTGTAACGAGACGAGAACGAGACTTGAACGAGACTCTATTTGAGGATTGACGAGACCGAGACGAGATTTTTGTGAATCTCGTTTACTCCCGTCTCGTGTAAAGCCCTAGAATTGGAGAAGGACATTATAATATAAAAGTTTAAACAAATATGAAAGTTTTTATTATGGCAATAATTATGAGGTGTCCAATTTATAAACTATCGTTTTAATGAACAAAGTTGCCGACGATATCTATTTCTACTTTGAGTACTTATAACATAAAATTTCAATAAAACATAATATAAGTTCTGTAGACGTTAGGTAACTTCTGTTATTCGTTATTACTTATTATCTAATCTCTCCCTTTATCGTTATTTTCCATTGTGTTGCCACGTTAACAAAGCGAGATATTACTTAGTTTCACATAACACAATAAGGCACAATTCCCAAGGAGTTACAGGTTTCTAGAGATTAGCTATATAGATAAACAAGAAGCTGAAACGTTAGCAAACCAATAATTTTAACCTCACTGGTATATATTATGACAGCTGTCCACAGTATTTGACGACGATCGATAGACGATATAATATGGGCATTCTCGTTCGAATGATGATCGAAATTCAACCAAGGAGGCCTACTACGAAACCGCTTTGAGACTCATTTCACATATTTTGTTAGAGTAGGACGCGACATTCTCGTTCGATTGTTTGCGTCTCAAAACGGTTTCGTTGTACGGCCCAAAATTTCAATGAACATCGTTCCAAAGCGGACCTAAAAAGTAAAAACGCTGTAACACTGTCGAGTATTCTGAAAAACTTTGTTAAAAGTTTATTATTTTCAGATCTTCGACAAACTTCAAGTGAACTCGCCGAAATGCTTCAAGAAGCTGCACCTCATAGCTGGAGACGTGCTGAAGGAGAACCTGGGCATCTCCATCGAGGATTGGGACCTCTTGCAGAAAGAAGTCAATATTGTGTTCCACTGCGCCGCGTGTGTAAGGTAAATAAAGTTGAGCATACCAACAATAAGGGCTCTTTTCCTACCATGTGTTTTAGCGTTCCTTTAATCGAGGCCTTTTCTTTATAATCACTTCTTTATAGAATTGCCGATTGTGAGTATAGTATTCGTTGATTGCCGATGTATGGAATTGACGAATTGCGTTCGTTAACATGACGTTGACGTTCAACTCGTCTAATGTCAATTCCATACATTTTGATTGGCGATCCACGAATCATCATTCAGATCCGAGTGCGGGTGACAAAGGCTCTATTGAACACATCGTAATCTTAAATATAATAATTATATTGTTAAGGTGCTCCCTTACCGATGTTACAAGTTGTATCAAGATATTACACATTGTATAATTACAATGTTGAAGGTGCGTATAATTTATGTATTCGTTTATAATGATAAGCGAATGCTGAATGCTCCCGGTGAGCATATGGTATCGTGTGTTACGAATGCGGACACGTAGTGTCATCTAGCGTATCTCAATGGAATGCTCGCAGTGAGGGAGCACCATTATAAAAATAATAAACATAAATTATTGCCTCAGTTTATGACGATAATTAATCGAATTATACCACAATTATACCAATCAACAACGTTGTGAAAGTGCAAAATAATAAATCAAACATATTTCAGTTTTGAACGAAAACTTTCGATATTAACCAGTGTGTGTAAATTTTATAGTGCAATGTTAAAATTTTGGGCAAAATGCGAGATAAGTAGTATTCAAATGTTGCTTAAAATTTTAAGTATGTCTGAAGGTTTTGATGATAGCCAAATTATCAGTTTCAATTTTTTTTTCAAACAATGTAGCCTGTGAATACCTAATCCATACTAATATTATAAATGCGAAAGTGTGTCTGTCTGTCCTTCACGCTCAAATCGCTGAACCTATTTCACTAAATTATGGCAAATTTGGCATGGAGATACTTTGAGTCCCGGGAAAGAACATAGGATATTTTTGTTCCGAAATAATAGTATTTTAAAAAGATAAAACCGACTTCAAAATTGTACGTAATTGAGAATTAAAATTGCCTTATCTCAAGAACTACTGAACCGATTTTGATAAAACTTATAGTGTTCCCTAAGTTGAATAAGGGAAATAATAAAACGAGCGAATAAAAAATTACTTTGTGACTGATGATGAACATACTGTTTTAATAACATGAGCGGTATGAATTTGAGTAAGCGAAAAATAATCTAAACTAAGGACTAATATTGATTTATAATAAAATCCAGAACGAGCTTACAAAAAGTGGATTGTGATTATTCTATTTCAGATATTAAAAATCTATTCGAGCGACTGTATTACTAAGTGAGCGACTGGAAATACATAGCGGGCAACTTCAATATTAAAGAAATATTCAATTTTTCTAAGTGAGGTTATACATTACGAACTACTAAAAAGTTCACTTTGAGCAAACTTTTGTGAGCTGCTTTATTAATGATTATTGGTTACTGTTATTCTATTTGAGGCTTTATATTTTATATTTTGATACGTGTTTTAATATGCGCGCGAATTCGAATGGGGGCGGGGCGACGAATCGTTGCAGTCATAATAATTTTCATCATCATTTTACTATACCGTCTGGTCATGTCTAAAGTACTCCGTGTTGGCCCAATACGACTTTTTTGGGTTAGGTAATAGGTTAGATGGCTAAGGCGGGAGCTTCGCTGCGCTACGCTCCCGCCTTAGCCACAAAAAATAACCACGATGGTTATTTTTTTTAACCACCCAGAAGTTATAGGGGTTACCCCCCACTCCCCTCTTCCTTCCCTCCCCCCTCCTCCCCCTTCGCATTCTAAACTTTTAACTTTATATAAGTAATTTAAGTTCCTACAAATAGAACAATGCATATTTGGGATTATCCGAATTAAGCTACTCACAAAAAATTTGCTTGGTAGGTACTTGATACTAATAAAAAAATGTTCTGGGGATCCCTGATTTAATAGTGTTTTATCAAATTAGTTATTTACTTATTTCATATTAATTTTTTTTGGTTTAATGTGAGCTTATTATACTCTGCTCATTAAAGTATTTTTGAAAATAATTTTTGTCTTCGAAACACTTCATTTAAGATAAAATGCCGCTCAGTATAAAAAATACGTTTGCCAAATATTGAAAACGTACACACTAACTACAGGACGTAACGTTGACACCCAAACAGATATTAGGTCGCTCAAAAAATAAGCAGCTGCTCATTTAGTATTTTAAATAACTCAAATAAATAATTTGTAAGTTACCGTTCTGTTAATTTCTTGTCACTTACAGTCAGTCGCTCGAATAGTAATTCTATAACCCAAGTTAATTAATTTTGACACTCAAAACTGTAATTTACAGTCACTCGATTAAATACTACCCTTTGAATAATACCTAGTACAACAAAAAATTACTTAAATCGGACTTGTAAAACATTTTTGAAATTTGGCACATTTGTTCAGACACTGAAATAGACTAACATTACATAATACAGAAACTAGGCAGTTCTGGAAATATTACTATACGCGTCGAATTGATAACCGCCTTTTTTGTAGTCGGTTAAAAATGTACGGTCCTCGCGCGATAAACGAGTTTTGGCGCAACGGAGTTGCGGGCATCATCTAGTATTATCTAAAACTATCACTCATAAACTCACTCATCGATCACCAATCACCATACACATTAGTATTCATTTAAAATTTCATATTGTAATATACAGCATGAGTGGTGAGACATGTCACATGACCGATATTCGGTACTCGATTCTCGTTATAATTATGTAATAAAATTAGGTACTTAATTTTTTACCAAATTTCCCTATAAACAAATGAATCATGGATACTTAGTAAATTACTATGCGGCCGGCGCGGCGGCATGTGCCCCGTGCCGCGCGCTATACCTCCCGCGCGCGGTGTCCATGCGTTGGGTAAATAATTATTTAGCTACATTACTCAGTGATGATATTATTTTTTTATATATTTTTTTTTCAGCTAATATAACAGCCAAATATCACGTCCTCGAGTATTGAACATGTCTCACCAGTCATGCTGTATTGTTTCAGGTTTGACATGTTCATAAAAGATGCAGTGGATCTCAACATGGTGGGCACCCTCAGGGCACTGAAACTGGCGGAAGGCATGAAGAACTTAGAGGTATTAACCAAGTCTAAAGTGACTAAGTGGTGAAGGTATGGTTTAATGGTGATCACTTGAAATTACAATGTGTTTACTATAGGTCTACCAGAATCTAATGGCAATTTTTGACAGAAGATTTTTTATCCTTGATCATTGGATAATTTTTTATATTTGCATGTTTAACACACATAATCAGCCACTATTTAGAAAATAAAGGATCAAAATGTTTTATTCTAATTACCCCGGTATTGCTAAAGTCCATTTAATTTCTCACTTTTTGCCATTAGATTCTGGTAGACCTATACCTACGGTCATATCGAAGCCACAAAATTTCTTACATTTGATTTTAAAATTTACAATTTTGTAACGTATAAGTATGTTTTGTGACGTTATTTGGACCATATTGTCTGATCATACCTACGGGTTTGCGAGAATATTATGCCAAGATTATGCGCGCGTTTGCCGTTTATGCACACACGCGTGTACTAGCTATCAGAGAAGTTGATTCATAGGCAGAATGGTGGACCTACGTTTGGCCCCGTTATGTCGAACCCAGCAAGTACATTATGACTGATATTGAATTGACATAAGCCGACCAAATGTCGTAGGTACATCAACTGCCTATGAACCAATTTCTTCGATGGTACGTCCAACCATATTGTTACATAGCTAATTAGCTACATACATCATTGACAGGCTGACTATAATAGGAACTGTTAGGTTATCGCTCTGCTTATTTGTTTCTTTTTCGCAGGCGTTTGTCCATGTGTCTACAGCTTACTGCCGCTGCGAGCTGGAGTCTCTGGACGAGAAGCTGTACCCGTTCAAGCACGACCCACACAAGGTCATAGACATGGTGGAATGGATGGACCACAGGACCCTGGCGCACCTCGAGAAGGAGTAAGTTGTGATGGGATAATAACAGTATTTTAAAAAGATAAACCGGACTTCAAAATTGTACGTAAGAATTAAAATTCTTTATATCAAAAACTACTAAACCGATTTTGATGAAATTTACATTATTACCAATATCTAGTACTTCAGCAAAAAAAATGCTTGTTCAAGAGAACGAAGGAAAGAAATAATTCGTTAAGAAATAGTATGGTCAGTGTTCACAATATTCTTCACTCAAACCTTTACACGCAGTCTTCTATGTCCACTCATTTGTTATATCTTTTCCAGATTGATTCACCCACAACCGAACACGTACGCTTACACCAAATCTCTGACGGAAGACCTGGTGGCGGAGTACGCCCACAAGTTCCCCATCGCTATCGCCAGACCGTCCATAGGTGAGTTGAAACCAGCAGCGGCGTTAGGGGCGGGGAGGCGACCACCCAGGGCGCCGGATAAAAAGAGGCGCCGAAGAATAGAATGTCGACTTCATAATATTATTAATTATTATCGACCGCCTATGTCAATTCCATAAATTTTTGGTCGGCGATTCTGAAAAGAAGCGATAAAGGAAACATTTTGGCTAAGCCACATTATCAGATTATTATGGGTATACTTAGATTAATAGTAAGATGAGTCAGATGCAGACTTTGGGTATGAGCCTTGGTTTTGATATTATTTTTCATTGATTTAAAGAATATTGTAAACTAGATGCTGCCCTAAGCTTCGTTGCGCGTTCTGTACATTAAGATATTTTGTGTCTGAATAGTACATTTTATATTTATTGCTTAAACGAACTTACCTTACGTGAAGTTCAATCAAAATTATACGAGGGGTTTGTCCGAAGATATTAGTATACCTTTTTACACTGTAGTTTCACCTCTATTTGTTACCACTTCAGCATCATTTTAGAGTCAAGAAAAAAATAAAAAGTTGTCTCTGGATTTCGCTTGTCTCCATATTTTTCCGCCTCTTGTCTCTGATTTTCCGTTTCTCCTGTTACTGCAACTCTAGAACCTTCATTTAGTTCAGAGCAAAAAAATAAAATGACATCTCTTACTCGGGTGTTATCTACCGAAAACCGGGATGGGTGGGAGTTCCTACTAATATCTTCGGACAAACCCCTCGTATAATTTTGATTGAACTTCACGTAAGGTAAGTTCGTTTAATCAATAATTATACTTCGGGGGTTTGTCCTCGATATTAGTATACCTTTTTACACTGTAGATGTTTAGAGATCAAACAAGATATGTCATTTTATTTATGCTTTATTTTCACACATATTAATCAAAGAAAGAAAAAAAAATATATATATATAATATTATATATATACATAATAATTATATTTCTTATTTTGTCTAAGTATCTGTCATAAGTAACATAGCAAATTTATTTGAATCACCTTCAATAATAGGTCTATTATAGAAACGCGCAAATGAAGTGGAGTTGCCTGTCCAACCCGCTGTTTGGCGAATAACATCTAAATTTACTCCTCGTTTAAATGCTAATGAAGTTGAAGCGTGACGGGTACTGTGACTAGAGAAAATAGACACATCAACTCCACTATCTTTTAACATATCCTTAATCCACCTACTTAATGTTTGACTTGACACAGAATTATATGGTTTTCTAAATGAAATAAAAACGTTATTACAATTTCTGAAATTAGATGTTTTGTTTATATAAGCCAATAAGGTTTTGGCTGGACATATCTCAGATTTCTCTGGAAAATAAGGCAAATGTAAAATGGGTTGCATTCTTTTAGGATTAGAAGTTTTTATTAAATCAGTTATTTTTATTAGAATCTCTTTCTCGGTCATAATAATGTTATTTAAATATATTTTTGATAAAGTCTGCACCCTGTGTGCAGTTACTAAAGCTAGTAATGTTATACATTTCTTTGTAAGTTTTTCTAAAGATAAAATATCATTAGGATGTAACGACCCTAAATAATTTAAAACTATGTTAGCATCCCATGTTACATTATACTTTGGCATTGATGGTCTTAGTCTGTATACACCCTTAGAAAACCTTGCAAATATTTCATTGCGCATAACCTCTCCAAATATTAAAGCCAGAGCTGATTTATAGGTATTAATAGTGTTATACTGGTTACCTTTATCAAAAATTTCAGTTAGAAAATCTAAAATTATAGAAACTGACGGCTTAAATAAATCAACCTTATTTCTATGTGCATATTCATACCATCTTTTAATACAAACGTTATATTGTTTGTAAGTATTGTCTGATAACGACGCTATAGTTATATTTACTGCTGTTGATGGAACACCTCTACTCATCATTGCCGTCCGGATAACACTGCGGCAACCAGGGTAGTTGAATTGATACTGAAATTTGGTATAACAAAATTACTTGAATCTAATTGTATAATTTCTGAGACTACTAAACTAGTAAAAAGAGGATACCAAGATTGAGAGGACCAATTTGGTACGATCATAATGCCTGTTGCTTTATCATTTATTATCTTTCTTAAGGCTTTTAATATACACGCTACTGGAGGGAAAGCGTAAAAATAATATTGCGACCAATTCACTGTGAAAGCGTCAATGACAATTGCATCAGGGTCTAATTGCCATGATGCGTAATTTTCGCATTTTTTGTTTATTCGATTTGCAAATAAATCAATGTCTGGCCGACCAAAAGTTAAAACTATTTGGCGAAACCCAATATCTAATATCTCCCACTCTGTATCAGGATGCATTTTTCGAGATTCCCGATCCGCAATAAAATTGTCTGCAGATTTAATATATGCTGCCGTAATGTATAATTTTCTTTGTTCACACCATTGCCATATGTCTTTAGTTATTTTATTGAGTGCGGGAAACCGTATTCCACCCATACGGTTAACATAACTAACGGCCGTCGTATTGTCTATTCTTAATAGTATTTGACAATTATAACAATTTTTCGCAAAAATTCTTAATGCAAAATAAGCAGCTAGTAACTCTAGATAATTAATATGTTGTTGTTTTTCAGACTGTGACCATTGTCCCCCTGCCGATTGACCCTCACAAGCTGCCCCCCATCCCGTTGTTGAGGCGTCAGAATAAATTTCGCGACAAAAATTATGGTCTTTAATTTTTAGGACAGTATTGTCTATGGAATTCAACCACCATTGGATGTCAACTTTTGTTGAACTTGGAATATCCATATAACTATCGTAAAACTCGTCCTTTTCTAAATTTAAATATTTACATCTTTCTAAATCTTTTATGTGCATCCACCCGTATTCTACACCTGGACAGGCCGAAACCAGGAGGCCTATAAGTTTTGCCCATTCCCTAATTTTACACCGATTAATATTTAAGAACTTAGTTAGTTGCTTTTTTATTTTCGTTCTTTTATCCTGAGGTAAACTAATAGTCCAATCGTTTGAATTTATAATAAAACCCAAATACTTGCAAATATAAGCCGGTTGTAAGCAACATTTATCTAAATTTAGAATAAATCCTAGGGCTTGTAGAAATTTACTACTTGTCATTACATTTAATTCACAATCTTCGAACGTGTTACCTATTAACATTATATCATCCAAATAACAAGAGGATAAAAAACCACAGGACCTTAAAATCTTAAGCACCGGTTTTAATAATTTAGTAAAAATATAAGGTGCCGTGCACAGTCCAAACGGTAAAACTTGAAACTCGTAAATAGTTTTAGTATTGTCCTCTTGAATAATACAAAATCTTAAATACTTTCTTGAGCTTGGGTGGATATTTATTAACATGTAAGCGTCCTTTAAGTCTATTGTAGACATGAAACAATCTTTAGATACCAATTTTAAAACTGTACGCAAGTCTTCCATTTTAAAATGTTTAGTATTTATATATTTATTTAGTTCTTTTAAGTTAAGAATAAATCTCATTGTGCCATCTGGTTTTGGAATGAGAAAAGCACTTGATATAAATTCGCCAGGACAATGGTCACATTCTACAATAGCGCCTATATTTTTTAATTTATTTATTGCATAGTCAAAATTAATTTGTTCTGATTTTGATTTAATTATTGTGTAACGTGGGGTCGACTGCAAAACTAATTTATTAAATGTTATTTTATAACCGTTAATCCATGACAAGATTTTTCGGTCCTTGGTTATCATCGACCATTGTTTAATAAAAAAGCTTAGACGACCTGCGTAGCTTACCTCGCTAGTTTCGTCTATCGCTTCTGTGGTTGTCGCTGTCGATGAGACGACGCGTTCCACGAGCTCCCTTGAGACGCGTGTTGCTTCTGGGGTGGATGATTGCGCGTCATGGTTCTGGATGTCGGAATCGAACGCTGGTGACGGGTCGACTGGCCTGGGAACTGTCTGCGCTTCCCAGGCGTCGATTTCCAGTTTTTTTAATGTCTTACACCTGTATTTGATTGGTATTTTAAATCGGCTCCCGATTTTGTGACTGCTTTAGCTGCTTTAAGTGTCTCGGAGAGATTATCTCCAAATAAATAATTGGTAATTTTTGTGTTAGCCAATTGATCTTGGAGCTCTTTTTTAACTGTAGATAAAGCAAAATTTCTACGAGCTACGGAATCATTATATTGCACGTCACATAAAAGACGTGTAGCATCTACAAGTTTTTGTAATTGTTGTGTATGCGCATCGACAGTGTTACAATTATTATTATAATAAACCAGTTCACGCTCGACTCCCGTCTTTCATTGACGTGTCCCGAGACATAACACTGGCGACGAGGACTACCTAATCGCGTGCGAATTTATATTCACAATGCCTATCGGCCGTATTGAACCATTTCTCGTTGAAAACAATAACTGGGACGCTTACATTCGTCGAGTTAATCAGTTTATTGCATTAAACAATATCGGTGACGCATTAAAAGTTGCAACTTTAGTGACAGTAGTTGGTGCGCAATGTTACGAATTAATGTGTGATTTGTGTGCTCCTGAGACTCCCGAGTCGAAAACTTTCGATCAATTGGTGGCGTTGATGAAGGAACATTTCGAGCCCGATAGATCGGAAATTGCTGAGAGGCACATATTCCGTCAAAGAGTGCAACGCCAAGGTGAGAATGTTCGAGACTACCTACAAGCGCTGAAACATCTGGCAAAGACTTGCAACTTCGGCACCTGTTTGGAGGTGTGTTTGCGAGATCAATTCGTATCGGGACTACTCAACGAAGACATGAGGTCGAGAATCTTCGCCGAGAGGGGTGTGAGCTACAAGCGGGCTGTGGAGTTGGCGCAGGCGCTGGAGGCGGCGGAGCGGCACGCGGCGACGGCGTGCGCCTCGGCCAGCTCGAGCGGCGCCCCGGCCAGCTCGCGGCAGAGCCTGGCTTCCCCGGACGACGACGGCTTGCATCGGATCGGGACGGCGGCAAGCGGTGCACGAGCTCCGGCCAGGGGCGCGCGGGGCAGCACCGGCGGCAGCAGCGGCGGCGGCGCGGGCGCGGACCGGTCGCAGCGTACGTGTTCGCGATGTGGTAAAACTGGTCATTCGGAAGGCAAGTGTCGGTTTCGTAATTATAGTTGTGACTCCTGTGGTGAAAAGGGCCATTTGAAAATAGTGTGCAGGAAGAACAGAAGCGAGAGAGGATATAAAGGTCAGTTCTTTTTAAATGACTCGGACTCGGAAGAAGACAGTTGTAACTTTTATAATTTAGTGGTCAGTAACGACGGCGACGGGCCGTATTATGCTGATTTAAAGGTCGAAAATATCGAGTGTCGATTTGAGATAGACACTGGCAGTAAAATTTCTGTTATTTCAAAAAAATATTATGATAAGTATTTTTCAAATATTCCTATACAGAATAAATTGTTATCTTTAAAATCATATACGGGCGACGTCATCGAAACTATCGGATACATCGTGGTTAATGTAGTTTGTGGTAAACACAGCGCTAGACTAAACCTGTTCGTTATCGATAACGGCGGGCCGCCCTTGATGGGTCGCGTTTGGATAAAACATTTAAAACTTGCAGTAGTGGAATGTTATAACTTAACAGACGATGATTCGGTGGCGTCGTCGTTGCGGAACGAATTCCCGAAAGTATTTTCTGAAGGTCTCGGTACTTTCAAAACTAAAATTCAGCTGCTGCTGAAAGATGACAAACCGGTTTTTGTTAAGGCTAGGACGTTACCGCTGGCGTTACGGCAACCCGTCGAACAGGAACTCGAACGTTTACAGCGCGAGAATATCTACACTACTATTATAAAGAGGAAAGATTTGATTTTTTGTTTGTTTGTTTGTTTGTTTGTTTGTTTGTTTGTTTGTTTGAGTCGAATAGGCTCCGAAACTACTGGACCGATTTGAAAAATTCTTTTGCTATTGGAATCTTACATTATTTCTGCTGAACATAGGCTACATTTTATTTTGGAAAAAAGTAGGGTTCCGTAAGATATTTGAGTTTTTCGGACGCAAGGTGTAAAAAATCAGCTAGAAAAGTTACTTATTTTGCGTACGCTGCCTAAACTATAAAAGATAGAACCATAAAATGTTCTAAGTAATTGTAGATCTTATAAATATCTACAAAAAAGTCCGCGACACACTATACCTATCTATGTCGAGTGAGGCACAATAACCATTTATTTATTTAAAAATCCTGAATTTTTTTTGGACTACATTAAAACGGATATATTTCACTCACGCTATTAATCCTTATCAAAATAAATTATTTTATCACTAAGTACAGTTTATGTAGATAATATTTGGTCTTTGAATGATTAAAATTGGACGTTTGGTTTTGAAATTATGGCGAAATTAAAATATTACGATAGTGGGCGTCACCAAAGCGCGTGCGGGGAAGACAATATTCTGTTGTAGAAATGAAAATTCTGTACTTAGAAGATATGAAATGACACCCGAAATTACACCTTTGTCACTACATCGCTATAGAAGCCAAAAATGTGGTTAGTTTTTTGTCTGTCTGTCTGTCTGTCTGTCTGTCACTCTTTCTGTCTGTCTGTATGTTTGTTCCAGCATCACACGAAAAATACTGATCCGATTTGAATGTGGTTTTCGCAGATATATTTATCTTCTTCCAACTTAACATATGGTGTATAAAATTTTTCCCCCCACCCCTCTAAGGGGACAAAAGAGGGGGTCAGATTTTGTGTCAAACTTTTTTCTTTAACACGAAAACTACTGATCCGATTTGCATACGGTTTTCACAGATTTGCATACGGTTTTCACAGATATGTTATATTTGTCTTCTTCCAACTCAACATCTGGTGTATAAAAAATCTTCCCCCCCCCTCCCCTCTCAACCCTCTCTGGGGACCAAAGAGGGGTCAGATTTTGTATACAACTTTTTTCTTTAGTGGACTTACTTCATATTATGTATTAACTATGTTTTTCAACTTAACATCTGGTGTATGACCTTCCCCCCCACACCCTCTTAGGGGACAAAAGAGGGGGTAAAACATGTATCAACTGATGATGTAGAAAATATACTTTAAATGGCAAAACAACGTTTGCCGGGACAGCTAGTTATATATAAAGTAGAAAGATCCGATTATGGTACACCGATCGTTCCTGTCATTAAGGCTAACGGTTCTATTAGGTTGTGTGGGGATTACAAAATCACTATCAACCCTTTATTAAAAGATTATCACTATCCGCTGCCCCGGATCGAGGATCTGTTCGCTGTTCTCGGAGGGGGGGAGCAGTACACTAAATTAGATTTGACTAATGCGTTTCAACAATGTATTTTGCATGAGGAGTCACAACCGATGACGGCGATTACCACTCATGTTGGTACGTTTGTGTATCGTCGAGTACCGTTCGGAATTAAATGTATACCTGAAAACTTTCAGAAGATAATGGAGGAGACTCTAAACGGGTTGCCGTCGACGGCCGTCTTCGCGGACGATATTTGTGTGACCGGAAAAGACAAGGCCACGCATCTTAGGAACTTGAAAGCTGTGTTACGCAGGCTGCAGGATAACGGTTTAAAAATTAATTTTGCTAAATGTCAGTTTTTCAAAAATAGTGTTACTTATCTCGGCTATAAAATAGATAAATTTGGATTACATACAGATAGTAAAAAAATCGAAGCTATCGTTACTGCGCCTGAGCCTACAAACGTTACCCAGCTTAAAAGTTTTATGGGCCTCGTTAACTTTTATTCTAAGTTTTGTGTCAATATGAGTGACATACTAAGGCCTCTTTACGGTCTACTAAAGAAAGATGTAAAGTGGGCCTGGACGAACGAATGTAGCAAATCTTTTAAAAAAATAAAAAACGTGTTAAGTAACGCTCCCGTTTTGACGCACTACGATCCCAGTTTACCGTTAATTTTGTCAGTGGACAGTAGTGCGTACGGCGTAGGTGCGGTTCTGACTCAGCGGTCCGCGGACGGTACCGAGCGGCCGGTATGTTGCGCCTCGCGAACTCTCAACGCGGCCGAAGTCAACTACTCGCAGATAGATAAGGAGGCGTTAGCTATCATATTCGGTGTTACGAAACATCACCAGTATTTGTATGGGCGGCATTTTACGCTGCGAAGCGACCATCGTCCTTTGAGTTACATTTTTGGCGATCGCAAGGGCATACCGGTGACTGCCGCTAGTCGACTACAGCGATATGCGGTCAAGTTGTCTGCATATAATTTTAGGATAGAATTTATTTCCTCGGAAAAAAATTGTTTTGCCGACGCTCTCTCTCGTCTTCCTCTAAAGTTGACTTCGAGTCAACTCAGAGGTAACGACAATAGATGTAGCTATTTAAATTTCATGCAAGACAACTTTCCGATCAGTTTTAAAGATATAAAAATTGAAACTAGGAGAGATTCGCTCCTGAGTAAAATATACGGTTACATAATGTTCAATTGGCCCGACACGCTAAACGATAAAATAGAAAAAATATACTGGGATAGGAGACATAACATGCATATCGATCAAGGTTGTATACTCTGGGGTTATAGGATAGTCGTACCTACGTCGCTGAGGTCTTCAGTTCTGAGAGAGATTCACGACGGGCACCCGGGAGTAGTCAAAATGAAGCAAATCGCGCGTAACTACGTATGGTGGGAGAATTTAGATGCGGATATCGAGCAGGTGGCGCGGGAGTGCGTCGCGTGTAGGCAGCTACGAGCTGCTCCTCCCGCTGCGCCGCTGCACTCGTGGCCCTGGCCAGCAGAGCCTTGGTCGCGACTGCATGTCGATTTTCTCGGTGCGTTTAACGGTTGCTACTTCCTCGTCGTCATTGACGCCCACTCGAAGTGGATAGAGGTCGAAAAGGTCACCTCGACGTCGGCGAGTGTAGTCATAGGGCATCTCCGTAAATTGTTTGCGCGGTTCGGCCTACCTAAGCGAATCGTCAGCGACAACGGCCCCCCATTTTCGTCTTTCGAATTCGCACAGTACCTGGAACGGAACGGCATCAGACATACGTTAATACCGCCGTATCACCCTTCCAGCAATGGGGCAGCCGAAAATGCGGTCAGGTCAGTCAAGCGGGTGCTTAAAAAGGCGCAACTCGAAAAGGAGGACTACAATACAGCCCTAAATAGATTTTTGTTCACGTACAGAAATACCGAACAGAGTACGACGGGCCGCGAACCGGCAGTAGCGTTGTTAGGTAGACGGCTCCGGGGACGCCTGGACCTGCTGCGGCCCGACGTCGCCGAGCGCGTACGCAGCGGCCAGCTGCGGCGCGAGCTCGACGACGCCGCCGCCCGCCCGGTGAGGGTCCTGGCCCCCGACGAGCCGGTCATGTTACGCGACTACACTAAGTCCGATCGTAAATGGACCGAGGGCGTCGTGATGGAACGGAAGAGTCCAGTTTCCTATAAGGTCAAGGCGGATGATGGTCAAATTCACAAACGGCACATCGATCAGCTGCAAACTCGAAAGTCGCGTTACTCTTTAAGTAAAATTAGTAGGCCGCCGATCGACCGAGATCACGTTGATAATCACGAGATGAGCGTAGAATTAACGGAAGATACGCGTGAGACAGGCGATAAAGAGGAGTTCTTTGATAGTGTAGGGGGGGAGGGTGATAACAGCGCGCCGTCTCGAGCGACACCGCCTGATTCACCGTCCACGTCCACTGATAATAATGATAATAATCGCGCGCGCAGGCGTGCTGCTAAACATTGTTTAGAAATAATAAAGGACAATAAATATAATATATAACAGGTTATATCTACTAAGTTCATAATTAAGCGTATTGTAAAACTTATGTGTTATTCTATCTTTATTAGATTTAAGTTTACTGTTTATTTACGATAGGTTATAACTTATATTATATGCATATCTACGCAGGGGTAATAATTTATGTACTTAATATTTGAAATAAATATGGTGTAGGTTTATTTTTGTGAATTTCAAAGGGGGAAAAGTGTTGTGTATGCGCATCGACAGTGTTACAATTATTATTATAATAAACCAGTTCACGCTCGACTCCCGTCTTTCATTGACGTGTCCCGAGACATAACAGTAATAATTCTTGATCGGGTGAATCACTAGAATTAATAAGTTTTGATGTGATCACATGGCTTAAGCAAGAAATAACGGTTGCAACACTTTTTTGACGCCATTGTATTGCGCAATCACGTTTCTTTGATATTTCTGAAAACGTGGCCTTCATTTCCGCGTTCAATTCCGGTGCCGCAATTAATTGACAATTTTCGGGTATCAGATATTTTTTCGAGAAATCCACACGTTCCTCCTTTTTTAAACCAGATGTTAAAACATAGTTCAATCTAGTTGCCAAGTCAGGATTAATTTCCGGTCCATAATTTGTAATAGAATTTGGGTCAATGCCCAAAACTTCAAGAAATGCCGGATTCAAATCCGTATTGCTTTGTTTTTTTAAAACGGGTTGCTCTTGAGCCCCGGAAGTACATGGAATGGCTACAATATCCTCGTTATTAATTGTCTGATCCAGATTTTCAGTTGCAGAGTGATAATCTAAAAATAGAAATGCATTGCATTTTTTTTATAAACTACCCTCAATTTTTCTATGCGGCAAATAATCTTAGCTTTTATTATGAACGTAATAATTTATCAATATTGCGCGAATAGTCCTACAGACTACCCTGAGTGCAATAATTTAAAATATGCGCGAATAGTCCTGCAGACTACCCTGAATGCATTTTTAGTTAAGGCATCGAGATAATCCTATATAGACTCCCTGAATTGCCCTTATTAAACTACCCTCAATTTGTCAACGCGACAAAATCTTACAGATTATTACGAATGTAATAATTTTTTAGTGCGACAAATAGTCCCACAATCTATTCTGAATGCAAAATAAATGTTATATTGCGCGAATAGTCCTACAGACTACCCTGAGTGCAATAATTTAAAATATGCGCGAATAGTCCTGCAGACTACCCTGAATGCATTTTTTGTAACCATCCATGTGTCACTAGAAACGAATGCAAACTTACCGTTAACATCACGTTCACCTGCAGTGGAACTGGATAACGAAGATACGCTTGAGGATGAAGAAGATCTTGTGTAGCGAGATCGCCGAGGTCGCCGTTTTATTTCCTCTTCCATCCACTTTAACTTTTTAACAATATAATCTAATGACTTCTCGTTTTTACGTTTAGGCATTTTTAAACCAAAATTAGTATGAAAATACTTTTGTTCTAAATTTTATTTTAAGTGCGTCCGTGGCAAGCACAAAAGTGAATGAAGGTTCTAGAGTTGCAGTAACAGGAGAAACGGAAAATCAGAGACAAGAGGCGGAAAAATATGGAGACAAGCGAAATCCAGAGACAACTTTTTATTTTTTTCTTGACTCTAAAATGATGCTGAAGTGGTAACAAATAGAGGTGAAACTACAGTGTAAAAAGGTATACTAATATCGAGGACAAACCCCCGAAGTATAATTATAGTTTATAGTTATTAAAACTATCCCAGGTCCCAGGAATCAATTCTTCTGCATGTATTTTTTTCTAGATCGGTTTAGCAGTTTAATCGTAAAGAGGCCGATTAAAATAATTATTAAGTAGTAGAATAGCAGTTAAGAATGCAACAGTAATTAACAAACATAAAAATAATTAACTATTAAGAGTAATGGTGATGTAGTAACAGTTATGTGGTAATAGTACTTCGGAAAAGTTAAAAACTGTAACCTGACTGCGCAAATTAACTATATTGCCTGTTAAAAAGCCGTTATTACGTATAGATTGACATGTCATAATACACGTTAATAATTGACTAGCGGTCCGTCCCGGCTTCGCACGGATGGACATAAGATGTTTTTAAATATTTTTACCTTTAATATTTTATATTGTAGAAGATAAAATGACACAAGAACAGAACAAAAGTTTGTTCTATCTATCACCAATAGTATCCGCAGCGCATGCGACGAAAGACAAAGACAAGAAATCGGCACAGTAGTTTTTGAGTTTATTCATTACAAACATACAAAAATACAAAATATCTTTCCTCTTAATTCTTTATAATAGTAGCGTAGATGTAGAAAACAGATTTTAGACGCTACAGTGGGACAAACGTACCTACACGTCCTTTACTTTTGGCTTTAGCGTATTGGAATAGATATCCCTACAAAAGAATTCAACGCAAGTGTACCTCAAACCCAAATGTATCCCAGGGGGCCGATTCTGGTTCCTCGAATGTCGTTAAGATCGCTCGAATTGTCTTGTTTACGCGCACATATTGCAATTTGCATCCAACAAGTAATCAGCCTGCAGATTTCCGAACACTTTTAATTTTCAATTTAAATTATATTTTTATACAAAACTAGATGAGCCCGCAATTCCATTGCGTCAAAATTTGTTTATAGCGCAGGAACCGTACATTGTTTCGGGATGAAAAGTATCCTGATGTCCTTTCCTGAGACTCAAAGTATCTCCATACTAAACAGCAAAATCGGTTCAGCGGTTTGGGCGTGAAGAGGTAACAGCCAGACAGACAGACAGAAACACTTTCGTATTTATAATGTTTGTAAGTATGGAGGTATGGATATCTGAATATAACACTTTTTTAATAAAGTATAATAAGGGCCGAGGTCAGCTGTCAGCAATTTGAAATCTTGCGGCTCCCGGACTCGTGTTACAACAATTCCTCTGTAATCAGCCCAAAATGTTACACCATTATTGTTAATCAGAGCATGTTGCAACGTCAAGCTTGATTATAAAAGTATTGCCATCGCTGATTAAAAAAAATATATAGTAGGTATTCTGGAATCTAGATTCTAGCTTTTAAAAATCCACAAATCAAAATATATTACGTAACATCCTTTTTAGTTGTCGGTATATATAGGCGCTTAGATACTAAAATTAGACTGACTAATGAGTTTCATGTTAGAAACAAGCCTTGGCCTTGGCATCCTAAATGCAATTTCCTACAGGGACAGAGCATCCCGAGCATCCAGAGCTTGAATTCATCCCAAGACCCCTTCTTTATGGCTCAGAGTCAGACAATTTTTTACATACTTAGTGTCTAAACACACTAGGCCGAAGTTACGCGGCGTAAATTCCGCCACGTTTCATACGCATACAAAATACGGACGGAACGCGAGGGATGACACACTATTCCGTCGCGTTCCGTCCGTATTTGTATGCGTTTGACATTTGCGGCGGAATTTACGCCGCGTAACTTAAACCTAATTTACATAAAAGTTGGCCGAGTCACATCATGTGTAACTTATATGTCGGTATATATTAAAGACAAATTAAAGATGCCCAATGTTTGAAGGAAGCAAGGAATTTTGTACCTCATGATATTACTAGAGTGTGCTCCGCGGTGTTACCCGCAGTTTTTAAGTGAAATAATATAATAAATAATAATAGACTATGAAAAGTACCAATAATAGCATCATACTGTGACGATGTATGGTGTAATGATGATATAATGAATGTGATTTACATAGATGCATATACTTTCCGTCCTAAAAACAACGCTGAGATTTCCAAACTCGTGTCTATAAAGAAATCAGCAGTGTTCTCTCAGCATCGTCGGACCTTATGAGTTATGAATACACTGTACTTCCTTATGTATTTTAATTTCAGTAACGGCGGCGTTCAAGGAGCCGATGCCAGGCTGGATTGACAACCTCAACGGTCCCACGGGGTTGATGGTGGGTGCTGGTAAAGGTGAGAATTCGGTATACAATTAATGTTTTAGGGCAACTGGCAGGGTTAGGTATATTACATCCGGTCTATACAAAAACAACAAATACGATGTGAATAGCAGTGGGTATATAATAGATACTTATTTGATGGTATTTATTATTTTGTGAGAATTTATTTTTTTAAAAACAAAGAACTACTAGGTATATTATTATCTGTTTCAAAAATAAACAAGTACACGACATCCTTGATATCCCGAGGGGAAGCCTTTGTGATATTAATTAGTTTGTTTTTTTTCGGCAACGATTTAGCTTGATTAATGAAGGCATTGCCAAATTTATATTTTTTTATGATTTAGGTATTACCACCGCTCCATGTACGAAATCTACCAGCCCCCTATGGACGTTGCCGCTTCTCTAGGACGCTGCCTCCCCTTGGGCGCGGCCTATACGGCCTATTTATAAATCCGGGCCTGAATGGAGGTCCCGACTCCCGTAATTCGTATACTAAAATAATAGAGAGAATATTGAAGTTGTAACACATTTTATGGTATGTCCAGGCGTGATCCGCACGATGCAGTGCAACCAGGACTACAACGTGGACGTGCTGCCCGTCGACATGACCATCAACGGCTGCATCCTATTGGCGTACTTCAGGGCGCTAGACAAGTGAGTCCTGATACCTAGTGCATAATATAGGCTGTGTAGAATTTTGGGATTGATTAAAATTGGAGGTGAGGAGGATAAACTTGGAGGTGACAATCGGCGCATGTGTCTAATATATCTACTAATAACAATATGTACATTAGCTATCAATTTCTTGTCACTGTCGGATTGAAATCTACCTGCAGTGACGACCCGTCTGAAATGCATTTTACGCGTATAGCATCTACATGTCACGTTGCGGTCTGAGCTGACCCTAACGTGTGCGCGTGCGCGCGCCTTCACCATAAAAGAACGTGAACCATTAGAAATGATTGTAATCGTTTATCAATATTAAAACGATTGTCCTAAGCATAAAGACTAATATAGCCGCTAGTAGCTACATAATATTATTATTATAAAGTACACCTACTTACTATTTGCCACTAAATGATTCGTCTGTTTTCAGATCGAAAGAAGTGCGGGTGTGCAATCTGACTCAGTCCGGTATGAACCCCATCACGTGGGGCGAGTCGCTGGAGTTGGGTGAGTTATATGGTTCCACCAAAGTTTTTTATTGCGACTTGCTTTTTCTAGACTTTATTTACAAGAGCTGTATCTGGCACTTCAATACAATAAAGGGTAGATACCTAATTAGTGATTAGGTAATGACTAATGAGGGTATTTCGTAACTACGTAATGAGGGGTCATTGGCACCAAAACAATCTCGCCACGCCGCACTATTCTAAAGTAAAATTGTCGATACGCTATCAGACTCTAAAGCTATCTCTTACTTTTTACTTTACTAGTGTCCATCATGTCCATCTAAGCCATAATTTGATCACTCATTCACGTTTTCTTTGTTGAATAATTTGTGTATCTCCAGGTCGTCACCACGTGAAGGACTACCCGTTCTCGATCTGCCTGTGGTACCCCAACGGCGGGCTGAAGAGCAACCGCCTGCACCACGAGCTCGCGCTGTTCTTCACGCACCTGGTGCCGGCCTACCTGATAGACTTCCTCGCGATACTGCTGGGGAGGAAGCCTTTGTGAGTACAAAAGCAGGAACCGGCCGGAATAGGCCGGCAACGCACCTGCAGCTCTTCTAATGTTGCGAGTGTCCATGGGCGATGGTATAGTTGCCGTTCATCAGGTGGCCTGTTTGCTCGTTTGCCCCCTTATTTTATGAAAAAAAAAACGTATGCATATATTTTACTGAAACAACCTAGGCATGAGGTTTTTGAGGGCAGCGGGTAGCAGAAAATGGCTACTAAAAGGACGCCGACCCTAAGATCTATTATTATTAGGCATAAAACAATATGTTCACTAATTAATTTTCACTAAGTATTAGACAGACAGCCATGATTTAGAAACTCGTCTTCGTGGCTAGAAAAATACCAGTCTCGCTCAGAAACTCTAAATAAATCTTGCCATTATACTACTAAGTTTCTTGGTGACGTCCTGGTTACGGCGACGGTGGTGAAACAGCCCTTGGGCGAACAACAATCCCAAAAGCATAATATTTAACCAGTGCCCTAACATATCCCTACAGCATGGTGAAGATCCAGAAGCGTGTGTCATACGGCCTGGGCGTGCTGCAGTACTACACCACCAAGCAGTGGCACTTCAAGAACGACTACTTCCGCTCCATGAGCAAGGCGCTCTCGCCGCACGACAACGAGGTCTTCTTCACTGATATCAATGTGAGTATGGGTAACACGGTTTCAGTTTGTTACATACACTGTACACATGTAACATTACAGAGGGGCTAGGAACCGGTAAGTATTTTTAAAACAGCTGATTAAAGCGCTCTTAAACCAGTTTTTAACCGACTTCCAAAAAGGAGGAGGTTATATGTTCGGCCAAGCCAAATATAGGCCATAACTTGTTTGTTTTGAATGTGTGGACAATGGGTGAAGGTCGTGGTGTGTGTGAGTAAACGGGGCGAACAATAGGTGATCGCGAACGGTTCTAAATTCTAATCGGTATTTTGAGGGACAGTTTCATTTTGCTCTGAACAAATTAAGCAGCAATAATATTGGTTCCATCAGAGCGGAATCGAAATGAAAACGCTCTTATGGCGTTTCTAACAAACAGGATCGTGCAGATTAACCAGGTTTCCGAGCCCTGAGTACACATGAGCGAGCGAGACGAAGCCCATACCCACAAAATTAAGTTTTAATTAAAATGAATGAATTCCAGTTGATAAACTGGAGCGACTACATCAAGGACTACATAAAAGGCGCGCGCGAGTTTTGCTGCAAGGAGGACCCCTCCACGCTGCCGCAGGCGCGACGACTTCACAAACAGTCAGTATACTATCATACTAAAATCTTGCATAAAACAACATAAAAATCCCATTAAATTGTCACAAAAGAAAACTATAGTCCAATAAGCCATGTTGCTAAATTGGACTGTCTTTTACAATATATTAATAGCAAATAAATTATTATTATTATTATAATGAAGAGAACTTGTTTTGTGAAATGGACCTAGCTATAATTAAAAACAAGAATATAATTTGAAAACCGAAGAAAACTACACTCATTGTTTATAGCGACAATGTTACTTTCTGGCTGAAAACAGTATAAAATTAGCGGTCGCTGTCACACCCACATCAAATCGTGAGCGTACGAGTGAGACAAAACATACTCGGACTAGGAGCCAGTCCAAGAAAATTTTTTACGGGATTTTGGATGCATATAGAAAATTCTCGTATTTTTTGTCAATTTCAATATAATTAGCTCTAAATCTTTTCAGGCTATACTACCTGGACCTGTTCGTGAAGCTGCTATTCCTGCTGCCGCTGATCTACTACCTCTACACGTATCTCGTTAAATTATTCCTTTAAGGTTGTAAGTATTAAATTAATTGTTACGTAATCATGATAAGACTAAATAAATTTTTACTTTTGACAATAATTTGAACTTTTATTTCCCCTGTAAAACGACTCAAGTAAGGTAAAAGGTAGGGTAAAAGTCAATAATTAATATTATAAACTCTTTATTAACTATTCACAATATGTATTCACATAAATAATTCAAAGCGTTAGTAACATCAGTTCATACTTCTATCACTACAATTTTGTTACAACAAAACAAAACATTCTTCGTCCGAGTCATTAAATAATAAAAATATAATACAACATAACAAATGTATCACTCATTTACTATCATAGTATAATAAATAGTTGGCACTACTTTTTGTCGTGCCATGTGAAATAAAAATAGCTTTTGGAGCAAAACAAGTGTTCTAATAATATTATATTCGGCATTCTATGTCAAGATATAAGACCACAATTTGATATGGTAAGAAATAATGTTTAATATTCTGATGCAAAAATGCTCCATTATAAAATGGTTTACTTTGAAATAAATAAAAATATGATATAACAGCAGATTTAATTACCAGCCGTATTTATCTTATAATGTAAAACAAAAATTTGGTGTCACTTTTCATAAATTTAAATTACCCTAATTACTCCCAGAATAAAATTACTGTAGCAAATCCGAAATATTTTGATAAAAAATTAACACCGTAAAAGAAGGAGTCACGAAGAAAATGCTTTGTATAATTATTAATTACTAGCTGTCCCGGCAAACGTTGTTTTGCCATTTAAAGTATATTTTATCATCAGTTGATACATGTTTTACCCCCTCTTTTGTCCCCTAAGAGGGTGTGGGGGGGGAAGGTCATACACCAGATGTTAAGTTGAAAAACACAGTTAATACCTAATATGAAGTAAGTCCACTAAAGAAAAAAGTTGTATACAAAATCTGACGCCTCTTTGGTCCCCAGAGAGGGTTGAGAGGGGAGGGGGGGAGGATTTTTATACACCAGATGTTGAGTTGGAAGAAGACAAATATAATATATCTGTGAAAACCGTATGCAAATCTGTGAAAACCGTATGCAAATCGGATCAGTAGTTTTCGTGTTAAAGAAAAAAGTTTGATACAAAATCTGACCCCCTCTTTTGTCCCCTTAGAGGGGTGGGGGGAAAAAATTTTATACACCAGATGTTAAGTTGGAAGAAAATAAATATATCTGCGAAAACCACATTCAAATCGGATCAGTATTTTTCGTGTGATGCTGGAACAAACATACAGACAGACAGAAAGAGTGACAGACAGACAGACAGACAAAAAACTAACCACATTTTTGGCTTCTATAGCGATGTAGTGACAAAGGTGTTTTCATATCTTTTATGTACAGAATATCAAAGCGCACGGAGTGCGCGGCCAAGTTCCAGCAGGCCGCGCGCATGCCGTGCACTATTTACACGAACGGTTTCGACGCACTTTTGACCCCCTTGTATCTCAGTGCCTATTGCGAGAGCAAAGATAAAATTTTACCTACCTAATTATATACTAGTACTTACGCAATATACCAAATTTCATACATATAGATTTGTTAGATCCTGAAATATTTCCTTGTAAAAATAGCTAATTTTGGCACTGACTCACTGACCGATAATCAAAATTCCTAGGCCACTTCCAGTTGTCGTAGCGTTATGAAATTTGGCACACAGGTTGTTTGTTATATGTAGATTAACAAAAAATTAAGAAATTTGAGAAATTGGTCAAGCGTGAGTCGGCTCATCTATGAATTTGAGATAAAAATCGGTAATCAAAACCTCTAGGCCACTTCCAGTTGTCGTAGCGTTATGAAATTTGGCACACAGGTTGTTTGTTATATGTAGATTAACAAAAAATTAAGAAATTTGAGAAATTGGTCAAGCGTGAGTCGGCTTCAAAACCTCTAGGCCACTTCCAGTTGTCGTAGCGTTATGAAATTTGGCACACAGGTTGTTTGTTATATGTAGATTAACAAAAAATTAAGAAATTCGAGAAATTGGTCAAGCGTGAGCCGGCTCATCTATGAATTTGAGATAAAAATCGGTAATCAAAACCTCTAGGCCACTTCCAGTTGTCGTAGCGTTATGAAATTTGGCACACAGGTTGTTTGTTATATGTAGATTAACAAAAAATTAAGAAATTTGAGAAATTGGTCAAGCGTGAGTCGGCTTCAAAACCTCTAGGCCACTTCCAGTTGTCGTAGCGTTATGAAATTTGGCACACAGGTTGTTTGTTATATGTAGATTAACAAAAAATTAAGAAATTCGAGAAATTGGTCAAGCGTGAGTATGCTCATCTATGAATTTGAGATAAAAATCGGTAATCAAAACCTCTAGGCCACTTCCAGTTGTCGTAGCGTTATGAAATTTGGCACACAGGTTGTTTGTTATATGTAGATTAACAAAAAATTAAGAAATTTGAGAAATTGGTCAAGCGTGAGTCGGCTCATCTATGAATTTGAGATAAAAATCGGTAATCAAAACCTCTAGGCCACTTCCAGTTGTCGTAGCGTTATGAAATTTGGCACACAGGTTGTTTGTTATATGTAGATTAACAAAAAATTAAGAAATTTGAGAAATTGGTCAAGCGTGAGTCGGCTCATCTATGAATTTGAGATAAAAATCGGTAATCAAAACCTCTAGGCCACTTCCAGTTGTCGTAGCGTTATGAAATTTGGCACACAGGTTGTTTGTTATATGTAGATTAACAAAAAATTAAGAAATTTGAGTAATTGGTCAAGCGTGAGTCGGCTCATCTATGAATTTGAGATAAAAATTAATATGTACAAGTAAATACACTGAAATAAGATGAGGAGGAAAGAAACAAATTGGTATGATTCCTTAAAAAAAGTATTGAAATCTCACCAAAAACATACCTGTTAAAACGGGGCCAAGTTCCTATTCACTAATTGTTCGCCTTAAAAAAGAGTTGAAATCCAATTCAATGCCAAGTTTAGATGCACTTCCAAATCGATCATAATCATCTTCATCAACAGCCTGATCCTAAATACTTCTAAATTTGAACTTGGCAGGTATTCATGCTAGTAGCACTTGATAATGTATAATTCTTAAATTTAAATATAAGATATCTATGTGATTAAATTAACCTGCCAAGTTCAAATTTAGAAGTATTTAGGATCAGGCTGTTGATGAAGATGATTATGATCGATTTGGAAGTGCATCTAAACTTGGCATTGAATTGGATTTCAACTCTTTTTTAAGGCGAACAATTAGTGAATAGGAACTTGGCCCCGTTTTAACAGGTATGTTTTTGGTGAGATTCATTTCTACAACAGAATATTTTCTTCCTCCCGCACGCGCTTTGGTGACGCTCACTATCGTAATATTTTAATTTCGCCATAATTTCAAAACCAAACGTCCAATTTTAATCATTCAAAGACCAAATATTATCTACATAAACTGTACTTAGTGATAAAATAATTTATTTTGATAAGGATTAATAGCGTCAGTAAAATATATCCGTTTAAATTTATTCCAAAAAAAATTTAGGATTTTTAAATAAATAAATGGTTATTGTGCCTCACTCGACATAGATAGGTATAGTGTGTCGCGGACTTTTTTGTAGATATTTATAAGATCTACAATTACTTAGAACATTTTATGGTTCTATCTTTTATAGTTTAGGCAGCGTACGCAAAATAAGTAACTTTTCTAGCTGATTTTTTACACCTTGCGTCCGAAAAACTCAAATATCTTACGGAACCCTACTTTTTTCCAAAATAAAATGTAGCCTATGTTCAGCAGAAATAATGTGAGATTTCAATAGCAAAAGAATTTTTCAAATCGGTCCAGTAGTTTCGGAGCCTATTCGACTCAAACAAACAAACAAACAAATCTTTCCTCTTTATAATAGTAGTGTAGATTTACCAGGCTTAATATTATTTTCTATTTTATTATATTGTTGGGCTGAATCTTATGCAACAAATTTTGTGTTGTGTGCAATTTAAATTTAACTACTTAAATAACAATATTATATAAATAAATTAAAGGATGCAGTACACTTTGGGGCGATTTATGGCTTGTAAATAGAAACGCCAAAATAAATGCTATTAAACTAATTTGATAGTCATCAAAACTGACCAGTGTGGTGTTAGTCATTTTGATAATTTTGTCCAGTATTCATATTTTACTGGTTTATCAAACGTTAATTCAGTTTCA
This sequence comes from Plebejus argus, assembly GCA_905404155.3. NCBI lineage: Eukaryota > Metazoa > Arthropoda > Insecta > Lepidoptera > Lycaenidae > Plebejus > Plebejus argus. The sequence goes on along the minus strand of FR989931.1, from coordinate 1,555,843 downwards.
TTCTTTGTTGAACGTTCTAACGTCAATTAATTAGTTTGTTTGACATTGCATTTGGGTTAGTTAGCGAATAGATCAAACAAGTAACGAATCAGCATTAATTGGGGTGTATCATGTTCTTCCTTTTGGCGTGTGCCTCCCCGTTTAGAACTTCCAGAATGGAGGTGCAAATGTTCAGTTAACAGTATACTTATTACTGGGCAATGACTAGGCACGAGTGACGGCATAATATGCCACGTAATTACACCGTTTCCACCAGTTACACCATATTGTTTAATTTTGACCAGTATGCCACTTATCAATTTTGGTCACTTCATCAAACTCACTACTACTGATCAATTTTGACAAGTATCAATGAGCACCAGATCACCTGTTGGTCGGCTAGCACTACATGACACAACACTGCGAGGGGTCCTGCCCCGTCGGCACCGCGAAGCCCTCCGGTGGTGCGGATATGTCGCCCACCAGCTCCGTCGGCGGCTGACCGAGGTCTTGCATCTGTAAAACGTTTGAGATATTAGGTAGTGTTTTAGAATTTAGATGACGTCTGCCTGTTACCTTTTCACGCTTAAACCACTAAACCGATTTGCATGAAATTTTGTACAGAGGTACCATTGAGGGTACCATTGAAGATATTGATATTTTAAACATGAGATTGTATATTTTAAACATTACATCATTACCGACGAAAGACCAAAAAACAGATCTAAAATCCCAATTAACTTAGTCTTTGTTATTTACAATCGTTGGTCATAATATCATGGTTTATCTTTCACAAATACGAGGAACGACAGGGATAACGATCCACGATTCATTTTAGCCCAGACCCGCCATAAAACATTTACCTTTTGCATGAGATCCAGGACGACCTCGAATCTCTTTCTCTTGACATCCTCGGGGTCGGACTCCTGCTCGGGCTCGAGTTCCGCACAAACCTTCTGCATCAGACTCTGTTGCTTCTCAAATCTGAAAACAGAAAAAAAAACAAATTATATTGAGTACCTGCCATTGAAGAAATTGAAATTTAGGCAGATGGCGTACTTATCATGTAGCATCGAGGAAATTTATTCCTATGTAGGTAACCAACGTCATTTGGTCGGATCATGTCAATTCAATGTTAATTGTGATTTGTTGGCTGGGTTTGACGTAACGCGACCAAACAACGTTGGTCCCTCATCTGCCTAAGAATCAACTTCTCTGATAATACCTGTATTTACGCGGTAGCAACATTTTCAAGTGAAAGAGTCGAGTAGCGATATGATGAGCAAAAATGTACTATGTGATCCACATTTAGATCTTCGTCTCATATTGAGTTAAAAATTAAAATATAGCCTACACTCTACAGGGCAGGGCTAACAAACTAACTAGGCCCAAACACTGCTCTTTACTTAAAACGGTAGCATGATCTCTGCTTGCTTTTCAATTGAGCACAAATTTTATGAAAATAGCAAGCTTTTAAACAATTACACATTGCTGAGTGTCTATATCTGTCCATCCAACGATACAACACCAAGCACTGTACTGGGTGCCTACGCTACAGAGCTGCGCCTGAGTGGTTTCCTATTTGGCAGTAAGGCATTACACTACCTACCATTCGATGATACGACACTTAGGGCCTGTTTCGCCACTTTCTGATAAAGTGCCGAATAGGCTATTCACAACTATTTTGACATATTTTCCATACTCGATCTGTCAAGTTAATTGGTGGATAGCTTATTCGGAACTTATCAGGAAGTGGTGAAACAGTCCCTTATTGTTAATTCTCTTTGTTATGTAAGTAATATGTTATCATGTTTCTGATTTACTCATGTTGTATTGTTATTTTTAATGTTTGTGTAAAGTCCTATTAGGTCAAATAAATGTTTATTTATTTATTTAAATACCTCTCATATTCGGCCTGGTCGATCTTGCCCTTGTTGTCGGCCAGCCAGGCCGGGTAGCGGTCCACCAGCTCCTTCATGGACGGATACAGCACCTCCTTGGACAGCAGGGACTGCATCATACCTTGCATAAAAGGCACGAACATGTTGCCATCCTGAAGAACATAAAATACAGTTTTAACCTTCATATTTGTGAGTCTAGTATTCATATTAAAATATTAAGAAACAAAAAACTACAAAAACCAGTAAAATAATTAACAGCCATTAATTAACAATTAATTAACAGCCATACTCTTTTTCTTTTATTTTTATTTTTTATTTTTTTATTCCTTTATTGGAACAAATAACAGTTATATGGTATATTGATATAACTATTATAAAGAGGAAAGATTTGATTGTTTATTTGTCCTGAATAGGCTCCGAAACTACTGGACCGATTTGAACAATTCTTTTACCATTGGAATCCTACATTATTTCTGCTGAACATAGGCTAAATTTTACTTTGGAAAAAAATTGGGTTCCGTACGATATTTGGGTTTTTCGGACGCAAGGTGTAAAAAATCAACCAGAAAAATTACTTATTTTGCGTACGCTGCCTAAACTATAAAAGATAGAACCATAAAATGTTCTAAGTAATTGTAAATCTTATAAATATCTACAAAAAAGTCCGCGACACACTATACCTATCTATGTCGTGTGAGGCACAATAACCATTTTTTTATTTAAAAATCTTGATTTTTTTTGGGCTACATTTAAACGTGTTTATTTGACTTATGTTATTAATCCTTATCAAAATAAATTAATTCATCACTACGTACAGTTAATGTAGATAATATTTGGTCTTTGAATGATTAAAATTGGACGTGTGGTTTTGAAATTATGGCGAAATTAAAATATTACGATAGTGGGCGTCACCAAGGCGGGGTGGTTTTTTCTTTAACACGAAAACTACTGATCCGATTTGCATACGGTTTTCACAGATATATTTGTCTTCTTCCAACTCAACATCTGGTGTATAAACCCCCCCCCCTCTCTGGGGACCAAAGAGGGGGTCAGATTTTGTATCCAACTTTTTTCTTTAGTGGACTTACTATTATTAACTGTGTTTTCCAACTTAACATCTGGTGTATAACTTTTTCCCCCTCCCCTCTTAGGGGACAAAAGAGGGGGTAAGATATATGTATCAACTGATGAAGTAGCTAAATACTTTAAATGGCAAAACAACGTTTGCCGGGACAGCTAGTATGATATAATCTTAAAGTAAATACAATTAGATAAATAGAAGAGATAAACACAAAACCCACACCATTGTTCGCGGCGTAACAAAAAATCACACAATACTCAAGACATTTTAGATTATTACTAAAGTAGTTTTTAAATTAAGGCAAGAAATAAATGGATTTTATATGATAACTGTTCCATTGAGTATGGCCTTAAATAAGTAATAATTGAGTGTCTGTAAGTGTAGGTATAAACTATTAAATATAATAACTAACCTGCGCCTGTCCCTCCCCAATATTGAAATTATTGAACATGTTGGCGAGGTCCTGGTCTGAGAATGGTGTTTGTAAGTTCTCTGTATTCGTGTTTAGGTTTTGAAGAGTTTGTGATATAGCAGCTGACACCTGAAAACACATTGAAAAAAAATATTCATAAATAACTCTTCTCCTAAGACAGTTAAGTAACAAGCTAACAAAATTTTTACATCAACTGTAATATTTTTTAATTGCTAGTAGTCTAGTACTATTACTACAGATTGGCAATCTGTTGATCACGGATCATTAACCAAAATACAAAGAGTTTACCTCATCAATCTTTTCTTGAACACTAGGATCATTGGCAACTGCAGGGGCGGGTTGGGCTTCAGGTTGGGGTTTCAGAACTTGTGCGGCAGCCTCTGAAACAAAGAAGGATATTTTGGCAGATATATCTACCTATCAAAGCATTTTTTTTTTTTTTTTTTTTTTTTTTCTTTATTAATTTAAAGGGATTTTTGTACAAAAAGACGATGTCAATCCCATCGTACCTTATGCTAAATATGACAACACTTACAATAAATCTGACTTATAGTTAAAATTATATAGCATTCTAGCAGCCTCAGAAGAAGGCTCTGCTAGAATGCTATGAAATATGCCAATATTACTTTTAATTAATTTAAAATTAAAAATCAGCTGTTCTCTTAAGATTGCGTTCCGGGACCTATCAAAGCATAATCTGTAAAATATGCAATTAACTACGACGTGGGAGAGCCACGCTTCAGCACGAATGAGCCGGCTCGACCGGAGAAATACCACGTCCTCACAGAAAACCGGCGTGAAACAGCGCATACGCTGTGTTTCGCCAAGTGAGTGAGTTTACCGGAGGCCCAATCCCCTACCCTATTCCCTTCCCTACACTCCCCTATTCCCTTCCCTTCCCATCCCTACCCTCCCCTATTACCTTATGGCCTATTCCCTCTTAAAAGGCCGCCAACGCACCTGCAGCTCTTCTGATGCTGCGAGTGTCCATGGGCGACGGAAGTTGCTTTCCATCGACCATCAGTGTCTGTAGACAAGTGTCAAAACGCTAACGCTAACGCTAACGCTAACGCTAACTCTAACGTTACAAAATGTATGCGATTTGACATTAGTATTCGCTAGCGAAGCGATGACTTATGTCAAATCGCTTACATTTTGTAACGCTAGAGTTAGCGTTAGCGTTTCGCCACTTGTCTACAGGCACTGGTGACCCGTTTGCTCGTTTGCCCTCCTTATTTCATAAAAAAAACTAATTTTGTTCAAATGGTATGTTTTGTCATTAGTGCGACTATGGTAGTAGAGTAGAAATTGTAATATTATGTACCAACCTGCCATTTTGCTAAACGTTTGTGCAATTTGTTCTTGTGTTATTTGGTCCTCTGGAAATAAAAAATAAGGATGTCAAAAAATATAACAGCACTTATAATTTTTGCATTTTATATTATGCATATTAAGTACATTAAAATTTTTGGATATTTGCATAATTAATCCTTTATAATATATACATGGAGCAGCCATTTTTTTCCATAATATGGCTAATATAATTAATAGCTATCCCGCCATAATTAGTGGGAGCTACAGGCTACAGTTTGAATTACATATGATGTACTTTAAGAGTAGATTTACTTGATTTGAAGATTTAACTCGTTTGAAATAATTTATGCAAAACTATATTTTTTTATTTTTATTGTCTATAAATTGGTTCAACTAAAAATATTTGAAACAATAGCAGCAATTTTACAAGATAGTACCTTTGTAATAAATCTTAACTTGACCTCCTTAGATCAAGTTAAGGGTTACTAAATACTTGATAGTAAATATGAATGGTGTTGTATTATAACATATTATGTAATACCTAATAATCATGCTTGCAAAAGAAAACCCTCAAGAGACAAGTATGTTGCAGTGAAAAGTATCAGATCTACAATCACATTTTTTATATTTGTAGATACCAAAAATTAAAACAGTCCTTTCTTTTCAGAAGCTTCTAAATACAAATGTATGTATTACCCTTTTCTATACTTTTTGAGTATTTATTTTGGATCATTACCATCAAATAGAGCAATATTCTTACGTTACTAAAATATGAGCAATGTCTAAATTCTAAAACAAGATCTTTTTGTGTTAGTTTGAAACTAATCTGAACACAAACTGTGAACCCTAATACTTCACCCGGTACTCCACTGAAGCTCCCCAAGATTGAGGCCATGTTGCTCTCGAACTGTGACGCCGCCTCCTTGATAAACTCCTCGCTCCACAGATTCTGCGGAACATTCTCACCACCCTCAACTTGCTTTTGTTCCTCGGGCTTTTTTGTCATATCTTGTAAGGCACCTTGAATAAAATTAAATATTTAAAATTATTTTAACCAAACTTTAGTGTTTAAAATACCTATGTATTACATTATTTTTGTGTCTATCATAATATTATATAAAATGTAATATCTTGAGACGTTCTAAGAATAATAATATTAAATATTAATTTACCTTCTAGGATAATCGTTATCAAAGGTCAACATTAATTTGCGACTAATTTGAGAACTGAATGTTATAAGCATGCTTTAAAATAGAAATAAACTTGTATAGTATGACTTTAACTTAATTATTATTCTTCTTGCTATTTAAATTTTATATTCAAACAGTACAGTAACAGTACCCTATTGCAATATAAGTAGATTCTGGGCTTTATAATAAATAAGTTCAACAAAAACAAATTTTTAACTATTCATCCTCCAATGTTGTGTAATAAATAGGTTATAAAACTTACTGTCTAACAAGTCGTCCAGCTCGGGATCCACGTCTTTTTTTAATTGATCCTTACTATCAGACATGTTTTTGTAAAAGACAAAATTAATTAGTAATTACGTAAAAACTAAAAATTATTCTGAAAAAAATAATTAAGTTTGATTTTTGAAGGGAACTTTGTGAATTTCTGAAATCAGACACTGACATAGGATCAGTGTGACCGGTTGTTTCTAATTAAACTCCCAAAAAACTGCCTAGCCTAGCCAATACCGAAGTTTGGTTGGTAATAATTATTGGTATATTGTGTATTGTGTATAATACTTATTATGATACATCCTGTATCTTATTAAGTATTATAATTATAATATGACTTCAATATTAATTTTAAAAATAGAAAACGATGTACTTTAGAAGTGGGTATTTTCGACAAAATGCAAGTAAATTTACTATAATAATAAATTTAATAGGGGGCATTTTGGGCGTTTTGATAGTTTTTAACGCTAAGTGCTAACTCCTAAATACTTAATAAAAATAGGGAAGTGTATTTAATTGGCAGCACTAATTTTCGAATTGTCACAAGGGCCACAGTCCACAGATAAAAAATATTTAATATTTTTTTAGTATTGCTATCACCACACTGATCTCTATTAAAACAAGTACGCTGGATTGCTGATACACACCTGCTTTTTGTGCCTATTTGAAGCGGAATCAGCGCCCCCATTATTCGGGTAGAGAACTAAATTTGACGTAACCACAACCAATTACAACAGTTGTCATCACTAGTATTAGTTCCAAATACTCTCACTACTGTTATCAGCGCCAATATGGCGGCTTTCAAACGTCATTTTTAAGTCAGATTTAGTTCTCCACCCGAATAATAGGGGCGCTGATTCCGCTTCAAATAGGCACAAAAAATAGCTGTCATTTCAAAAGCTATCAGCAATCCAGCTAACTTGTATAGAGATCAGTGTATCACCAACTTGTGAGTTGTGAGCACTGGGCTTGTAGACAAGTGTCAAAACGCTAACGCTAACTCTAACGTTACAAAATGTATGGGATTTGACATTAGTATTCGCTAGCGAAGCGATGACTTAATATGTCAAATCGCATACATTTTGTAACGTTAGGGTTAGCGTTAGCGTTAGCCGTTAGCGATTTGACACTAATTGTCTAGGGGGGCAGATCAGTGATCTCTATTACAAGTACGCTGGATTGCTGATAGCATAAGCCATAAAGTAACTTAATTATAGAGGGTAGCTGATAGCCTTTGAAATGAATGACAGCTATTTTTTGTGAATTTTTGAAGCGGAATCAGCGCCCCTATTATTCGGGTAGAGAACTAAATCTGACGTAAAAATGACGTTTGAAAGCCGCCATATTGGCGCTGATAACAGTAGTGAGAGTATTTTGAACTAATACTAGTGATGACAACTGTTGTTATTGGTTGTGGTTACGTCAAATTTAATTCTCTACCCGAATAATGGGGGCGCTGATTCCGCTTCAAATAGGCACAAAAAGCCGGTCTGTATCAGCAATCCAGCGTACTTGTTATAATAGAGATCAGTGGTTGTGAGATACTCGCCTTGCAGAAGTTGCAGACTGCAGCAGTCTACAGTATGCATAAAAGTTAAAGTTATGACGGTTATGACTCATGGGCTATGGTACGTGGGCAGTGGGCCCAGCCGTGGTACTTAAGGCGTGGCCCGCGGGCTACGGGGTAAAACTTAAAAGAGCTTATTAAATAATAAAATAAGTCATAGCATTGAGCCAAGGCCTGCTTTTTAAAAAACGAAATGTCAATGTCAATTTGTACTGTCAACAGCATTGAGGTAATAATACTTAAGGAGTTTTGTCGGGAATGTGAGAGAGTGATGTTGTGTTTTTGTATTATTTTCCTAAAATTGTGTTATCTGGGTTTTTAATGTGTAATATTGGTAGGATATTAACCATTAGATATTCGTTATTGTGCACAAGTGTAGGAAAGTGATGCAATATTCAGAAACGTGCTATTTTGTGTTCCCGCCAAAACTCCACCGAAAGTTTCGGTAAAGCGTCTACCACTTTTACTGAATCAACCGACTTGACTCATTGACTGCAATGACTTTTATTTAAACTCTGACTAGACTTTGGACGTGACGAATGACGATAAAGAAAAACGATGCTGTGAAAATTGTGACAAGAAGAATATAGTTTTCCCGCCATTTATATATTATACTCGACACTGGCCATGGTTCAATAGCCGTAGTGCCATAATAAGAAAAAAAAAAAAAATAATACTTAACAGTCAAAGTAATGTCAAACCGTGGTCAAACCCATATCCTCATTGGTCAAACCATTGTCAAACATCGATTTGCTTTTGCTTAGGGATGGGCAAATGGAAAAAATATATCGATATATATCGTATAGATAATTTTCAAATGTATGTATATATTTTTAAAATATCGATATTCCGATATATCGATATTTTTTGCTCAAGCCTCGAGCCTCGAGAAGGTTATCTATTTAATACGGAAGCCCTAGAACAATTTTTTTTTTGTGATTACTAACAAGCTAATTTTTTGTGAGTAGCTACATTTTGATAAGACGAACATTTTTATTTTCGAAAAATCTTGAAAGTGGTAGCTAACAGAGATAGAAAGGCTTCATACTTTGACTTGATGGTCCTAAAATATGGATTGTTTTATTTGTAAGACAAGGTTTTAGGGTTCTGTAATCAACAAAACTTGGTTGACTACAGAATGTACCCAAAAACGGAACCCTAACCAGCAGATTTTTTGTATAATATTTGTAGGTTAATAGTTATATAAATTAAAAGTAACCTTGTCCTACAATTAGAACAATCCATATTTTAGGACCATCGAGTCAAAGTATGAAAATATCCTTTTTATCTCTGTTAGCTACTTACCACTTTCGAGAGCTTGTTGGTAATCACAAAAAAAAATATTTCTCGAAAATTCGAAGCGAAATAATATGGTTTTTGATATCCGAAAATAAAATATATCGAAAATCAATATATAAAAAAATAAAAAATCGCCGATATAATATATCGATTATTTTCTGAAAAAATATCGATATTTTGATATATCGATTTTTTTTACCAAGCCTACTTTTGCTCAATGCTCATTGCTGTCGTCCGCTACAACGAATACCTACAAATATTCTGTTCTGTGGCTGTTATTCACCTGTTGTTGTTTGCTGGATATTCTACTCTTTAATACTCTAATTTGTGCTGGATATTTTGAGGAAATCGAAGAAAATTGTTATTCTAAAAAATACAAAAGCCCAATGTCTTTAAATTTCTAAGTAAATCGACTTCTATGCTTTGTAGTAAATTGTAGGCCTAAGCTTTGCTGCTTGTCTTTATTAGGTATTTCAAAAAAGTAATAAATAAATTCGGTCCATAAGCCTCCCGAATCCCGATACAGAATTCAAAATAATTGATGTAAGTGGCTATTTCTAACGCAGAAGGTTGCCTTGCTAACGATAATGCATTAGGCATAAGCCAATGTTTATGCACAGGTTTATGTAAGGTTTCTGTCTTGTACATAATAATATTGTATTATGTGTTCACTTTTATTAGTTGTTACGCCCCTTCCTTTTGGTAATCAACAGCTGTAACGAAGATGGGCTCAGAACAGTCAGTGCCTCCCAAAAAGCAACCCCAGAGGCCACCAGTTAGAAGAGGTTACACCATAGCTACTACTAATTTGCAAGGTAAGAAGAAAAGATAAACTTACACAACAGTTAATATAATATTATTATGTGTGGAATAAATTATCGAGTAGGAAAAGTCAGTTGAAAGAAAAAAAAACAGCATGCTTTTTAAAAAATTAGTAAAGACATGTTTACAATTCAAATGTATGTTACAAAAGTTATATACAATGTTGCTCACTAATTATTGAGATAATGAAAATCTTTAACCCAAAATAATTTATTTTCAGAAACTCGTCGGAGTGATGCATCAACTAGTGGCAATAATTCCCCTGGAGCCAGCATGTGCTCAGATTCAGAGTTACCATACATATCCTATACAGTTGATAGACCTATAGGAGGTAACAGTTTTTTAAAATAGTACATGATTATTGAGACATTGATAATTTTATTGATTAACCTGAAGCTACACATTACACAATATGGAATAGCTACTGTCAATAAAGATTTTTACAGTACAGGCGTCAGGCATATTGCATAGAGTCGTTGTTAGCTTTGTTTTTATAGGACAATCAATTCCGGTCATGGTCTTAACATTCCTTAAAAGTTTTGCATTAATTCAATTATTATTTAACTCACTTTTATTAAAATCTATAGATAATGATTATTAAAATATTATATATATTCAAATGTTTCTAGATTCACCAAAACACTCAGCGAGAAACCAAAAACCTAACGACAAGAAGTCACTGCTGCAGAGAAGGCAGCTGAGTCTACAGGCACGGAAAACGAAACGGACTCGAGACATCGTCGTCGTCAAAACTGCCACAGATGCACAGCTAGATGAAGATATACAGAGGTTGCAGGTAATTTGCATAAAGTGATATTATATCCACAACTTCAACTTGGATATAAACAAAAAACAATTAAATAACATGTTTATTCTGAATACATTTAATGTATTTTCCTTTTACCTGAAGTATCACGTTTTCTGTGCAGGAAATCCCAACGTTTTTACCAATAATGCGAGGAACACTTGGGCTTCCTGGAGCGAGGGATCCAGAAGTGCTTGAAGGTAAGTTAAAGCCACATCCCTTTTACTACTTATTATCGCTATCCCTTTTACGTATTTTTTAATAACTCCTGAATGTATACATTTTGGATTTTTTTGTGTAAATTTACTGACCTGTACTGAACTATAACTTAACATAAAATAACAATTTATTTTATGTTAAGTTATAATCATTTAGATTAAGGTTAATTTTTTTCAAAACCCTAATTGTTTTCAATAAATTATGGTATTTTACCAGGTCTGGATTACGGTCCGTGGGTGCGTTTGACGACGCGTCTGCAGGCGCATCTAGCGGCGTGTGCGCAGCCCCTCGCCGCTGACGAAACCAACCTGGCCACCAAGATCAAAGAGGTAACCTGTACAAACTGCTTTTATCTAATAAACATCTAATAAAATATAAAATATATCGCTTATTTAATATTTCTCTCTCTCTGTCAGGCGGACGCGGAGATATCGCGGCTGTACGCGATGGCGGTGGAGCGGCAGCGTGCCAACGCCCGCCACGCGGAGCGGCTGTCGCGGGTGCGGGAGGTGGCGCACCAGCTCACGCGCTGCACCTCCCTGCTCAATCAGGTACTTTCTCTCTCTGTCAGGCGGACGCGGATATATCGCGGCTGTACGCGATGTATGATGTATGTATGGCGGTGGAGCGGCACCGCGTCTTCCTCTCTCTCCGCTCCCCTCTCCATTTCACTTTCTCTCTCTCACCCCTTCTCCCACTTCCCTGCCCTACCCTCCCTCCCTACCGCCCTCTCTCTCTCTCTCGGTCTCTTTGGCACTCTTTCCCCATCTCTCTCTTTCTCTTAACAGCCACGACGCAGCATTCCTTATATATCCAAAATAAACGCAATAAAATGTAGAGATCGAATATTATCCTCCTTATTTGAAAGTTGCCTAAAACCCTCCTTTGTCGACAGACTCTCCGCGACGTGGAGGAGTTGAACCAGCTGCTGCCCGAAGACAAGCGGCTGGAGCCCTTCGTGTGGAATAACACGCAGCGATGATCGACTGAGACATGCGTGGCGACATCGTAACGATATCAAAGTGAGATTGTAAAGTGGTAATACGATATCGAACTATATCGATTCAAGATTGTTAGTGTCAATTCAGATTTCAGACCGCAACGTGACGCGTAGATGCATTTCTAAAGCTAGAAACAAATTAATTAACTCGCGGGCCGCGGCTGATGGATGCGGCTTATCAATGTGCACGGTTCATCGGCGGACGTCCGTGGATGCAAAAATTTCCGGCCAACCAGATTCTGTTCGGACGTCCGAACGCTCAAGGTCACGTCCGCGACTTATGTCAGATAATATGCACAGTTTAGTGTATTTTGTGTTAATCAGATAGAAACAAGCCGCATCCGAGGAATACGTCCGATAATTTTTTCCAGCTTTTAATATTTTGATAAATTGTATGGATGTGCAGATTTACAAGATGTCTCACGAGTCACGCAATTGAAATCTGTCAATTCAGTACAAAAGAAATGCATACTACGCGTCGCGTTGCAGTCTGAATTGACCCTTAAGTTGTATAACAAAGTTGTAATCAATATTGTACAGCATTGTACTTACATATTGCCGGCTTAAAATATATGGTATCCCACAGGAAATGTTAATATTAATTTTTCGGGACGAAAAGCAGCCTTAATACAGAGTCTAAACTGTTATCATACCTCATCAAAATCAGTTCAGTAATTTGTGCAAGTGATGTGCGTGCGCAAAGATCACAAATATAATTAATACAAATACTCACAAACTTTCGTATTCATATAATAGTTAGATCGTATGAAGAAAAGTTGTTACTTGCGAGATCGATTATAAAGTATACCCGAGGAAATTGATTCCTAGGCAGTTGACAGACCTACTTCCTCTTTAGAAGGCTGTGAACGTGGCGAGAAAAGGAACTAACGCTGCTATCATACAAAAATGTCATTTTTGACAGTTCTCCTCTACCAGCAGCGCCCCGTCCAAGTTCAGTTAAAGTGCCTGATAGACGTACGAACTTAAAGTACGCGGGTTTTAAGTTCGCGAACTTACTCGGCTCGCGTCGGTGACACACGAGAATCGTTCGCACTGGATTACCATACCCCCAGGCTCGCGGCTCGCGGCTCGCGGCTCTTTGTTGACACACAGGCGATTAAGATCGTCGAGCCATAAGTCCGCGTACTTACTCGCGTGCCTGTCACCCCCTTAAAGCCTTGGAAGTTGGAACACTCTACAACGTTTGTACGTAAATTGGTCACGTTATGTCAAACCTAGCCTACAGATTAAAACTTACATTAATCCTTCGATTGCGGATTCTTGGAAATCTATTGTTGTTCTATTGTTATCGCGGTCACCGGTGTCCTTATGGTTCTTGATGGGTAAAATTGATATAGTCTGACCAAATGACGTGGGTCCGTCAACTGCCTATGAATCAATTTCTTCGATGGTACAATGTCCTTGTATGCCAAGCGACTTTTCTAACGTATTAGACAAAAATATTATAAAGCTACGTCCAAATAATATTTGAATTAATATAATCAAATCGATATTATGGCGATTTATATGCTCAAATCTATAGTTAATATTCGCGCAATACTTATGTAATACATTGTTGCGATATTTAAAATTATGTTAGAAATTTTTGCGAAATCAAGCGTAGCTGTTAATGGATAATATTTTGCTCTCTGATATACCTAATAAATTTATTGTATAAACGGTTGAAACTTGAAACCTCTTAAACATAGACTACGGTTACACGGTCAGTCTGGCATCAGTTTAGTCCGTCAGGAATGACGGGAGAATGATCGTCTAAACTCTAAAATTACACCCTGTATAATATTAATTATTGTATTCTGTATCATGATATTATAGTAATTTTCTGAATCAGGGTTGAAAGGGATAGCAATTGTGCACATCCCTGGTGTAAAACCTAGTTGTAACCTAAACGCTTTTATGATAAAAATGTATTATCTATGTGATTACCTGTAAATAAGAAATAAATTATTGTATATTAAAAACTAAGTATATATTTTTAATTTACCATTACCATTAATCATATGTATTCGATATTATGTAGTCTTTCGAATATTAACTATATTACTCTTTTGTTTTCTTATTAAACTATAAAGTCGTACATCATTCACGATTATAATATTTTAAGGCGGACTTGCGTAGATCTGGGTTAAAGTTAACTCTGAGTTAAACATCATATTGTCATCTGTATCACTCACTTGGTGAGTGACAGATTATATGATATGATGTTTAACTCAGATTTAACTTTAATTCAGATCTGCGCAAGTGGGCCTAACAGTAATAATTATAATAATATTATGTTAGATAATAATTTATACTATTTTACTTGAAGTCCGATACGAAAAGAACTAGTGAAGTGTCATGTACTCCTGTTCGCTAGATCTGAGATTTTTTTATATAAATTTAAAGCTTTTAAAAGTACAAACCATAATTTTTGTAGGTTAGTTGACTTTTTTCTTACCGAGGTTCCTTTCATCTGTGAATTTTAAATTTAATGTCCACGCAAATTAATGTAAGTAGGCACTGAATACTATCTCCAAAAAGTAGATATTATATTGTTAATATGTTTGTCTAATTGATTATGACAATTCCTAAATAAAATAATAATTAATAATAATGCATCTTAAAGTGGCTAATACAACATTTGGCACCTTCACGATGTTAATAAGATAATATTTAATTTTATCCTTACTAATGTTTCAAATGCAAAGGTTTGTCATTATTAGAGATCCCATTTTTAAAGTCAATATATCACAGCAAGTCTCAACATAAATATATCTTTAAGTTAGTAGGTACAATAATCATTATTCTTTACTCCCGTGGTACTTACTAGGGTAAGTATCGACCACGGGAGTAAAACTGAAAGCCAATTAAGAACTGTAGGCAGTTCCTTAGCTTTCAGTAACTGTAACTGTGTTGTTTGCCACTTGTTTGTGGAGGGAAAACTGGAATTCTCGGCCAACAGCTTAAGCATAGATAATATTATTATCTTTATGGCATCCCAGCTGAGATCATAATATCAAAGGCAGAGATTATACGATCAATTTTTCATCAATCTGATTGACGAAATATTGATGGTTATAAAAAAGTTTGGATATTAAAAAAATGATCAATCCATCAATCCGTGGGTTAGACGATCAATTTTTCGTCAATCTTTACCAGATTGATGGATCAGATTGATGAAAAATTGACCGTAATCTCTGCCAAAGGTTTTCATGGTTACTACTGTCGCCGAGACACAGGAGATGTAGGGGAGGGAATGTGTGGGCCAATGTTAGAAATCGCAATCGTGCCAGTCTATTTGATGAAATTAATAAAAGTTACATAGGTGAGTACATAAGATATGCATACAATTACTGTAACCGTCAGTAAACAAGCGTCTTCAAATTATTGTTTCCATGAATCGCGCGGTTGGCCAAAAAAGCAGACCAGTCAGTTTTTGACTCACTAAAAGGCCCTCTATGTCGACGACTCAAGGATCATCTACGGTAACTCCTAGGTAGAACAAGTGTGAATGGTGTATCATAGTGAATTGCGCCAGCGCAGCCTTGCGACACGTACTTTTGCAAGCCGCAGTCACTCGAACAGTTCTGACCTGGTGCGACGTATACTCATATAAATACAGGTATGTTAATATCCTCACTGTTAAATTAAATTTATTTTATTTACGAACAAATTATAAATGTTTATTTTTTGTGACAAAAAATTAACCGGTCCTTCGGTTGCAGTGCAGTAAAATCTAGAAATATCTTTCGAAATTAAGGACATTGCAACAGCATAATTTATAGGAATTTATTGCGATAATCAATTCTATTATTTTATTTCGATATACTTTCTCACGACTGCGGTCTACATCTTCATCTGAAACAACTTATCTAGGAATAGGTACTTACTATAATAAAGGATTGGGTGCATAATATTATTATTTACTGTATTAAACAAAATATAACTATAGGTATTATCAGGTTGTTTTATGCAAGTTTTCTGTTGATTCGAGAGCCGTGGCTAATAAAGCTAATACAGCTGAGAACCCTTCAGGATAGCACTATGTAAAACATTATCATTATGTCACCATACACCATAGCTACGTTTTTGCACTGACGCAAATAAGAAAAACACTTTGCGCAAAATGTCCGTAGCGCAGGAACCGTCGTTTCCTCGCAAATAAACTTATGGCTTTTCCCGGGACTCCAAAGTATTTATATATAATATTATGTTTTCTGAATTAGGTAATTTAGCTGTTTAAGTGTAAACAGAATTGATATTAAATACTATACAGACATATTTTTTAAGCAACAACATTGATACATTGTATGGATTACAACTGTAGGAGAGGTATCATGATTTTTATAGTCTTTAATTATTATGATCATCTTCATAGCATAATTGTATATATTATAAAACTCAAGATCTCATAATTATTACGCCAATTAAGTTACGAAAACATTGCGTTCGTTTTTAGCATACCACCGCGAAGCCAACTGTAAGGCAATAATTGTGAGACTGAGACCGCTTACGACGGTACGTAGGTCGTAGATCCGAAGGATCTTCGACAGGAGTTAGGATAAACTCAATACAGGGGCGTAGCTACCTCTGTATTTGCCGTATCAGTAATACGGGGCCCCTCGGCCCACAGGGTGCCATGTTCGTAAGTAAAACTAAATAAAATCTGTCGATTTCGTTAATGTACAAAAAGGCAAAGTCTTAGGGCCCCAAAACAATTTTTATACGGAGCTCCTCCAAGGCACGCTACGCTTCTAATTCAATATAATTTTGATTGTTTTCCATCAAACATTAACTAATCAACTACCAATCTATAACTCAGTTGAATACATCCAAATACTCTCAAACAACCTTAGAAACTAATGTATAGTTTTGTCATCTATATAATATATAAAACTCAAAGGTGACTGACTGACATGGTGATCTATCAACGCACAGCCCAAACCACTGGACGGATCGGGCTGAAATTCGGCATGCAGGTTACATCTGGTAGATGTTATGACGTAGGCATCCGTTAAGAAAGGATTTTGATAAATTCTCACCCCTGCAAGGGGTTCAAATATGGGATGAAAGTTTGTATATAATAATACTTCTTAATGCGAGCGAAGCCGCGGGCAAAAGCTCGTTTGAAATAAGTAGTAAAACCACAAAAATTTGAAGTTTCTCAAGTAACCGTACCTATATTTTTTCTGACCACGCATAACATTTTCTTAGTTGAGTTTCGTGAACTGTGGTTAATATCACAGCTCGCCCTTGACCATTTTCGTGACATTAAACCCTCAATGTCCATATTTATGGTTCTTATGAGCTACGTTCAATGTTCATATTTATTGAAAACGTGGTAGAGTTCTCTACATACACAAAATAACTTTAAGCGTGCTTATTTCAATGAATCTCATTAAATTGCATAATTTTTCTATGAAAAAGGTTCTTATTTTGTTTATTTATTTGCTTCGATTATAATCTGAAACCTAAACTGTGATTTCGATGAAATCTACAACATATTATTATTGAGCTTTTGGACTATGTTTCAACTTCTAATACGTTCAGCTCATTTAAGGCCATTTTTTCTTCTAAGACAAGTATTATTTTATTATTATGTTAATATTTACGTTAATCAACTTTGTCTAAGAAGTAGCGTCATAGATCTATCATAATATTAGTATTTATTGTAGCCCCTGGGGCATGGGTTTCCAAACTTGTTTTGTCTACTGCCCACTTTGAGTACAATAATTATGCTTTAGCGCCCCCCCTTGCTTCAATTTAAAATGCATCCAGATAAAATAAAATAACATATCACCCCCGAGCCTCTACATATCGCCCCCATTTTTTTTCTGGGTCCAACAGCGCCCCCCCTTAGACCTTCAGCGCCCACAAGGGGGCGTTATCGCCCACCTTGGGAAACGCTGCCGTAGAAAGTTTACCTAACTATATTATGCATTCGTCAATTTTGCTTACAATATTCATAGTAGCATCCAATATCCATATCATATCACTGTAGACATGCGAATTTTAATATTTTGAATTCATATGATGGTACTTTTAAGCCGATAGTGCATATTTTGATAATAGCTTTTCATTGATTGTGCATATTTCAGCATTATTATGCAGTCGTTATCTCCAAACTAGCTATTATTATATTATGTACACCTAGGCTATGATACAGGGAAGGAATACCTACATCAAAATACTACAAAAATATGGATTAAGCCCTATTTAAAGACTTCGCAAACTATAGACCCAATACAATATTCTCTAAGAACAAAATCTTTCTTCGCAAGGGACAACAATAGAAAAAGTATGAAGTAAAGTGCATAAGCCAAAATTGTTTTGGTTGAAAATTAATTTTTATTGGTATAAAAATTGAAAAAATGGTTAATGGGTTTGATAAAATGGGCGCATTTATTAATACGGCAACCGACAAACTCTTCATGAAGAAATCCTAAATCCTACTTAAATCCTAAAAGTAATAATATGACTTATGATTGTGCATATTTTGTGCATATTTCGGACATTTTTCATGCACATTTTCCGATTTTTCTTCGATTGTGCATCTAATCCGATGTCCAAATATCAGTTTTCTCTGCAGTCCTTTGAAAGTTCTGTTATTATGTCACAATTCAAAGTTTATTTGCCACTTGTGTGTAAACTGTAAACAAACTTTAGTTTACGCTTTTGCAACTTCACACTACACGTCTTGTAACTGTCAACACGGCTGTTTTGGTGACGAAATTCATCTCAAAGGTGCGCTATTTAACAAGCAAAGAACACAAACAGCTGATGTCACTTTTACTAGCAAAGTGCCCATGTAAGTACATTCTTCGATTTCTCAATTTCAAAATGTTAATCCTCTTTTACCTAATGTGATAACTGATATTAATATTTCTATATAATTATATTTTGGTTTAGAGGAGCCAGTAAGCAATTAAAATTTAAAAACTATAACTGACGAATCTAAACATAATCGTTAATCACCTATAGGCACCTATGCTAGAACATCCTAATCTATTGAAAGCCTCATCAACAAAAAAAATGCATGAGAAGTTAAGGAGACTTGTAGGATTGAATAAAAAGTTATGTAGAGTCTGCCATTAACCATTACTTTACTTTTCCTGTACGCTTCACCGTAGTCGAGGAAAAAAAATATTTAAAGTGAGCATCATACGCGTTGATGTCTTTTTCATGAATGAAAACAGGTTGCAATATTTTTGTTTGTAAATATTATAATAATTAAAAAAACATTTGATTGTGATGACTTCTATAAAATCATATAAACCTCACGTCAAATACTAACAAAATAATTGAAAATGTAAGAGGATGAACATAATAATATCTACATTTTATAACACATGAAAAATTATTCATGTTTTCCCTTATTATTTGAACAAAACTAATAACTTTTCTACTTTATCACCTAGCTAATATCAGATATATTACTACAGATAAAATCCTCATTTTTTTTTATTTCAAATATTTTTTCCGGTCCTAAAGCCAGTTTAAAGTTAATTAATGCCATTTTTAGGGTTCCGTAGCCAAAATGGCAAAAAAGGAACCCTTATAGATTCGTCATGTCTGTCTGTCTGTCTGTCTGTCTGTCTGTCTCCGTCCGTCCGTATGTCACAGCCACTTTTCTCCGAAACTATTAGAGCTATACTATTGAAACTTGGTAAGTAGATGTAGTCTGTGAACCGCATTAAGATTTTGATGCAAAAATGGAAAAAATATTAAAAATTTTAGGGGTCCCCATAGGTACAACTGAAACAAAAAAATTTTTTTTTCATCTAACCTATGCGTGTGGGGTATCTATGGATAGGTCTCTAAAAATCATATTGAGGTTTCTCAAATCATTTTTTTCTAACCTGAATAGTTTGTGAGAGAGACTCTTCCAAAGTGGAAAAATGTGTGTCCCCCCCTCTCTAATTTCTAAAGTAGAGGCATGATAATTCTAAAAAAAATGTATGATGTAGATTACTATAAAAACTACCAACGAAAATTGGTTTTAACGAGATCTAGCCAGTAGTTTTTTTTATACGTCATAAATAGTAAACCTTAATCTAAATTTCATTAAATCGACTGAAATATAAAAATAAATCAAAAATATTATAATTTCATAAAAATAAACCTTATTGCTGCTGCGGAACCCTCCATGATGGGCGAGTCCAACTCGCACTTGGCCTCTTTTTTTTCCTTTTACTTAATTGGTTCTTCCATTCAGGTCTAACGTGTTTATTATTGTTTGTGTATGTGACGTACAACGTTAAACTTATAACCCGTAGATTATCTCGCTGTATAAAGTCCGTGTCTAATATTATTATTGTAAACGTACCAGTGCTGAACGTGAGTATAGCATAATATCGCAGCACATCAAGATACCTACACTTTTTGTGTGTTTTAGTGACGTTTGTAGCATATTTACATAGATCCTCTTAATCAAATCATATAAATCATGTTTATTTATTGAAAAGAATATAAACTTTATTACAATCTTCTTTATAATTGATATTTATTAGTAGTCTATGGTATGGTAGTCTATACATATAATAAAACTGTAGAAATGTGAATTCTGTACATTAAAGATATTCAAAAAATAATAAGCGGGGGGTGTTACTAGATCGCTATAGAAGCCAAAAATGTGGTTCGTTTTTTGTCTGTCTGTCTGTCTGTCTGTATGTTTGTTCCAGCATCACACGAAAACTACTGATCCGATTTGAATACGGTTTTCGCAGATATATTTGTCTTTTTCCAACTTAACATCTGGTGTATAAAAAATTTCCCCCCCACCCCTCTAAGGGGGCAAAAGAGGGGTCAGAATTTGTTTCAAACTTTTGTATATATAACTCGAAAACTACTGATCCGATTTGCATACGGTTTTCGCAGATATATTTTTCGGCTTTCAACTTAACATTTGGTGTATAAAATTCCCTCCCCCCACCCCTCTAGGCGACCAAAGAGGGGGTCAGATTTTGTATCAAACATTTTTCTTTGGACTTACTTCATATTATTTATTGTGTTTTTAAACTTAACATCTGGTGTATAAAATTCCCCCCCCCCACCCCACACCTCTTAGGGGAGAAAAGAGGGGGTAAGATTTTGTATCAACTGATGAAGTATAAATACTTTATAATATGGCAAAACAACGTTTGCCGGGACAACTAGTATTATAATAAAACTGTAGAAATGAAAATTACATTATTACAGATACTCAGAAAATAATAAGCGGGGGGTGTCACTACATCGCTATAGAAGCCAAAAATGTGGTTAATTTTTTGTCTGTCTGTCTGTCTGTCTGTCTGTATGTTTGTTCCACTATCACACGAAAACTACTGATCCGGTTTAAATGCGGTTTTCACTAATATATTTGTCTTCTTCCAACTTAACATCTGGTGTATAAAAAAAATTACCCCCACCCCTCTAAGGGGATAAAAGAGAGGGTCAGATTTTGTATCAAACTTTTTTCTTTAACTCGAAAACTACTAATCCGATTTGCATACGGTTTTCGCAGATATATTTGTCTTCAGACAGCGGAAGAAGAAATAATTTGAATAACCTGTACCTAATCCATACTAATATTATAAATGCAAAAGTGTGTCTGTCTGTTTGTCTGTATCATGTATGTTACCTCTTCATGCATAAACCGCTGAACCAATATTGCTGAAATTTGGTGTGAAGATACTTTGAGTCCAGGGAAAGGACATAATATACTAAGTATACAGGATACTTTTTATCCCGGAAAAATGTACGGTTCCTCGTGATAAACGAATTTTGGCGCAGCGGAGTTGCGGGCGTCATCTGGTTTATTTTAATTTGTGTAACGGTTATAAGTTGGCCGTATGTTTCATAATGATTCATAATCTGAATATAATGTACAATTACAAACAACGAATAAGCACTCCATTGTTTGTTTAAACAATATTATTAGCGGTTTTCATGTGGCGATTGTTACGAAAGTCGCACTTGGTAATTTCTGTATAAGACGACTTTTATCGTATTCTTTCAAAATATAAACCATCATGAATAATTATTAGGAGTAAGTTCAAGTCATAGTCCGCAAGGAAATGTTTCAGATGTACCTATGCTTATGTAATAAATGCAGTATATTATTTAATACTAGCTGTCCCGGCAAACGTTGTTTTGCCATTTAAAGTATATTTTTTACATCATCAGTTGATACATGTTTTACCCCCTCTTTTGTCCCCTAAGGAGGGTGTGGGGGGGAAGGTCATACACCAGATGTTAAGTTGAAAAACACAGTTAATACCTAATATGAAGTAAGTCCATTAAAGAAAAAAGTTGTATACAAAATCTGACCCCTCTTTGGTCCCCAGAGAGGGTTGAGAGGGGAGGGGGGAGGATTTTTATACACCAGATGTTGAGTTGGAAGAAGACAAATATAATATATCTGTGAAAACCGTATGCAAATCGGATCAATAGTTTTCGTGTTATAGAAAAAAGTTTGATACAAAATCTGACCCCCTCTTTTGTCCCCTTAGAGGGGTGGGGGGAAAAAATTTTATACACCATATGTTAAGAAGATAAATATATCTGCGAAAACCACATTCAAATCGGATCAGTATTTTGCGTGTGATGCTGGAACAAACATACAGACAGACAGAAAGAGTGACAGACAGACAGACAGACAAAAAACTAACCACATTTTTGGCTTCTATAGCGATGTAGTGACAAAGTTGTAAATTCGGGTGTCATTTCATATCTTTTATGTACAGAATTTTCATTTCTACAACAGAATATTGTCTTCCCCGCACGCGCTTTGGTGACGCCCACTATCGTAATATTTTAATTTCGCCATAATTTCAAAACCAAACGTCCAATTTTAATCATTCAAAGACCAAATATTATTTACATAAACTGTACTTAGTGATAAAAGAATTTATTTTGATAAGGATTAATAGCGTGAGTAAAATATATCCATTTTATTGTAGTCCAAAAAAATTCAGGATTTTTAAATAAATAAATGGTTATTGTGCCTCACTCGACATAGATAGGTATAGTGTGTCGCGGACTTTTTTGTAGATATTTATAAGATCTACAATTACTTAGAACATTTTATGGTTCTATCTTTTATAGTTTAGGCAGCGTACGCAAAATAAGTAACTTTTCTAGCAGATTTTTTACACCTTGCGTCCGAAAAACTCAAATATCTTACGGAACCCTACTTTTTTCCAAAATAAAATGTAGCCTATGTTCAGCAGAAATAATGTAAGATTCCAATAGCAAAAGAATTTTTCAAATCGGTCCAGTAGTTTCGGAGCCTATTCGACTCAAACAAACAAACAAACAAACAAACAAACAAACAAACAAACAAAAAATCAAATCTTTCCTCTTTATAATAGTAGTGTAGATTATAAATGCGAAAGTGTGTCTGTCTGTCTGTCTGTTACCTATTCACGCCCAAACCGGTAAACCTATTTTGCTGAAATTTTGTATGGAGATTCATTGAGTCCCGGGAAAGGACATATACTAAGGCCGGTATAAATAGTCAGTACTCAAGAGGCATCTCGGTCTCAAGACACGGTTCAGGTTCTGTGATTGGTTGGCTGTCAAAACTTGGACCAATCACAGAGCCGAACCGCGTCTTGAGACCGGGTCGCATCTTAAGTACTGACTATTTATACCGGCCTAAGTATGTATATAGGATACTTTTTATCCCGAAAAATGTACGGTTCCCGCGCGATAAACAATATTAGGCGCGATAGAGTTGCAGGCGTCGCCGCGTATCATATAGTAATATTTCCTATGGCCTTAGGTGTCGATGTGAAGATTATAAAGTTTTAAACCCGGACAATATCCTGTCGATCGTGGAAAAACGAGACACAATAGCTTATCTATTGTTATCGCGGTTGTATGCGACCGCTTGAGGCTTGATGAAATATAGTTTGCGCGCTGTAATATATTAAACTTCGGCGCAAAGTTTGGGGATAAATCTTGTCATTGAATAAATAAAATACGTTTAGTTTGGATCTATATTATCTATTTAATTCGTACATAGGATTTCTCTCCCTTAATGTAAAATGTTCCTAAAATTTTTGTATGTGCTAAAATATGGATGTTATAATATTATGATTTATGAGATAAAATATGAATAATTATTGTAACAATAACACAATTAATAATAATTACAACACCTAATTATTAAGTAGTTAGCAACGTTTATTGAATTTAGCAAATAATAAATTAAGTACATTGTATTCATATTACGTTATTGTAATAAAATATTCCAGTTCTCATCATTTTTTGCAGATTTGGTTAAAAAAGAGTTAAGCTTAACTCATTAATTAATCTTTTTAAAGTAAAATGACTATATAATTAAGTTTTTGTGGTAGATAATGGCTTTGTGTAATAAATTACATCTCTAAGCGTAATTTTCAAGATTAGACAAAGTCATACAATAAAACAAGACAAGGAAAGTCACGGTGGGTAAACTGGTTTATGTGATGTGGTTTATTTATTTATTTATTTAAAACACTTTATGCAAATATTTACATAGGCGATCTTAATGCTTAGTGGCATTCTCTACCAGCCAACCTTAGGGTGATGATGAAAGTGTAAAATAGGCGCATCCTAAAACAGAATTATTGGTGACATGAAATAAACAGTTGTATATAATAGTTTTCTGTGGAAAGATCAAAGAGCGTCCGTGGTCTAGTGGGTAGACTCACACTCGATAGGGTGCAGGGTCGATCCCGGGTGGAGGCATGTACCAATGACACATTGTTCAGATCTCTTAAGGAAATCATACGGACGCTCCTAGGTGAAGGAAATTATTGTGACAAAACTCGCACATAGTTGATCCCAGACGTATTGATCTGTTCTTTCCTCTGGACTAGGCCGCCTTTGTTGCGAGAATGCCGTACTTGGGCAACTATACGTATTACGTACATTTAAAATTTTGTTTAATAAAATGTTCTGATTCAAGAAACTAGCTGATATCTTGTGTATACTATTATTTTATACACAGGTTGAATACTTATTCGAATCTTTGCAGAATTAATATTATACAATCCATAAAAGCAGTTTTTTCTATCGCATCAGCCTTCATACTTAAATATACCGTTTCGTACAAAAGTAATAAGGCGCTCAGATGCAGCTATGAAGGTACTGAAGCCGAACAATCTTGAATAGCGCTAATCGAATCGAAACATAATACTACATCATCAGAAATGACTAGACTAGGCGTCTATCCCTGAACGTAACTGGCCATCCGTACGTTTTCCGTACGTTATCCGAAGATTTTCTTTTATTCCTTCCACAATCCACTCGTATTACCACAGTACTAAATGGCACCTAGGCCTTTTGACAGATGCACTAAGTTAGTGCTAACGAGGCCGCACTGGATGCGCAATCAACCGTGCCGTTTCCTCACTAGGATTGACTCATAACGTCGCTTCTTTTAGCAGTAATTAGCTGCTAAACGCTAATGTGCTGTTAAAGTACTACAACGGGTCTTTTACAGTGCCCGTCGATCGTGAGAAAAACAACTAATCTATTGTTATCGCGTTCGCATGCGACCGCTTGGGGCTTGATGTATACTTGAAGAATTCAGGGGCCGTACCACGAAACCGTTTTGAGACTCAAACAATCGTACGAAAATGCCGCATTCTGCTCTAACTAACGAGAATTAATGACGTTGTTAGACGCGGCATTCTCATTCGATTGCTTGATTCTCAAAACGGTTTTGTGGTGTACTATGATATGGACGCTGTCGCCCCTAGGCTGTGGCTGGCCTATTTATTAATCCCGGATATTCGAATATTTTCCATAATATTATTTTCCTATTCCATCTGGGTACTAACGTTGGATTTTTATTTTTTATTACAATTTGAGATATGTATTTATTTAACAGTTTTGCTGTGTTATAAAATTATAATTTAAATAAAAACTATGACACAACAACGCAACACCAAAAAAATGTATGCAGTATGCACTGGCGCGTCCTTAATTTGAACTTGACTTCTTATTAATTTTAATTAATTACTGTAATTTTTGCGTAAATGTTTTGCGAAAAAATTCCACAGGCATGTACGAATTATTATGAAATTAAATAGAATTTCCGTTAAGCATACCAACACCATTTTAATAATTTTATTGCACAACTAATGCAACGATACTTATCACTGATCTTTGCCAACTAAATTTATTTGTAGTTAGTAGAGACTGGGATACTAGAAATTAGTTTTGAAACAATTATTGTTGCAGTCAAAAGGCGAGTGCGCAACCGACCTATATTAAGTAGAAAATAGGTAGTAGATAAATTAAGATTTAAGAGGCTGTGTGTATCCACAACTTATCAGACAGATAAATTGTGGATAGCTTATCCGGCACTTATCAGGAAGTGGTGTAACAGGCTCTTAGCGTCATGAACTCATGATATTAGATGTTGTAGCGATACTACGCTAAGTAGGTACTACAATTTTGAATATTATAAAGAGGAAGGTTTGTTTGCCTGCATTAGGACTGCGTAACTATTGGCCGATTTTCTTAAAATTTCAAAATTTTCTTTCACAAATGTAGAGCAGTTCTCGAGGAATTTAATTTTGCGCGTACGCAGTCGAGATTTGTTATGTAATTAAACATAAACTTATTCGGTATCGAGATAATATACGGCTAGTTTTAAAAACGTAGCGATTTGGCGCACGATGGTAGTTACATCAGCAAGGACTAGTTTTTGCGGCGTTTCACAATTATTGCGGTTTCCCCGGACGAGTCATATGCCGTGACGCGCTGAAACAGTCTGCACCAGTCCTAATCTTCTTCAGGTAATTTTTTCAAGGCTTCAACAAAACGATTAGTTATTGCAACAAGCGATTAAAATATTATAAAAAAATAAAAAAAACCCACACCATGACGTGGTTGTTTAATCTGACATTAATAGAGGAGGAGGGCGCGTGGTTGCGATACACATAGCCGGCGGGGGCCCGGCCGGTTGCACAACCAGGCCGACTTCCTCAAGGTTATCCGTAGATTTACTTGCTTTTCAGGGCTGTACTTTTACCGAGCTACTTCTTGTAGATTATGTTAGGGGTCATATTGGAACGATATTCACATGGCCTTATAGCAGAGGCTCCCAAACATATTTTGTCTACGAACAAATTACATTGTTCCAATTTAAAATGCATCCTTATAAAATAAATCACCCCCCCAAGCCTCTATACCATTTTTTTTCTGGGTCCTACACCGCTCCCCTTCAGACCTTCAGCGTCCACAAGGGGGTGGTATCGCCCACTTTGGGAAAGGCTGCCTTAGACACTAGAGTAAGGAGCTTGAAATTATGCGGAAGTGTTTCTTTTATAATGTTAGCATCCATCAGAATTAAGGAGATTAAAATAATATGGCAGGTTAGTTTGTATGCCAATATAATATTATAATAATTATTTAATGCGGGTGAAGCTTGTTTATAAACTACTAGATGACGCCCGCAACTCCGTTGCGCCAAAATTAGTTTATCGCGCGGGAACCGTACATTTTTCCGGGATAAAAAGTATCCTATGTCCTTTAGTATCTCGAATACTTTGAGTCCCGGGAAACTAATTTTCAGCAAAATCGGTTCAGCGGTTTCGCATTTATAATATTAGTATGGATTATAATTTTTAAACAACCTTTTAGTATAATACTTATAAATATTTATTCTTATATAATTTTATTGGGTCACGTGTTATAAAAAATAATGTTAGTTTTCATATCTGATTTCTTTAAAAAATCTTCTCTAAAAATATTAACTAAGTATATGAAAAATATGTGCACGATTTTCACTATTTCACAAATTGCAAAAATTGTTGTGGATCGGGTTTAGACATTAATTCATCGCTCGCGCACGCAACAGTTTCAAAAGCGTATGTATATGCGTATAGGTGCGTTGCACCACACACTTAACTAGCTGAGTCATTTATATACAGGGTGTAACAAAACTAAGTGATAATACTGTATAGGACCTTATACAGTGTGTTACAAAAATAGGTGATAATTCTTTAGGGTGTGTACAATGTACTCGTTCCTTGTAGAAAGTTCACTATGAAAGTAGCAGCGCTGAAAGACGAAATATTTTTTTACTTTTGTATGAGCAAGGGCCCGAGCGTCACGAGTTTCCCTGAATATTTGAGTATTGAGATACAAAAGTATTGAGATATGTAATTACAAAATAATATTGAGATACAAAAGTGAAAAAATTGTTTGGTCTTTCAGCGCTGCTACTTTCACAGTGAACTCTCTACAAGGAACGAGTACACAGTACTCACAGGAACACGTCCTAAAGTATGATCACTTATTTTTGTTATACCCTGTATAGATTTCATTGTGAAAGTAGCAGCGCTGAAAGAGCCAATTTGTTTGTTGTGATTTGTATGGGCAAGCGCACAAGTGTTATGAATTTTCCTATACAAATATAAAAAAAGTTAAACAAGGTGCGCACGGTGTACCTTGTATAATTTATTAGTACTGATCAACACGCATAATAATATGATGGTTTCTATCTCCGGAATTAAGCACAAAATGACAGATTGATAAATATGTTCTATAACGTAGATAGTAGATACTGCACTTCTGGTAATACAAACTCTATGATAGCGATGGCAAATGCATTTCTTTGAAAGAGCAAAGTTGAGGTAATTTGAGATATTATGTTAACCCCCTTATTAATAAAAACTTCTTCAACGTGTGAATAGTTAAAAAAAAAACACTCCTGGTGTTTAAGTTACACACACGTTACACAGAGTCTGAACAAAGAAAGTATGTAAATGACAACATCGTTATACAGGCCTTATGTCAAAAAAATATTATTAGTAGAAACAAAATGCACCGCGTGTATATGTAGAGCTGTGTAACTTTTTATGAGTAAGAGGGTTAATCGCGGATACTAATATTATAATTCTGAAGAGTTTGTTTGTTTGTTTGTTTGAACGCGCTAATCTCAGGAACTACTGGTCCGATTTGAAAAATTCTATTAGTGTTAGATCATAGCCCATTTATTAAAGAAGGCTATAGGCTATATTGTGTCACGCTAAAACTAATAGAAGCGAAGAAATAGAGGAATATGTGGAAAAAACGGGGGGAAATTATTTAAAAGGGCTTATTTGAACGCACTAATCTCAAGAACTACTAGTCTGATTTGAAAAATTATTTCAGTGTTAGATAGCCCATTTATTGAGGAAGGCTATAGGCTATATTTTATTACGTTAAGACTAATAGGAGCGAAGAAATAGAGGAAAATGTGGAAATAACGGGGGAAATTATTTGAAAGGGCTTATCTCACGAACTACTGGAGTAATTTTTCTGTTATTGGGCACAGATAAGAAATAGACCACGTGAAGGATCTTAAGCTATTTTTGTGGCCTAATAATTTGTCTGTGAAATATCTAATTAACGCGGGCGAAGCCGCGCGGAACGTCTAGTGTTTAATATTAAGTTCATCATCGCCTGTTGGCTGCTAGACATTAGACGACAATAATTTTAGAATATATTTTTTATCAATAATTGAGATGAGAGGAGGAAAGAGGGTACCTAACATAATATTATTAAGATTAATTGTATAGAAGTCACGTCACAAGTAACTTAAATGTTGACCTCGTTGTCGAGATGAACAATACAATAGCGACTACGTTATTGATAAAAACACATCTCTTATGATTGTAAGCATTGTGTTATTGCAATTTGAAATAATGACTTTGGATAATTACGTAATAATTAGGTATAGCACATGGTTGTGACCTATTATGTGGTTACGAATCGGCAAAGTCTTTGTATAAAAATATACAGTATCCTTTTTAACCGACTTCCAAAAACGAGGAGGTTATACGTTCGTCTGTGGATATGTTTTTTTTTATGTATGTTCAACGATTACTCCGCCGTTTATGAACCGATTTTCAAAATTTTTCATCAATCTAAAAATCATTGTCGCAGTCGGAATTTCGGTCAAATTGTATCATGTCGGATTTTATATTTTTTCAACATTTCCGTAACTTATTATGAATAACGTAACATACCTTGATTTCTTATTGTTAGGTTTAGATACGTCTTATTCACTTCTTTACACGATAAAATACCTTTTTCTTACACGTAGAGTCTCGAAACGTGACAACTTCATTGACCAATAGGTATAATATTATTATATGATTTTAAAAACGATGGTTATGAAAGCATAATATCCTAAACATAGGAAAACGAAGTCAAGGTCGTTTCACCGAATAATAATTATAGTCTTGTTAGAGCTTGTCTAAATTCTAATTTGAAATGACGCGCCCTACCACTTCACTAGTTGATATAAACTACTATGAATACGAGGGAGGGGCGCGTCATTTTAAGTTAGACAAGCCCTACCTCCGTATGGTCCGTCACTTGTCAGCTTTGTTTTGCAACGGAAATGTGAATCTAGGCACTATTATGATGTGCCATGTGGTGTATAAAAACTGACAGATTGTCATACGAGACAAAAAGTTATTTGTACATAATAATTTTGTATGGTTCACACCTGAGTGCCTAGTGTGAGTTTTTTGTTTGACATTCGATCGTGAACGCGTTTGGCGTTTACTTAGATTTTGTATGGGATTTGTACAGCGCCACCTAGCGATGCTCACGGGAGTGAGCCCAGCTCCCATAGAAAATCTTAGTAAACGCCAAACGCGTTCACGATCGAATGTCAAAAAAACTCACACTAGGTACTCTGTTGGCCCTCAACTATTCTTCATTGTTTATGTTGTTGTTAACTTGTTAGTTATGTTGCAAAACTCTACCAAAATATAAACGACTACGGTACATAAAAACTGCTAGACTGTCACATTGATACATAAAAATCAATAATCAATAACACGTGAACGCGTACAGATCGTCTCTAGCGGCGGCCTTGCGCCGGCGGTCAAGTACGCGTTACGTCACACGGCGCGTCAACGGACAGTAGACGGTTCCGACATTCTCCCACTTTCTAGGTCATGGTCGATGCTCGCTAGCACTTTACATCACCACGTAACTTATATTCTGTTAGTCTTCCGTTGATGATCACAGTATAATATGTAGCAAATAGCTGTTAATTTTTTTACGTTTAACTTAATAATTATAATACGTTAATATTATTGTCTTCAAATAATAACTGAAACTTAAAATATTTTGTTATTATTCCATTGACGAATGTTGAACCTTAATTTTTTTTCCAAAGAGCTGTCGAGTTTTAAAACTTAGTAAATTTAGTTATGTACAAAATGTGTCAAAGGAGTTGAAATATATATTAAAAATGCCGTTTCACAACCAAACAAAAGATGATATTTTTTTTTGTCTTTGAACTTGGCTATCATTTCACATAATATAATATATTTCACACAATATGTTTGATAAGACTAGCTTCTAGTGAAAAAAAAAACTCCTTCTTCACTATCTTCAGGTTGTAGCTTACAAGTTACAGCTTTTTATTAGCTCTTACAATAAAATTAATCAGAATATCCTGTTCCAGCCTTCAAGATGTCGTCAGAAGGCTACTCGGAGGTGGAGCTGGAGGCCATGCCGGACCGGATATCGGCCACCTTCTCCGGCGTCCGGCTCTTCGTCACCGGCGGAACCGGATTCATGGGGAAAGTGCTGGTGGAGAAGCTCTTGAGGTAAGTAATCCATAGATACTTTTTCGAAAGTGTGTCTAACTGTTCTCTTCACGCCCAAACCGCTGAATCGATTTTGCTGAAATTCAGTATGGAGTGGAGTCCCAAGAAAGGACATAGGATACTTTTTATCCAGGAAAAATTTACGATTCCCGCGCGATAAACGAATTTTTGTAGAGTTGCGGGGGTTATCTAGTATTAAAATAATACGAGCTGGTATGTATAATGAACTTTTTTGTAATTTGTTGTCACTTACTCGTAGAAGTATGTTTCTTGTTGTTCATAAGCAGGAATACGTATATTGCGCAGGGACCCATGTATTATTTTGGAATATAAACGATCATGTAATTTATAATTTTTGCCTGGCTTCTTTACATTTACATTCAAAATTCACATCAACATTAAATATTTACGTGTTTTGAGCGTGAAGGGGTAACAGACGGAGTCCGTCTGTTACCCCTTCACGCTTAAAATTTTTAATATGTCCGTCTGACGGACATATTAAAAATTTTAAATATTAGATAAGAATATCATATTTTCTTTTGTAGATCAAATATTTTATGGATTTTTAGATCTGTTATATGAATTAGAATAATTATATTGCTGCATTTTGCCAACCACAATTAAAATGAATCTATAAAAATATATTGTATGGTTCTTTGTTCGTGTTGTTTTATTGTGCACCTAGGTCACATCCTTATGGCAGTGATACAAATTACGACTTTCGTGAGATGACTATTATGTTGTTTCATCTAGGTACTTAGAATATAATTATCTAGGAGAGGAAAATTACAATCGAAAATAAGAGTAGCGACTGATAGAGGAAAAATACCGATTTCATAACAGTACAATGTCTATTATTAGGGCCACAAGTTACAACCTTGCACATTATTAAGAAATTTAAATTATTAAATAAGAAATATATTAGATTAAAAATAAACTGCGAGTCATCGTCAGTCCATGACTTTTGTGAAAATGACTTGCAGTTCGTTCCTCTTGTCTTTCGTTTAACATGTAGAAAAGAGTTCGAACCTTTTTGTATGGAGCGTGGCATACCTATACAATTAGTTTTAAGTACTTTAAATGGTATTTTGTCGTGTACACCTATGAAACATAAGCCTGGGAAAATTAAGGAATTCAGATCGAATAATTCGTGTAGTTTTGAAAGTTGGTACAGTTGTTCCTGAAGGTGTCCAGATGAATATACTAAAAAGTCCCCGAGGGTGGGACAAGAGCTGGCGATGGGGGTGGGGGTTAGTAGAAATCACTAAATAGATATAATAAATACTTTTCGAGTTACAAGCAAAAACCTTGAAAGAGACCTTTTCCCCCTTCCCCCACCGCCGGCTCTTGTCCCACCCTCGGGGACTTTTAGTATATTCATCTGGACACTTTTAGGAACAACTGTACCAAATTTCAAAACTACACGAATTATTCGGTCTGATCGACGATTTTGAAGCTAATTTTCTTAGACTACTAATACGTCAATCGACAGAGAAAATAATTACAAACATGAAACAACAATTACTCCTTGACAAAATGTCGTAAATTAATTTTTAAATATTTCTGCCCCCTCAGACAAAGTGTCTTTCGTTAAAAACGATAACGAAATTCGTTATCAAAATGTATGCGGTTTGACATATTAAGTCATCGCTAAATGACATTTCGCTTGCGAAGACTAATGTCAAATCCCATACATTTTGATAACGAATTTCGTCAACGAAAGGGACTTTGTCTATGGCCTCAGGTTCTTTATCTAAAATGTTATTTATTTTACATTATCAAACTGAAATAACTAACGACATTTTGTCAAAGAATAAGTACTTATTTACTGTTTGTAAACATCTTTTCTTTCGATTGGCGTATGTTTCATAGGTGTACACCAAAATACGACAGGTATGCCAATTAAGGTTCGTTGTTCAAAGTTAATTGGCCTATTAGGTAAGAATTAACGAAACAAGAAGTATTTCGTTTATTCTTACTCGAAAATATAATATGACTATCGGGCTCCTATCAGTGTAGTGTACTAGTGGTAGGCTCCAGTAGTATCAACGTTCTAAAAGTATTTGTTACAAATCTATTCAGAAATAAAACATTTTGTCTTATCGTAAATGTCAACCTCTTAAAACCCATTGAGATTCCTCAAAGATTCGAGGGTTTTGGAGATAAATGAATTCAGTAAGCTTATAAGTTATCTTGATTTTCAGGAAATGTCCCGACATCGGTAAAATTATTTTACTCGTGCGAGAAAAGAAGGGCAACAAGCCTGCGAAGCGACTGGAGGATATGCTTAATGATGAGGTATGGATACCTGGCCTTTTTTACACGCTTTTATTGGGCGCTTGGGCTGAATGTATGTAACGGAATCTTTGAGCACAATTTTTACCTACCTCCCTCAGCTACCTCCAGTAGTCTTATTGATTCGTAACTAAGTATACGTATTGATAGCCATATTATAACAATGAAAATATAATTTGTAAAAAAGCGTGTTTTTTTAGTTTTTTATACTACTCTTATTAATAAAAATAAGAAGATCTAAGTCGTGTTTTAAACAGACTTGCAGAAGCTTTACATAACCGATAAGGAAAAACACTGAAAACTGAAAAAACTACAACCATAACGACCACATTCACAGTGTAGATTTTGTTACGACACAATATTGTGTATCTTTTTATTACTTTAGAGGGATGAAATACGGAGAAAATATGATTTATAGGAAAGCAAGAATGTTTTAAAGCTATTTTCGTGGGGATGTTCCATTCAATTTAATTAAATTCCCCGTGCTAAGTAGGTACCTAAAGGACTTGTGTTACAGGTACCAGACAACGAATGAAAGAAATGAAATAAAAGCAAACGGATTTTTGTCCAATTACGATTATCAAATTGCGAACTAACGCACTAAGCGGCTGAGAAGGCAATAATTATACCACATAGATAAATATCGGGTAAACTTTTGGTGAACATATCTGGTATCTGTGACGAAACCGATGTCACAACCGTACCTTTGACACACATAGCCGTGCTCAAATACTCAGAAATGTCTGTTTAAACAATGCGACTTGAAAACGCGAACGTCGCAAAGGTGGTTTTAGCGAAAACTAAAGAATGTGTTGGCAGAACACGAAGGTTGGCCTTGACATGGTTCGCCGTTGCAATATTTCGTAGGAAAACAGGAAATTACATAGATGTCTTACGCACAATTTACTACTATACGTAGCATGGACTGGAGACATGACGAAATAAAAAAAAACCGGCCAAGTGCGTGTCGGGCTACGCGCAATATAGGGTTCCGTAGTACCGCTAGTTTTTGAAAATTTTTGAATGGTCAATGAATGCACATTTATAATATGTTTTACACTACTAACAACAGTTACTTTCAAAGGAATTTGAACGAAAAGTTCCTTTATATTTCGCCGAATACATTTTTTTTAGTTGATCGACTATTACTCAATAACTTATGAAGTCTTCTTAGCCGTGATAGTTTTCCTTTTAAATTCAGCATATTTCCTACTCCCGTGAATTTTTTCACATTTCCAGAAGCAACCGTTTAGCTGGTAGAAGGGGGGGGGGGACACTGGACTCTAACGATTTTTTCCACTTTAAAACTTAATATTTCACAAATGGATCCCTAAATCGAAAAATGATCTATGAATACTCATAATATTTTTAAAAAACCTATCCAACGACACCCCACACGATGGGGTGAGCGCGAAAAAAAAATTCAACCCCGCTTGATGTGTAGGGGAGGTACCATAAAAAATATTTTTTAAATATTTTATGTACTATTTTGTTGGCATTATTAATATGTGTATTCATACCAAATTACAGCTTTGTAGGTCCTATAGTCTGAGCAAAACCGCGAACGGACAGACGGACAGACGGACGGACAGACCGAAACTACTCGTATAAGGGTTCCTTGTTGACTACGGAACCCTAAAAACGACCTAGACAGACAACAGTTTACTGAGAGGGACTGACTACTGAGAATCTATCTAGTTGCAACGCATCCATTATTTCTATATTATTTTCCATTTTGTAGAGAGTCACTGACTCTGACGAACTGCAAGTTGCACTCGGGACCGACTGCTTTAGAGCGGTCGCGTTGAAATCTCCACCGATCGCTCAAGAACTGCTCGAGCGGTCCGTGTGTTGCAGATATGAATTTAGTGCAGATCACCGTGCGGCAACCGCATCTTGCAGTCGGTTCTCGACTGCAAGATGGGGTCCGTTTTTGGCCGGCCTTACTGCACTAATTCTTAACGGGGCTGCCCATTAAGAATCAGTACAGTTGTAAGGCCCCCATCATTCGTGACATATTTTTCCAGTTGTTCGCGAAGCTGAGGGAAGCGAAGGGTGGTGTGCAGCCGCTGCTGGAGAAGATGGAGGTGGTGGTGGGCGACGTGATGCAGCCCGATCTCGGCATCTCCAAGGCCGACCGCCAGATGATAATTGACGACGTCGACATCATCATACACGCTGCGGCTACCATCAGGTATGATATTGAGCTCAGCCGGTTTTTCACCCTGGGCGAAATTTCTTCGGCGCACAGGTTACTGATAGTGCAAACAACGCTTGTTTGCCTTCGGCGCCCTGGACGGTCGCCTAGCGTCACCTTCTTCTAACGCCGCTACTGTTTAAGCTATCGCAACTAGCGGCTTGCACTGAAAAGTTGTAACACGTCTTCATTATATTAGTAGCGCGACGATGCTAATTAAAAGCGACACAAAATCGAAATGTAAAGACTAAAGTCACATTTTTTATGTAGGGATGATATTTTACAATACATCATCAAGTTGCGATTCATTTCGTTACCTTTGACTTAAGTTTAATGTGGATTAAAATATCATCTAATTTCTCTTGTTCTTCTTACATACTTATTAAGAGAAGGTATTTGTACATTATCTTCATTTGTGAGTACATAAATAATTTATATTAAAAATATTGGACAATTACAGTATTAAGATCAATTTGAATTAATATAAGATCCGCATCATTCCTTTCATACTCTATAAAATAAGTAACCCATTATAATTATTATATTTCAGATTCGACGAGGAGTTGAAGAAGGCGGTACTGATGAACGTCAGAGGAACCAAACTGGTGATAGAACTGGCCAAACAGTGCAAGCACCTCAAAGTGAGTACCATGATGTGATTTTGGACACAAATATCAATTAATCTAAGATTTAGCTGAGGTGGAAAAGTGAGTGCGGTTCTACAGTTCCACTCTCTTGAAATAGCATTTTCTATCAGCAGCTGTCAATGCTTAGATATATGATTAGACACCATGTTAATTTCCAATATGTTATTATTATTATTACTAAGTATTAAGTACAACACTGTCGTGAATCGTGATACACAAATTAAGACGTGAGTCCAAGAACACGATAACTAACATTTTGAAACATACGTACATTTACTTTTTTTTCTTATTACATAATTTGATTATATTACTTACTTACCTTGTAAATTATCTTTATTTAATTATTATATAATAAATTTAATATAATATCTGGAAACACATTTGATGCATAGATTTCAAATCATTTTCAAATCATTTTTCCGGCTCTCAAGCCTCAATTTATGCAAAAAAAAACGGCAATATTTTTACTGTTAGTATCGTGAGTCGTGACACTCACACGTCTTCAATTAATACGTGATGGACGACGGCAACTACTACCTGTATCTAGTCGTAAACAGCAGAGACGATAGGCCAATGACCAACTGTAACCTCTCTAACCTGCTACCACCCGCAGCTGCTGATGCACGTGTCGACGGCGTACTGCCACCTGCACGAGAAGCTGCTGGAGGAGCGGCCGTACCCGCCGCCCGCTGACCCGCACAAGGTCATCGACGCCATCGAGTGGATGGACGAGGACACCGTCGCCACTATCACGCCCAAGTGAGTCACTAACCTGCAGCTGCTGATGCACGTGTCGACGGCGTACTGCCACCTGCACGAGAAGCTGCTGGAGGAGCGGCCGTACCCGCCGCCCGCTGACCCGCACAAGGTCATCGACGCCATCGAGTGGATGGACGAGGACACCGTCGCCACCATCACGCCCAAGTCAGTTACTGCATGAGCATCCGCGCTTATTCAGCCACGCCATGTTAGACCTAATCATCTTCGTGTTTACCCATGATTGACGTAGTGCGCGCAGCCATGGTATTGACAGTCCCTGATCTTAAGACTTATCAGATGTCCGTACGCATGAAAATGCATGAGTATTGAGTATCTGAAAAGGACGAAAGCATTACGCGCAAATGAGGGACAAAGTTCAAAAGTGCTTACTTGATTTGCCTAAGTAGGTACGTTGGGTCCAAGTATATTCTAAAAAAAACTTTGATTTTTTTTCTAGAGTGCTGAGCAAGCTCCCGAACTCGTACGCGTTTACGAAGGCACTGGGAGAAGCCTTGGCTGTGGAGGCCATGGAACACATACCTGTCATGGTCCTGCGACCCTCGATCGGTAAGTCTGTTAGACATAAAAATTCAAAACACCTCAAAGTATATTCATACATCAAGAAAACATTGTTATTGTTAAGGGTAGGTAGTTATTGTTAGGAGGTAATAGACAAACATTTAAGTAGATAATATTATGGATAGTGTGGGGGACCAGCTTGCGCCGATTTCCCCGTAGATCGCCTAGGTCAGCGTGTCCGGAGTGCAGGAGATGATTAAAACACTTTTTCAGTTTGTTTCAGGTAGCAAGCACACAGTCGTTCCGAAGCCGGGTAACGTTGTAGAGCGAGTGCCGAGCTATGGCGGCCGACCCATATTTATATCGGCCCTGGTACCCGGCTTCTAGAACTTTCCATGCCTCACCCCCTCGGATGGAAAATTTATTCAAATATTTACAAATTACATTATTTCACAAAATATACATTGGTTTTATTTGTACAATTCTCTTAGCTACATTTTAAGATATAAAACATGTTCCTGCCGACCTCCGTGACCGAAATAAATGCAAAAATCTATTTTTTCCATATTTATACTACCTCGCCGCCCCCCGATATAACGGTCGTCTCTGGCTGTCCCTCTCGAGCGGGACTTCCTTGTCTGGGACAAGGACAGCCCGCTCGAGATGTACACTATCTCCCTTGCTCTTCGGTCACGGAATTCGGCACTACCACATAGGTTTCAGACCCATTCCGTCGAATGGCACTATTTTCACTATTTTCACTACACTTTTCACAAATTGTCCACACACGTTCGAGCGTTATTTAGATTAACTATTTACACATAACTGTTATAGCACTATTTATTGTCTGTCGTGCACATTTCTCCCGCCGGTCGCGCAGGCGACACTCCCGGTAGCACGACGATCTTCTTTGTGGGCCGCCGGAGAACGTGGCCGTTCGCGGTTTCCACGTCCACGACCCGCACCACGCCGTCCTTGCCTGGATACGTCTTCTTTATTCTTCCTCGCGGCCAGATGTTGCGCGGTAGGTTCGAGTCGCATATGATAACGACGTCACCCACCGCGGGATCGGAGCCTCGGGTATGTGGCTCCCGCCGGTGATGGAGGAGCGGGATGTACTCCTTCACCCACCTCCGCCAGAACACGTCTGCCAGGTGCTGCGCGCGCTTCCACAGCTGCCGCGCCGATGTCTTCTCTTCGTCGAATCTTCCCGGAGCAGGTACATGGCAGCCCGACCCCAGCAGTATGTGGTTGGGGGTCAAGGCCTCGGGCTCCTCGGGGTCAACCGAGACATATGTAAGTGGTCTCGAGTTGATGATGTTTTCCGCCTCTACGAGTAGTGTGTAGAGGGTCTCGTCGCTCGGATGCTTCTCATGCAGTGTGACTCGCAGGGACTCCTTCACGCTCCGCACCAGCCGCTCCCACGCCCCGCCCATGAAGGGGGCGGACGGGGGAATGTACCGCCAGGTGATGCGGCGGGCGTTGACCTCGTTCTTGTACTTCTCCCATTCTTCCTGTAGCTCCTTCTCGGCGGCCTTGAAGCAGGTCGCGTTGTCCGACCATAGTTCAGTCGGTTGTCCTCGTCGTGCGACGAACCTCCGCAGGGCTGCGATGGCGGAGTCGGTGCTGAGAGACGTCACCACCTCCAGGTGGACGGCCCTCATGGTGAGACAGGTGAAGAGGGCCACCCATCTCTTCTCTCGATGTCTGCCCACGGTGACCTCCACAGGGCCGAAGTAGTCAAGCCCCGTGAAGGTGAACGGTCGCGCATGGTGCGTCAGCCGGGCAACGGGTAGGTCGCCCGTGGCCGGACGCGTCGGCTTGGCTCGGCGTATGCGGCAGGCCAGGCAGGCCCGGACCACACCCTTGACTGTGGGGCGTATCCGGGTCACCCAGAACCTCTGCCGGATCTCGTTCACGGTGGCTTCTACCCCGCCGTGATGCATTTCTTCGTGTATCTGTTGGATATATAATTTTGTGTACTTGTGGCTGCCATCCAGGATAACCGGGTTGTTGGTTTCCCGGCTGATCTCTTCTGCGGCTGCCACTCGCCCCCGTAGCTTGATGAGGCCCTCTTCAAGGTGGACACTCAGCGAGGCGAGGCGGTCTCCCGCCGCTGGGGCACGGTTTTCTTCTATTCGTTTTCTTTCTTGACCGTAGGATTCTTCCTGCATTCGGCGCAGCCACAGTGCCTCGGCACGAATGAGGTACTGTGCGTCGAGTGCGATGTATTTTCTTTGCGTAGCTGGATCTATTCGTGTTGCGGCTTTTTCTTTTTTCTCTCGCCGCGGGTCCCAGGCCGCATCCTTTTCTTTATTCTTCCTTGTTCGTTGTCGTACAGCTGCCACAGTTTCTCGCGGGCGACGACAGAGGTCAATGAATTGCAGTACACGACCTGTAGCTCGTAGCAACGTCTTCCATTTTCCTATGCGATTGATATCGGGTAAACAGTCTTGTAGCGCGATGTGTCGCGCGACAAAACATTTTTCTTCACCTGTGATCGTTTTTTCCGCCGGTTTTCCTTCTTCCGGCCAGAATTTTTCTTCTTTTTTCAGGAATTCGGGCCCGCTGAACCATCTGTGGGCGGCTCCGAAGTCCGTCGGTGTGGCGCGCGTCGCGTCGTCGGCTACGTTTTCTTTCGTCGGCACCCATCGCCACTCGCTAACTTTTGTCGTTTCTTCTATTTCGGCGAGGCGGTGCGCGACGA
Source organism: Plebejus argus (assembly GCA_905404155.3). Taxonomy (NCBI): domain Eukaryota; kingdom Metazoa; phylum Arthropoda; class Insecta; order Lepidoptera; family Lycaenidae; genus Plebejus; species Plebejus argus. The sequence continues at coordinate 1,515,241 of FR989931.1, read as the reverse complement.
ATGTTTTGTAGGCGCGCGGCTCGGCGCGTATCCATGCCAGCACTGTGCGGGAATCGCTCCAGTATGTTTTCCTTACCAGCTCGACTTCTAGTTCTTTCTCCACAGTCTTCGCGAGGCGGGTACCCAGCAGAGCGGCTTGCAGTTCCAGGCGCGGGATGGACGTCGGCTTCAGCGGGGCTACGCGGCTTTTGGCTGCCACGAGCGCCGTGTGTACTGCTCCGTCCCCGCGCACCATCCGGATGTAGACAGCTGCGGCGTATGCCTCCTCACTCGCGTCGACAAAGGTATGCATTTCACTCACCATTTCAGGTTGCAGGTTATAGCAGCGTGGAATCTTTAGTTTTCTTACTTGTTGTAGATCTTTCGCCCACGCCGTCCACTTGGGGACGAGCTGCTCGGGTATGGGCTCGTCCCATCCGGTGCCGTACCTCCAGGTCTCCTGCATGAACTTCTTGGCGGGCATGGTGAGCGGTGACAGCAGTCCGAGTGGATCGAACAGTGACATCACAACACTGAGGGCTTCACGCTTCGTTGGCGCTCTCTCCTCGCTCATGATGGCGCGAGGTATCTTCGCCTCGTTCAGGTTGAAGCGCAGCAGGTCTTCACGCGCCTCCCACCATATTCCCAGCGTCTTGTCCGCGCAGTCTTCTCCCACAGGAACCTCCTCGGAGCCTCGGTCGTTTCCGAGATGTCGGCGTAGGGCTTCGCTGTTCGATGTCCAGCCTCGTAGCTCGAACCCGGCGTGCCGATGGACCACGTCGACTTCCTGGGACGTCTTCAGGGCTTCTTCTTCGTTCGGGAAGCTGGATATAAAGTCGTCCATGTAGTGGTTCTTCTTTATTTCTACTACAGCACGCGGATATTTGTCTTGAAACTCTTCTGCGTTCTTGTTTTTCACGTACAGAGCTGTACATGGCGATGACGTGGCTCCGAAGATGAGGGACGCCATCTGGTACTCTTGTGGCTTTTCTTCTCTGTCGTTTCCTCTCCACAGGAAGCGGAGTGCGTCCCGGTCTTCTTCCCGGACGCGGATGCGCATGAACATCTCCTTGATATCCGCGGTTACCGCCACAGGGTGGCGACGGAACCGCATGATGACTCCCGGCAGTGACTGTAGGAGGTCAGGGCCGGAGAGCAGCATGTCGTTGAGGCTGCGGCCGTGAGATCTGGCCGCGGCGTCGTGCACTAACCTTATTTTTTGTTTTGCTGGGTTGCACACGGCGAAGTGAGGCAAGTACCATGTCCTCCCTGCTGCCGGTGGCTCTCGTGCAGGTACAGCGTACCCGGACTCCATTAGATTGTTTATTCTTTCTTCGTACTTTTCTTTCAGGCCCGGGTCTCGGTCCAGCTTCCTTTCCAGGGACCGGAGACGCTTCCAGGCATCGTGGTAGTTATTGGGGATGACTTCCTTCTCATCCTTCCAGAGTAGCGCGGTTTCGAAGCGCCCATCAGGAAGTCTTCGACTGGTTTTCTCGAGTATCTCCAGCGCACGCTCCTCTGGGTCGTTCTTCTGTTTTCTGGCTTCGATCCCGAGTGATTCCAGGTCGAAAAACCTCTTCATCATGTTTTCCATGTTCTCTTCTGTCTTCTCCTCCTTTGTGGCTACGGTGTGGCCACAGAAGGCTACAGTTTGCGTGTGCGACGACCTGTATCCGTGCAGAACCCAACCGAGTCGCGTGTGGGATGCGACCGGCTGGTTCCTTCTCCCTGTCTTCGTCTCGAGGGCCAGCAGCAGCTCCCAGTTGTCTTGACCCAGTAGTATTCTCGGGCGCGCATTTTCATAGACGAGGTGGTCTTCCAGGCCCCTCAGGTGCGCGCAGTCGTGCAGGTCTTCTTTGCGAATTTTCTGCGGCGTGAACAGCAGCTTTTTCACTGTTCTTGCACTGCCCACGCCGTATTCCTCTTTGCAGTGGCGCCCCCTTATCTTGAAGCTTACCTTTTTGCTGTTTTCATACTTCTTTGTATCACTGAGGCCCTGCACCCACATGTCGTGGCGAGGCCCGTCCAGGTGTAGGAGCTCCGCCAGGTCCTCGTCGATGAGTGTCACCGTGCTGCCGTCGTCCATGAGTGCGTAGGTATCTATTCTGGTGTTGTTCTTCCCGAAGATTGTGACCGGTGCGACCTTCAGAAAGGCTTGTCTTTCCTGAAGGCAGTTGGTGCTGCTCACGATTTCCACTGTTGCCGCTTCCTCCGTTTCCACGTTCTGTGGCGGCGCCGTCGGCTGTTGCTGGTCTGCCGGTGGCCTGGAGTGGTGCAGCAGGCGGTGGTGTGCCATGCCGCACCCGTTGATACTACACCTCTTTGCCCCGCAGCCCCCTCGGCGGTGGTTGCTCCGCAAACATTGGAAGCAGATGCGGTTCTTCTTTGCCACGTTCCAGCGCTCGTTCACAGTGGCCCCGATGAATTGCTTGCACTCGGTCAGGTAGTGTTCGTTCTGGCACATCGGACACCTCTTCCTGCCACTTACCTCTGTGGCGAAAGCTCTTTCCATTCTTCTTTTCTGGGGCCTCTCTGGGTGAGGCTCGGTTTCCTCGGGCAGCGCGTATGCACTGCATTTGTCGGCTTCTTCATTGAGGAATAAGGTCATCTTCTTGAGGTCCGACGTTTCTTCTTTTCTTCTTGCGGCAAAATCGTACCACTTGTTGCGCAATATGGGCGGCAACTTTTCTACAATACTTTTCACTAATTCAGGATTAAACATGTAGTGTACCTTTTTGAGCGTTTCCAGTGTGGCCACCACATTCGCTACCTTGTTAGCAAATATGCAGAGTTCGCGCGGGCTGTCGCTCAACTTGCCCAGCGCCTTGATTTTGTGTATTTCGCCCATCGCCAGCGTGTCCGGCCGGCCGAATCTTCTTTCCAGCGCTTGGATGACGGCTCGCGGCTCTGGTTGGCTGATGAGTAGACTCTCGACCGCTTCGAGGGCTGCTCCCTTGAGGCTCCTCCTTAGTCTCATGGTGTTCTCTGTGTGTGAGAACATTTCTTCGGTTTCGTAGTACGCCGCCCTGAAGCCGAGCCACCCCGTTGAATGTCCGGCGAACGGGGGGAGCTCCTGGAGAAACCTGGGGGCGTCTCTGGACATGCGGATGGCCTGTGTGAGTGCCGCCGCCAGCGAGGTGACGTCGCTGCTTTTCTGTTTTTCTTCAGTCTTCCTATGCTCTGGTTCATTTTCATTTTTCTTTTCTTCATGCGGTTTTTCGTTTTCCGCGGCCGACGGGTTAATGGTTTGCCCGTGCAGCCATTCTTCCACCTTGTCCGTTTCCTGGTTTTCCTCCTCGTCTTCGCAGGTCAGCATGGCCCTTTCTTTGGCCAGCCTGGCCTCTGCGAGCGCGAGTGACGCACGTGCCTCTGCCAGCCTTAATTCCGCCAGTTTTTCTTCAGCCTCCAAAATCTTCCTGTTCTTCTTTCCGTGAGGCGCACGCTTCTTTCGTGCGTCCTCTTCTACCGCTGTTTCCTCGCTGGTGGCCGCTGTAGAGGTTTGTTCCGTCGTTTGTTCCGTTTCGGACATTTCCTCGGTGGTTTCCATGAATTTTTCCATTTCTGCTATGACCGGCGGAGCCGCGGGGCGTGTCGACGCACCGCTCCTCGTTTGTACTCCGGTCTGACTCGCTCCAGCCCCCTCTGCGATGCTCGAAGCCTTTGACTTGGACATGGCTGACCGCACTGGCTTATTCTTGATTTTCTTTCTTCTTGAAGAATTTCCGGTTTCTTGATCGAAGAATCCGGCTCAGCGAAGGACCAGACAATGTGGGGGACCAGCTTGCGCCGATTTCCCCGTAGATCGCCTAGGTCAGCGTGTCCGGAGTGCAGGAGATGATTAAAACACTTTTTCAGTTTGTTTCAGGTAGCAAGCACACAGTCGTTCCGAAGCCGGGTAACGTTGTAGAGCGAGTGCCGAGCTATGGCGGCCGACCCATATTTATATCGGCCCTGGTACCCGGCTTCTAGAACTTTCCATGCCTCACCCCCTCGGATGGAAAATTTATTCAAATATTTACAAATTACATTATTTCACAAAATATACATTGGTTTTATTTGTACAATTCTCTTAGCTACATTTTAAGATATAAAACATGTTCCTGCCGACCTCCGTGACCGAAATAAATGCAAAAATCTATTTTTTCCATATTTATACTACCTCGCCGCCCCCCGATATAACGGTCGTCTCTGGCTGTCCCTCTCGAGCGGGACTTCCTTGTCTGGGACAAGGACAGCCCGCTCGAGATGTACACTATCTCCCTTGCTCTTCGGTCACGGAATTCGGCACTACCACATAGGTTTCAGACCCATTCCGTCGAATGGCACTATTTTCACTATTTTCACTACACTTTTCACAAATTGTCCACACACGTTCGAGCGTTATTTAGATTAACTATTTACACATAACTGTTATAGCACTATTTATTGTCTGTCGTGCACAGATAGTATTGGATTATCTATATTCTATGTAATAACTTTAACTTCTACGCCTCTCCATAGACCTTAACTGAGTAGAAAAAAAAGTATAGTAACAAAATTAACAGTTGCTTAGTTCTAATTTTTAATTTCAGTGATTCCCATCTGGCAAGAGCCAATACCAGGATGGACAGACAACATCAACGGACCTACCGGACTGTTGATTGGTAAGTGTGACATTAATTTTCTCTCTCTTTCTTTTAAAGTTTGTCCCTGTTTGTTTTTAATTACTTAAAATATTTTTGCAGTTTTGTCCTAAGTCTGGCATGGTAATAGACTCATTCTCATTTCATAAACTTCAAAATTATCGAACCTTCTTGATGCGTTAGAATATTATATTATAGTGCGTATTTTAAACCAAAATAACTGTATATCTAACCCCTTTCTTGGTGCTTCTAGGTGCTGGTAAGGGCGTGATCAGGTCCATGTACTGCAAGGGGAACAGCTACGCCGACTACCTGCCCGTCGACACCTTCATCAACGGCATCATGATCTGCGCCTGGAACTATTTGAGCCTAAAGTAAATACTCACCTAACCTTCTTAAAACCGATACCTTATAATATAGACAATAGATGTGCCAACAGTTCTTTGTGGCGAAGACTTTTATTTTTTGTGAAGGTATAATATTATACTGTATGTGTACTATGTAGGCTAACTGAGGGGCTTGAGACTACATTATAGCCATTCAGCAAAATAGTTTGACAGTATATTGAAGTTAGATTGCAGTCGGCATCATATAACGGTGGTTCAACACGTTGGGGCAAAATTTTTTTGTATGAAATAGTGTAAACAGAACTACGACACTTCAACACCATGGAAAGTGCCAGTCTCGCCTTCATGCCTTCTCTTTCTAACGTTTTAAACAGGGACACGAAGACGACGGTGGTGAACTTCACATCGTCAGCGGAGATCAAGATCACGTGGCAGGAGATGATCGAGGCGGGCCGCGAGATCATCATGGAACGTATGCCTCTCAATGGTGTTGTATGGTAAGTCAACTTACTATAATAGAAGACATGAGTGGAAGAAACAGGTAAGTTACAGTTAAAAAATTGCCGCGTTTTTCCATAAATTGAGACTTTAGGGCTGGGAAAATGATTTCAAATCAAAAAAATGTGGATTTTATGTAAAGGCAGAGATATATTAGCCAGATGATGAAGTAGGTAAGACAAGGTTTGTTTAAATTATAAAGGAAATAATGAGTAATGTCCATAAGTCGTAAAATGTTAGTTTATGTTCTTCCAGTCACGTACTCTTTACTTTATGTTGAGCGCCACGATCCTAAATTGCGCTGGCGAAGTTTTCTTAATAGGTATTAGAAAGTAGAAACAGCTAAAAACGAACACATACACGCGCACACACAACACACATACAATCTGCATCTCCACTCATATTCACATCTCCACTCATACAATTAACCACAGTAGATAATATAATATTGCGTGGACGTCGAAGCTATTGAAACCGCATGTGATCAGAAATCAGAATACTAGTTTAATGGATAGTTTTAAAACAAAATGTTCGCATTCAAGTTTATTTTGATAAACGGAAGCACCGTATCATCATATTATACTTTCTCAACGAATGCCAATGATTAATAATATTAATTCATCAAGCCCAAAGCGGTCGCATGCAACCGCGATAACAAAAGATGAGCTATTGTGTCTTGTTTTTCCACGATCGACGGGTTAATGTCTGTGTTACTTTTCATACTCAGGTACCCTGGCGGTTCGATGAAGCACTCGCGGCTGCACCACAACATCTGCGCGCTGTTCTTCCACTGGATCCCGGCCGTGCTGGTCGACATCCTGCTCTATTGTCTCGGATACGAGCCTGTGTAAGCACACTTACTCCTATACGTTTGATCCTGCCTTGTGGCTTGAACGGCCGTATCCGTAGATTCAATCGTGACTTGGAAAAAATATTCTAAAATTGACATGCTTTAATGGTTTGATAGCTACTAGCATAATAATAATATAGAGCAAGTCACAACTATTGTGACAACTATTCAATTGTTAATTATTTTCAGGTTACTAAGAGTCCATCGACGCATCAGCAAAGGTTTTGATGTGTTTGAATACTACACCAATAACCAGTGGGACTTCAAATCCGATATCGCTCAGACCATGAGAGAGAAGCTCAATCCACGAGAAAGAAGAGATTATAAGATAGACGCTGTTGGTAAGTGTAAAAGCCGTCCTCCATTTTTCTAAGAGATAGTAAACATTTCATAAATTCTTGATTCTAGGTTGATATGCATGCCCCTTTGTAGTTTATAAATAGTTCTTCTCGCTGCTTTACTTCCCGAACCGGTGGTAGGCAACACGTAGGATATATTCTAAAAATGTTTGATTCTTTATTCAGAAATCAAATATTTTTATTTTACCAACGTAATGTTTTCAGGTCTCGACATAATGAAATACTTCGAAGACTGCATCAGATCGGCGAGAATTTTCATACTGAAGGAGTACGATGACACCCTCCCCGCAGCCAGAAGGCACATGAAAGTGTAAGCCATTAAATTGATTTAGCTAAGCCTTTGTTTGATAAATATTGTGCGTAGGTAGTGGCCGCAACGCGACGAGGCGAGGCGAGGTGCGGCGCGTCAAAAATTTGTATGGATGTGACAGGTTTCAATTGCGTGAGACGTCAATTGCGAATCTGTCAAATCCATATAAATTTAGAAATGCATTTACGCGTTGCGTTGCGGTCTGATTCAGTCTGAATCAACCCTTATCAAGTAGTTGGTTGTTTTTTTAGCTTTGTCTAAAAAAAAACTACTTTTAACTGTGTGCCAATTTTCAGTAACTGAAATAAGACTCAATAATGCTCATCAAATTATTCCCTCCAGTATGTGGTTCGTGGACCTGGTCACTCGCTGCGTCTTCTGGTTCTTCATCGTTTACTGGCTCAGTGGATGGATGTCCACCTTCTACACTTTCGTAATGGGCTCGCGGGAGACGCTCGGCACAGAGGAAATTATGTAAAGAAATTATGATGCGCCATCTGTTTTTGCCAATTGAAAGTTTGTCGAAGAATAGTCGATTATTACCGATAGATGTCGCTGATAAGTTGTATATTTTGTTGTTATTAGTGAATATTGTATATTTTGTATTTTTGTAAATGTTGTATAGAGTTTATAGCTGAATTAAATTGGACTTTTTCTAGTATTTTGTGATATAAAATAGTCTAAATGTTTGATGTTACCTTCCGCTACGAGGAGCGTAAATTTCAATTTGTAGGTAGGTACTTAATAATAATTACTGAGGGCTATGTTTTTTTACTTCATTTAAATCACTCTCTATTATAATTCATATTATAAGCATGTTTGAATACTTAGTCTTAAACTGCTAAGTAACAAAATATAATAAATCTCGCCAACTTGTGTTAGGTTTAGGTATTCTTATAGCTTTAATGATTTTTAAGTTTTTAAATAAATAATATTATATTCAACACTTTAACTTTTATTTGTGCCTGCTACTATTATACGACGCATTATTAAATTCATTATAATATATTATCTAAAAATTTCGATTTAAGATAAAAATGAATAAGAATTATTAAAAACGAGGACTTTTATTTGGTCTAGTATAAAAATGTCTAACAACTAAAAAAATTACAGTCGTACCCATCAGTATATTATAAGTCTATGGTCGTACCTATATTCGATAGAAATGTACAACTTTTTACAAACAAAATAACATTATCTAAAAATATTTGGTGGCAATGTGTAAGTCTTTAAAAGCAAGGATTCCATTAGCTGGTACAATACATTAGCAGGTTAACATTAGGATTTTTTTACAAACTAGGTAATTTTATGTTAGGTATACTTACCTAAGTATGTAAAACAACTACCAAACTTTTTATCAGTGCTAGTCCAAAATACGTAGTCTGCTTAAGCCTACGGCTAAGTAAATGTACGTATAATATTATTAGGTCCTTCGACATTACGATCTTGTTCGAATTGTGCCGTTTAGTCGTCCCTTTTTAACCAAGTTAAAAAAGTAGGAGATTAGAAACTACTAGCATGTATCTTCGGTTCTGAATGTTTAAGTTATACGACTACCGAAACATTGAGTTACTTCAGATACCAAAATTGTTTTTACATAATATATTTTACACAGTATGATAATAATATTTATAACAAGCTCATCTTCAATGGCTTGTTAATAAAGCCTTGTTGAGTGATAATCAGGGTCCGATCTAAGGGGGGAGGCGAGCCAGGCATTTGCTGGCCAAAAATGGGGGGCGGCATTACATCGTCCACCACTCAAGTTTGAGAATTTTACATTCCAACCTACTTCAGGTTGTATAGGAAATACAGGGTGCAATTAAACCTTCCTGCCAAATTTTTTCCAGGGCTTAGGTATCGTTTTTTTTTTTTCCAGGGCTTAGGTATCGTTCCCCCCGATGGTTGCTCGCCTTGTCGTGGCGGTGGGGCTCTAGTAACCGCGGCTTGGACAACCGCGGTGAAGCGAAGAGGCAACCAGGGCCGGCCGGTGTCGCCGCCTGGCCCGAGGAGGGCGCTCCCAGCGGACTGGAGGAGTCCGCTGCGGATGCGCACCGAGGTGGGGCTGCAGAGGAAGAGGCAAGTAGGTATTACGATGCGCCGCTTGCCCTATCCTCTGCGGCCGAGGTGTGGTCGGTGGCAGAGCCACAGACCTGATCTGCCACATGGCCTCCAAGTAGCAGACTCGGGGGGCGTCTGCTACAGCCCTGGTGGGGGCCGAGGAGGAGGGCGCACGTGTTGTGCGCCCATCGTGGAGTCTTCGGACCGCTGGCGGGGTCGCGGATGTGTGTATCGTTCCCGTAGCCCCGTCAAAAGGCGGCGTGGCGGAAGATGGGGGGGGTTTTAGTGGGTATACCGTGGTCTCATTAGCTACGGGAGTCCCACATCACCGCTCGGGTCGCCCCCTGCGCCTGGGTGGTATGCGTAATGCATTTCCCCCTCCGGGAAAAAAAAAAAAAAAAAAAAAAAGGGCTTAGGTATCGTTAGGAGGAGAATCCATTTAACCAAAAATAATTGGATGTTATATTTTTTTTATTGACATATTTTATCCCATTTAAAATCGTTGCAAAGTGGTCACCTGCAGCGCGGGGGAATGATCGGGGGTAACGTCACGCGTGGGGGGTCACTTCACGCGCGGGTGACGCGTCGTGTCCATTAATTGTAGTTGTTTTTAGGATAACTTTCGGAAGCTATTTCTCAACATTTTAGTACTGAGTGACTATAAAAGAAAAAATACGTGTATTTTTATTTTTAACAAGGATTAATATTATATTAAAATTCTGCAGGAAGGTTTAATTGCACCCTGTATATTCTTGTAATTTAAATATCCCCCCCCTCCTCCTTACCTCCAAAAAACAAGCTCATGACTTATTCCTGTATGTAAAGGGCGGCAAAATGGTATTTGTCCGGAACGGCTAAACAGCTAGATCGGGCCCTGGTGATAATCACCCAAAACAACATCCTAGCTTGGCGTAGCTACCTTCAGGAAATATCAGCTTTTATTATCAGTAGTGATTAGAAGTTGAGATAGCTGCGCAGCGCCGCGTCCGCCTGTGTGATGGGGCTGATGATGGTACCGATGTTGGAGTACAGGAACCACAGAAGCAGGCCGTAGAATAGCGTCTTCGCCACCAAGTCCACGATGTAACGTCTACGAATATTTAACGAAGGTAAGTAAGTAAATAATAGGCATGAACAGCTGATGCCTGATATGCAAGTTTTAGCTACTGACCGTGATAATTTTAATACGTTACTATTCGATACTGTTCGACGACCGAACATCGAACAGACAAAATCTGGCACATTATAGATGAAGGTGACCTCATCTACAATGTGCCAGAGAACCCCCGATGGTGACATCAGGGCTTCAGGTGATGATGAATTTAGATGAACAAGAACACAATAATCACGTATGTACACTAGGAGGCTACGATTTATTATAATTCATTTTTTTTAGTTTGATTCACGCCTTTTCCTACCTATAGATGCTTTACGCTAAGTCAGCCTGGCCCTGTGGTGAGTCCTCGAAGAACTTGCGTTACGAAATCCAGACAGAATAGAAATATATTCAATACTAAATGACGCTCGCAACTCCGTTGCACCATAACTCGTTTATCGCGCGCAAACCGTACATTTTCCGGGATACAAAGTAGGATGTCCTTTCCGGAAGTCAAAGTATCTTCACCGAATTTCAGCAAAATTGGTTCAGCGGTTTGGATGTTAAGAGGTAAGTAACATACAGACACACTTTTGCATATTTTATACAATGTGCAACTATGTGTCTCTACTCTTTAATGATATTTTGTTATCTGTGAACATCCCTATTTGTTCCCTCCATTTTGGAAATAAATTACTCTGTTGCGAACCGTCACGACTTTTACTAAAAACAATGTTAGTATAGATAATCATGGGCATCCATTATACGCTCATGCAAGCGTCAGTCAATTCCGTCAATCATGAATTATGTTTGACTGATGATGACTGATGGACTGACGAATGTATCCAGATTTTCGTCAATCAGCTTCATGCAACCGTCAGTCACGCTCTTACACGGTAGGTTACCCATCAGTCACAGCCATGACTGTGGTAAAACTGACAGCAAAACCCACCGTCTAATGGATGCCTTAAGGTAAATTAGTACTTACATCCTGTGTATCCGCCTCGCTCGCGGCAGGTTCGCCGGGTCCTCCTTCAGCACGTACTGCCGCGTCCCTATCACGTAGTCCCTGAGGTAGAGGTTCGTGTTGATCTTGCTCACGTCCGTGAAGAAGATCTCGTTCTCCTCCGGGCTCACTCTCTTCTGGAGCCCTAGGAAGTTGGAGTTTTCGAAGTGCCACTCCTTGATCGTGTAGTACTGGAGCACGTGGAGGCCGTGACTGATTCGCTTCTGGGCTTTCACTAGGCTGTGAATTAACATGAGAGCATGCAGCGTCACACTTTGGTAGTCTTTGCCTCGATGACGATTGTAGAACGTTTCTGATATCAATAATGTATGAAACTTTACTAAATTTCTCTGTCTCCCCTTAGCGACGCCCTTATCAGGGCTGAAACTAATTCAGGTTGAAGCAAACGAAATCAATTCTTTAAGTACCTACCTACTCTTTGATAGGAAGCCAAAGATAATATTATTACATAGTAAACAGCTACATAGGTGTACACTGTACGAAGTAGAATAGGATAAATCAATACTCAATAGTCATATCCTGATATATTCAATGAAAACAATTGAAAAAGATGCCACTGATATTTTCAGAAAATGCAGTATTGTGTTTATTGTGTTTCCATCCTTTTAAAACTAAAGCACGCGTTTAAATTAGTATAGCTGTCAGGAGTGGGAAAATCCGTTGAGATCGAATTAGTTCCAAACTGAGACGCAGGCTGCAGCATGATTTTTAAAATTCCAATTTCCAAAAAGAAGGAGGTTATATGTTCGTCTGTATATTTTTTTTTGTATGTTCAACCATAACTTCGCCGTTTGTGGACCGATTTTCATGATTCTTTTGTTGTTGTATAGGGTTGAATCCGAATTTGGTACCATGTTCACAAAAGTGGTGATTTGATGATGGGAGGGATCTGATGGGACTGGCTAAGTTCTATGTCAAGTATCTCAGTTCTGGGCTAGTACCGACTTCAAAAGAATGAAAATTGAGTACAGAATTCGTTGAGATTTAGTCGAATTTTGAAAAAGGCACTAATGAAGAATAAGAATTATTATTTCATTCTTTTTAGCTCATATATTGTTTTTTCATAATATTGTTTTTTCAAATTGGAAGTCGGGTTCAATTTTTTGTTAAAAAATAATAATGCGCTAGTACAATATAATATATACGTCGGAATAAGCTTTAAGAACGAGCTGATTCGATTCTAGATTCGATTCAGTAGGGCTATTACGAAACTGTTTTAAGAAACAATAGGACGAGAATGCCGCGTCCTGCTCTAATAACGTCATTTAACGTTTGTTAGAGTAGGACGCGGCATTCTCGTCCATTGTTTGAGTCTCAAAGCAGTTTCATGGTACAAGGTCTGATTGTGTCAGAAGTAAGGCAGCTTGTCTAGTCTAAGTAGACTTAAAAGTATACTCACAAAGTCTTCTGACGGAACAAGAAGAGCAGGAAATCCACAATGTAGGCGGGGACGATGTGCGTGAGGACCAGCATGATCTGGTGCGTCAGCCAGTACGACTTGATGGACCCGCCCGGGTACCACAGCGCGATCGTGAACGGGTACGTGTTCACCCACTTCTCGCCTGGAAACATTTCATCATCTCTGTATAAGCTACGGCAACTGCAGCGAAGCAAAAACTTTGTCAATAGTTTTTGCTCTTACCACTTACCACACTCAACACAAGAAAGGCAGCATCAAAATATGATCCAAAACAGTGGCGGCCTTAGCCTTACCCATTGCGAGGCCCCGGGCGGCAAGTCTTTGCGAGGCCCCGGGCGGAAAGTCTTTGCGAGGCCCCGGTCCACAGGTCTTTGCGCGGCACTTTGGCCGTCTATCCACTGCCGCCGACACCGGGACATAACCCGACACGGGGAAAATTCAAATAAAATGCCACTTTATGACCTTTTGCTTGACGCGAGGCCCCTGCAAGAGCGCGCTATTTCCCTGTTCGTCACCTTCTAAGGTCACCACTGCTCCAAAATGTTTTATAGACGTAAAATGAATGTGCCTATAATCATCTACCTAACTAGACTAAATGTTTTTTGTCGTCCACTTAATAGTAGACGACTTTAGACAACCTTAGATACTATAATAGGTCTACCAGAATCTGATGGCAAATTTTGAACCCCGGTATTACTCTAGAGTTTAGAGTCAATATCTTACTTTCTCAGTTTTTGCCATCAGATTCTAGTAGACCTATACTTACCAATATCAATAATTTCTTTCCAGGTCATTTTGTGGACTCCCGAAAGCGTCATGTTGAATATTCGCGCCTCCTTCGGCCTGAAAGAAGAATTAGCATAATGTATCAGCTGTAATGGAGATTGTATTCAAACATATTATGCACATAAACATCACATAATAGTGACAGTATCATGTTACTTTGCTTTGTCAGGAAATAATTAAATCAATTATTAATTTAATTCATATTGTAGATAAAACAGTACATTTCATTTGCTTTTGTAAACTACAATGTGTTATGTATGTAATCTTATCAGTACATAAAATTCTCACGTTGCGATGTTTGTTGCCAAACTCCTCCGAAATTGCTGAATAGCTTTGTCCACACTGGGCCTTTTTTTGTTCATCAATGGCATGCGTTATAGCGCTGTCAACAGGCGGACGTGAGGCATGCCCGTGACGATCGTACCGCGTTGAAAGAAAAGTGTCATAGCGCGCGCTACGATTTTAACGCGCGTCACTTGACGCGTCATAACGCATACCCTTGGCGAATAGAAAAAGGCCCAGTGTGGACAAAGCTAATCGATTGTGTTATAACTTTTGGTGCTTACTTATCACAAGGGATCTATTTTTTATAATATTCGAAATGACGTTGGTTAAAACCAAAAACAGTCCTCAATCGAGTGACATAAACAGTAAACAATGTCTCCCTGAAATCATCTGACATGAAATTGTGGCGGAACCCACAATTAGCGCCACATTCCTGCATCACGCTATCGAAGTTTTCTTAAGTGTGTCGGTATATTATATACCAGGGCTTCCCAAACTTATTTGTACTGTGACGCCCCCCTTGGGACTTTGCCATTTCTGTACGACGCCCCACAACCCAGCCCCCAAAAATAATTTACAATTTTTGACCAGCCTACATAGGCTATCAATTATCATAAAAACACTATTTGGACATTTATATTTTTACTAGCGGCCCGGTACGTGCTTCGCTAGGAATAAAGTGAAATAAAAAAAATTGGAACTTGCTTGAAATATATTTTCTGAAATATTTGATCGAAGATTTAAACTGCTCTGGATGTATGAATCTCATCACATCACTCGATTTGGTTGTGTTGACATGCGACGCCCCTGGGACAATATCGCGACGCCCCGGGCCGCCACGACACACAGTTTGGGAAGCCCTGTTATATACGACAGCTGAAACCAATCACGTAGGCTCCGGCCTGACCGAGCATACCACTTCGCTTGGTCGGAGAAAAATGGACATCGCTACAGCCAAATTATCAAGGCGTCACCTTAAAGTATACTTATTACTTACTTGTCAATAGCTGTGACGTAGGCGATGAGGATGCAGCCGTTGACGATGACGTCGACGGGCAGCGCGTCGGCGTTGTACGACGGCTCGCAATGCATCGTGCGGATCACACCTGACACATACACCATCATCATCCTCGTCGTCGTCATCATCATCATTGTCATCGTTATACTTTACGTTAGCGTTTCTAAAGATTTCTTTTCACTTGACCACAAGAAAGGGATGATTATAGACAGTCAATAATACAATATGTATTATGTATGTTCCACCACAGCGCCTAAGCTTCCCACATAGGTTAGCCTAGGCGTCACTGGTATTTGGTAATATTATGTGCCTCAGCCCTCAAGTACCTACTGATTGATTATGAGGAACAGTCCGTCATTAGACGGACTGTCCAGACCTAATGGTCTGCAATGATGACCAGAGAAAAGCCTAGGTCAGGCTTATCAATATCTACCAAGTTCATAATTCTCGAAGTCTTAATAATTGAAACAGCATAGTTTAGACTAGCTTATTGGTCTGGTAGTCTGGTCTAATTATTTATATTTTTCACCTGGCCACGATCGACTGGATTAACAGTCGCGATCGACCCCGTTGGCCACGCCTGGCCTAGGTATATTACGGGTGTGATTTGCTAGTAGAGCTGTAGCTCGGCGAGTTGCCATTTGCCAATACCTTACCTTTTCCACTGCCTATAATAAGACCCGTTGGTCCGTTGATGTTGTCCACCCAGCCCGGGAATGGCTCCTTCCAAGCTGAAGTCACTGAAAAAAACAATTAACAATCTAAGATACTTATTTTCAGAGTGTAAATTCATTGAGAGAGAATTGAATTGAAATTATAATGATAGCGCAACAGCCGGGCTGACATAAGAAGATAAGATAACTAATTCCTCTGGTTTTCCTGACTTCCACTTACCAATAGAAGGTCTGCCGATGGCGAGTGGGAACTTGGAGCCGAACTCGGCCACCAGGTCCTCCGTGATAGCCTTCGTATACGAGTACGTGTTTGGCTCCGACTCTATTATCCTGAAATAGTAAGTCTTTTCACATAACCTTACAAATTATTTTCTATTCGATAGACATAAAACTTATAATTTGCAGATATGAATACGTTCCGACGAGAGATAGCTCCAAATAGTCGAGACGACATTCATCCTGCAGACGAGATACATAATTATTATATTGTACAGCCTCCCCTTCTATTGCATCAAACTTTTATCTGCATTGCGACTTCAACGAGGCTTGGGGTTTTAGGACTCATTTGGGTTCGACTATATTATGCGTTGAGATGCACCGAGCATCTTGGTGCAAAGATGCGTACAGCCTCTATCCCATCGCGCTGGCTACTAGTGCCGCACCAGCAGTACAATAATAAAGTAGTTCAAAAAGTGTATCATGATACCTATTTTGAATAAAAAAGATTTCATTTCATTTCATTTCAGTACGCTCGCAACGGGGCGTAGGATTTGTGAACTCACTTGGGCTCGACTATATTATGCATCTCTTTTCGAGATGCGTCAAACATCTTGATGCGACGCCTCGCGTAAAGCCTCTCTTCGGGGCATGGGATTTATGGACTCACTTGGGCTCGACATAGTCGAGGGTCTTGTTATCCATCCAGTCGACGAGGTCCATGATGTGTCGCGGCTTGTGCGCCGGCGGGTACAGTCGCTCCTCCATCACGTCCAGCTTGTACCGGCAGTACGCGGTCGACAGGTGCACGAACGCCTGTAATATGTGCCCACATTACATTGTATCTATTCGTGCAAAGCGTCTTCAACACAATGAGCAATGACGTACTTTTTGCGTTAGTTAATATGCCGATAATAGTAAATACTAAGGGCCTGTTATACCACTTCCTGATAAGTGCCGGATAGGCTATCCACTACTTAACTTGAAATATAAAGTATGGAGAATCTGTCAAAAAATTGTGGATAATCTATCCGGCACCTTATCAGGAAGTGCTGAAACGTGCCCTTAATATTCTCTCATTGGGAAAAACAGGTTGTCTCAGTAACTGTAGTAGTTCACTTCGGTCCAATCTTTTCACATCCCTAATTTTCAGAGGAAGAGGACTAGGAGGAATGTTGAACTATGAAGGCAATCACAATCTCCTGATATGCGATGAATAGGTTATCATCAACTTCTGGCGTACTGATTTATACTGAGGTATAGTGTCAAACTTTTGGAGCAATTGGTGACCTATTGGTGAATATTTTAGACAAGGTCTCTAAAGGTATATCGTCAAAATACATACCTCTAAGTTAGTCATACACTCCGCCAGCTTCAGCAGGCGATGAGTACCAGACGTGTTCATGTGCACTGCATCTTTCAGTTTCTGATCAAATCTGCAATATTTTAAGGTAGATACAATATTTTCATTAATCAGTGTTATGTCAAGACGAGGTTAGTCCATTACGTGGACACTGGACGAGGTGCTGCCCTGCTGTTGTATTTTCTATCTATATATCTACAAGCACTCTCAAAGTGCAGCCAGTTTTTGATTACTATTTTATTGACCTGAGCTGACCCTAACCCTTGTTCTTGAAATATTCATAAAACAGGTACCTGATACATGCAGCGCTGTGAACGACGATGTTGCAGTGCCTGATCAGCTCCTGGTGATCATCGTTGGACAAGCCCAGGTCTTCATCCAGAATGTCACCGTTTATGACTCTTAACTTCTTAAGGGCATCCGGATTCTTTTCTTTTATTAAATCAAATATCTGAAAAGTTCAAGTAATAGGGCGCTACTAGCAAATATAATCCGAACTAAATTCGACATCTTGCACACCTCATCTATTATACATTATACATACATATAAATAAAATTGGAGTGTCTGTTTGTTATAGTGAAAGAACCGTGTTACTACATGCATTTGAATATAATATTTACGCTACAGTACACCAAAACAAAATTTTTTACAACTTTTGTCTGTATGTCTGTCTGTCTGTCTGTTTGTTCCGGCTAATCTCTGAAACGGTTGGAGCTATTTTGACGGGACTTTTTTTGGTAGATAGCTGATGTAGTAAGGAGTAACTTAGGCTACTTTTTAACCGACTTCCAAAAAGAAGGATATATTTTACTTTGACGCGGGTGAAGTCGCGGGCAATATATATTACAATATTAACAGAAATCTTGTCAAACAAGACATTTTGTTTACTGCCTATCATGCTGGTGCTGCTCTCTAGCGTGAAAACATTGTGGTCATATTATATTATCCATTATTATAAGTCAGACAACATTTATACATTAATTGAGGCTAGTTAAACTGTCATAAAAGGCTATGTACGACACGTAACTTAGTCACGCATTTAAAAGCAATACAAAATTTAAAAGTCTTGTATCGTCTGATTTCAGCGTGACTGACCCTTATGGCCTGTATTCACTTTGATTAATTATTAATGATAATAGCAGGTGATTAGTCTGATTACTAATTAGGAGAAAGCAAGTGTGGACAGCGGCTGATTAGTGCAAGTCCTTTATTTTCTCCTAATCACTAATCACCCGCTGGCACTAATCACCTGCATTCGCACTAATCAAAGTGAATTAATGTGAATTACAAGACCCTTAAGGTGTCGCCGTGCTAAACTAAAAAACCGTGTTGGATGTGTTTTAGATTGCTTGTTTTCTATGCGAGGCTAGCCCGGCCTCTCATGGAAAACAAGCAATGGAACAGCAAAAAATGGAAAGAGCGTAGCGACAAAATGGTTTTTGTCGCGTAATTTAAAAACCATAAATACATTTCATATAAGCTATGGGCAAATTAAAGTGTATACTAGAACCAATTTATGTACAAATTTTGGAAGCTTATATCACTCTCCTCTGCTGGCAAAATAGGAATCCCTTTTTTTACGGAGGTCTTTTTGATTGAATATTCTGTGTTATAAAAGTTGACCAATCGTGTTATGCTATGGGTAATTCAAAGACAAAGACATGATGAATACTGACAGTGAACTTTAATTTCTTAGCTTTAGTCATTGCTGAGAAAAATGGACATCGCTACAGCCAAATTATCAAGGCGTCACCTTAAGTACATATCGCAATCAACTATCAAGATACAACAAACAACTTTACGCTCGAACGATTTTATACCTGCAAAACGATGGATGGTAGATAATATAATAATTACAATCTGTTTGTATAGACTTATCATGTGTTTCATAATATATTTTTTGTATATAATAATTATTATAAACTGCTTGTAAGTATAGAATTATCATGTAAATATATTTTGTAATGAATGTTTTTAATATAACATTTTATATAATAAAGATACATATTTTCTCTCGCTCATTAGTTAACCGAATACGAGCGGTTATCAAGTGATTTCAGGAGTTTTGATACTTTTTGAAACGATAAATTTTAAAATGAGTTATTAGATATTTCTGCGGTTGCCTTAACGTTTATAAAAAAATTATTAGTACTTAAATGAAACACAATCGTAACCTTACCACATTGTTGCAGAGATCCTTCAGTCTGTCGGCGCTGGAGACTCCCCTCTTGGGTCTCATCAGCAGGTAGATCGCCTTGATGCCCGGACATGCCCGTAGATACTTCTCCACGAGCGCCTGAAAAACACAATAACAGGCTTCGAAGATTTCTCTTACTAAACCGTCATTTTATTATGACTAGCTGTGCCCGTGACTTCGTGCGCGTGGAATAGAACTTTTGCATCTCAAAGTTGCATCTCAAAGATGAATATTTTCCCCGTAATTTTTTCACATTTTCCGATGTTTCTTCGCTCCTATTAGTCGCAGTGTGCTGTTATAATATACCCTAAAGTTTTCCTCGATAAATGGTCTATCCAACACAAAAATATTTTTTGAATTCGAAGCATAGTTCCAAAAATTTGCGCGCTCAAACAAACAAACTCTTCAGCTGTGATTTAATGTATAAATATTGTTATAACTTGTAGTCGCTAATGACCTTAGATGTTTAAAGCGACTTTAAATAAAAAAAAAAAAAAAACTCTTCAGCTTTATAGATAAGAAATCATCTAGACTCTAGAGACAAGATTCTAGATTCTTAAAAGTACCTATCAAAACTTCATGAACAATAAATTAGAGCAAATTTTTTCGGTTATTTAAATTTATTAATATTATAATATTTCGATCAGTAGACTAGTAACGATAAGTAGCATAGCTTCATGCAAATGAGTGCATCGCCGCGTGCATCTACTTTTATCATACTTGAAATAGTGTACCTATATTATGTGTGTAATTGTCTAAGATTATGTAGAGGACTATAATTAGGATAGTACAGTAGGTTACCTTTCCTAGGAAGCCAGTAGCTCCAGTGATCAGGATGGACTTTCCCTCGTAAAATTCTCTCACTGAGGCCGCCATTGTAGACGCTTAGGTCTGTAAATAAAATATAATGGAATATTGAAATGTATAAAATGTTAATAAAGGAAGAATTGACGTCAGGATTGTAACCACAAAAACAACTCGGAGTAAGCAGTTATAGGTCAATACTAAGTTATTAAAGTAATATCACTATGCTTGGGAATTAATTTCGAGCTCGTCTGATAAGAAATCCATAAATTGTGAAAGTGTGTCTGTCTGTCTGTTACCTTACCACTGAAACCATTCTGCTGGAAGGTATGGAGATATTTTGAGTCCAGGGAAAGGATACTTTTAATCACGAAAAAAAGGTTGGTTCCCTCGCACGATTAACAATTTTTTTTTATTGAAAAAAAAAATAATTTTATATAAAATGAAAAAACATTCATGAGTCATGGTCATGACGGATTAAAGATGCTGACTCAAGGACCAACAACCTTGGTCCTTCGATCTATCATCCCAACTCTTTCTAGGTGTTCAGTTACCTTAATAATTAGCGAAAGACAACAGCGTATGTAAGGCCATTTAAATCTGTCAATTCAGTATAAATTTAGAAATGCATATGTGCGTTGCGTTGCGGTCTGATGAAGACTGAATTGACCCTAAAGGTACAAAATGGGAAGCCGGCTACATGAAGTTGCAGCTGACGACGTGTCGTCGCGACACTATACTGGTTCTTACAATGTTGTTACCTAAAATTATTGTACATAGAAATCAGTAGTACACTGACATTGTATAATTTTTAATTTACAACATTGTAAACCTTATTTTAAAAGATTCATTTTTTTCTCACTTTTTTGGTAAAAAAGTGGGCCCCGTGTTTCTTACGCCTGTTCTTCTCGCCGGGTTAGTTCCCGAACTGGTGGTAGACATCATGTAATACTTTCAGAAAACATTTGCAAAAATTTTTTCTGAATAAAATTTTTTGAGTTTGAGTTTATGTATTACTATGAAGTGTCGCTAGCTGCGGAGGGAATTTCATAGAAATACATACAAACCAGTAAGTAGTGTCGCTGCGACACGTCGCCTGCAGTTGCTTCATATCGCCCGCTGCCAACCGGCACCTTTTAACTCCGTTTGCCGGTGTACAAAAAACTAATTGTAGTACCATTCTAGAATTAACGAGCGTTTAGTTTTGAAACCTGCAATTGTATCGTAACCAGTACTTGTAAGTAAATAATCCGTATGACGTGTGGCAACCAGCCCGGTGTTGATGCATTAATCGAGGATGTTTCATACTTGATTGAAAACGCTTCGGATATTAGCAAACTGTCTAATATTAGTTTAAAAATAATAATTGCGGTTTTGGTAAGTAGGAGTGAATCTTTGGAGTGAATAATTTATGGTGCTCAAGAGTGGGGCGCGGAGCAAGAGCAGAGTATGTTGTTCAAGCAGAGTCGCAAGAGCCAAGAGCACTTCCTCTTCCTTTACACTCGTAGCATCATATTTGTTGTCAGACAAAGGATCGCATTCTAAACAAGACAAGATCTTTTTTATTTTTCTAATGCGGCAATCGAACCCACGACCTCTGAGTCGAGACGCATGTTACTAACAAATAACAATAAGGAATTATCGTCTTTGTTTATGTTTCCATATAAATTTCAAGGACTCCGCTTGATTCCTCGCGAATTGCATCGTCAGATCACCACACACAGATCAACCTAAACAACAAAAGAATTTTGATAATCAGCCCACAAGCGGTGGAGTTATCCGTGAACAAACATAAAAAAACGAACATATTAATATAATATTATACGGTCGAATTGAGATTCAACCTCTTTCTTTTTGGAAGTCGGTTAAAATGGGATTGTCCAATGATACGCAAAATGGATGAATTTTAATTCAAGGTCTTCGCTTTCAGAAATAGATGTAAGTAGAACGTACCGACTTATTAGGTCAACACTCAACATTTTTAACAGAGCTCGTTGTTTTTAGGCATTGTTTTATTTTATTATATTATATTATTGTTACTTAAAGCACAACCCAAATAGTTCAATATCTCAAGAGAGAGAGAGAGATAACATTATATTTAACCAAAAGTTAATTTTAACCCTTGGTTATTCTTTCCACTTTACAACTTCCAGCTTAATATAATATAATATTATCTGCTAATCTAGTTATGACTTAATTACTAAGCTGAACTATAAACGGACATTACAGATAAATAACAATTACACAGTAGCGTCACAATTGTATACTGTTTATGTGACGATATATATTTATTATTGGCGTGCAACATTTCTTGTTATTGATGATTCATCTTGGTAAATACTTAATACACCTTACGATTTCTTTAGCAACAGTGGCATGTCGCGCATACGCATATCTACTAAACGTAAGGTTCTTTCTTAGTTTAGTGGTTGGTCTTTAGAGCAAAGGTCCATTACGAGTTTGAATCCCGTGTTGGAACACCAATTATGAACATGGTACCAAATTCGAGTCAAACCTTATACAAAACAAAAAGAATTTTGTAAATCGGACCACAAACGGCTGAGTAATCGTTGAACATACATAAAAAAAATGTCAAAAATTGTTTTCAAGTTTGGTAACAGTGTAGGCTGAACACGTAATTGTCTGACATGTAGTATCATTCCTAAACAGAAGCAAGACGGACGGGCATAGTTTTTGTATGCTCACTCGATCTCACGAAACTTATAGGATATAGACTTACAGTGGAGTAGGTACCGCAAAGTTGTTAGTGGGTAGGCTGCGTCCACTATGAGGGAATGACTCCCATCCTGTCAAGATGGGTTAAAAATTGTCGCCGCTAATAAAATATTAAGCTAGAATGCATTTAAGAATGCCCTGAAGAAACGTTAAACACAAGTGTGATCGATCACGTCATATTTCGCATACCACTTTCCATGAAACTGGATATACTCGTATATAAACAGGCGCAAGTAGGTGGCCTCATTGAGCGGCGGTCACCGAATATTATAATGTTCGGCACAATGGCTCGCCGAAATCTCTTACGCAATGGTGTCTCGCAAGAGATGAGCAGACAGGTGACAATTAATATGGCCGGCACTCCCGACAACCGGGGCTCACCACATCAGTTGAAACAGGAGTTTTATATCAAAGTGCATGCGTAGTAGGTACACAAGATCAATCTAATAATGAAAGGGCTATTTGTTATTACAACTCAATTATCGACAGCATAATATTAGGTCCTTCAAACTTATCATGTATTTATATCTAAATTGGTCTTATTAGGGTTCCGTACCCAAAGGGTAAAAACGGGACCCTATTACTAAGACTTTGTTGTCAGTCCGTCTGTCCGTCTGCCCGTCTGTCTGTCTGTCTGTCTGTCTGTCTGTCTGTCTCCAGGCTGTAACTCAAGAACGGTAATAGCTAGAGATTTGATATTTTCACAGATTATGTATATCTGTTGCCGCTATAACAACAAATACTAAAAATAAAATAAAATGAATATCTAAGGGGGGCTCCCATACAACAAACGTGATTTTTTTGGCCTTTTTTGCTCTATATCAAAAATGGCAAGAGGTAGGAACTTGAATTTTTAACAAAATCCTTAGTTATATGTGTACTTTAATATTAAATAATAATATTAAAATAAAATTAAAAAATAAGGGGGGCTCCCATACAAAAAACACAATTTATGGCCTAATTTTGCTCTATAATGGTACGGAACCCTTCGTGCGCGATTCCGACTTGCACTTGGCCGATTATTTTTCTCTTGTTCACGCGGCAAAATGGCAGTCAATTTTTTACTGACTATATTTTATTTCTAAACTGTTTGAATGAGAGCAAAGAAGCTTAGGAATTTATTCTAGCTAAAAACCCTTTTAAAATTCTGAATTTTTTATATATTATAAAAAGAACCAATTTGATACCGTATACTCTAGATTTTTCACAAAAAGCCAATACCTAAAACATGCACAAAAACCCCTAACATTTTTCCTTTAACATTGGTTTTTCTATGTTTTATTCTACGAAAATTAAAACATAATGTCTGTCCGATTGCAGTATACGTAATATTGTTTTGCTACAAATGACAAATGCCTAGACAAATCGCAAAAAAATTGCTCTTTCAGAGCACGGTGAACTCTATACGGGCGACAAATACACAGTACAATTTAAAGCGGTGTTTTTCTACTTTTTTAAGATGTGACCACCTTTTGCTTTTGTGTTATGATTTTTTGGTTATGAATATTATACACTTTTGTTAAAATTCTCCTATTTATTATATCAATATATTATATTTAACTTTTTTTACTGTAATACTTCTGCCGACCTCTGGCTACCCCCTAAAGAAGCTTAATCACTGGGGGGTCACAAGTCACGACCCACAGGTTGAAAAACATACTGTCCTAAAGTATTATTACTTTTTACTCTGTTCTATAATAATTATACCCCATAAACCTATAATGCATAGACGAACAAAGAGTGCGAGAGAGAAGAAAATCCTTTATGGAATTATAACAAGATGAAAAGAGAGAGGCAGTTTGATGTGAACTGTAACCACTTTTATTTGACAGGTCGTCACAAGTCGACACGCGTTTTTGTGCCCTTTCAGTATTTGAAATTTATTGTTTAAATCGTTTGTTATTTTTAACAAATACTATTATATATAGCAATGATAACTTGTTCTGTGAGTGATTGCAGTGTAAATCATAGGAATAATCCTGAAAAATATACATTTCACAGGTAATTAATCTTCATGTCCTAATTGCTACGATGTGTTTAATTTTTGCTATATTCTGTCTTTAGTTCTGTATTTCAAATAAAATAATATCAATCCTCCCTTTTACTTTCATATTTTGCGTAACTAAAGGTACTATTGTTCTTAAATTACACAATTTTTGAAGAAAAATTTTTCATAAAAAATTTTTACATATACGCTAGTGCTTGAATCAAATTTATCGATATACTTATCGGTATTTAACAATAACATAAAACCAATCTAAAAATGTAATAGGTGTGTAAGAGTATTATGATATGTATTTAATTTAAGAATAAATAAAATACTAAGTGTGTTGTTTACTTTCAACATTACATTTGCATTTCTAATAATGTAAGAGCTGATTTTTCAGATAGCTTTTACCTGTGTAATAAATAAGTAACTTTATAATGTGTATAATATTATTTACCCTTATAAGAACCTCATGTCATAACATATCCGACGATTGAAAAATCACCCCAAACGACAATGTGTGTCTTAGATACTTTTCAATCGTCACCTTTTTTTCTGCCAAATAAAATATATGGTACCTAATTTGAAATAGAAAATCTGCCAAAGTTGTATATTATTTATTTCTCATAGAAACTCAGGTAAACTAACTCGAACGCACAGTGTATTTTTTGTCCAAAAAATTGGCCATGCCATTTTTATTACTTAATTTTATAGGATTTGTGATTATAAATGTAGGACGAGAGTACCTGACTGCCCAATTCCTATAGAAGAATGCAAATTAGTACTTGAAAAAAAATTCTATGATTTCCAGAAAAAAACATAGAAACAGTTATAGCTCAAAAGTTTGATATTCTTTTAAGAATTTATTAATTGGTCTAAATAGTGTCTTAAAAGCCCTACGATAGCGAAAAACATCCAGGCTTTATTTGTTCAAGATAACGTATTTATGACTGACTTTATAAATTTATGTTTTAATTTTTTTAACGTCATGTCTTTTCATATTTGGATTTGAAACTAAGACTGAAATATTCTTTTTATTGATACTTATAACCCAAAAAAAATGGGATCCAAATGAGGCGGGGCATCGGAGTTATTCAATTTTATATAATTTTGGATAGGGTTGTCACCGCATAGTTCACATAGTTTAATAATATTTGAAGTAGGTTTTTATATGCTCAAAAAAAAACAAAGTTCAAATGAGTAAAAAATGTTGGTACAGAAATATTGACAACCCTAAAACCATAGTTACCAAGAAAACTTTAGAAGCCTTTAACTTCGGTGCCCTTTATTATTTGGATCTAAATTTTTTTACACGAATTCTTGTACATTTAAGTAGCAATTCTGTAAATTCCAAATAATTAGAAATACGTTCATAATAAATTAAAGAAAAAAAAACATAAATCGTAAGTAAATCTTTAAACACTTATTTAAGAAATATGTAAATCAGGTTAAATTGTGTGTTTTTTTTATTATTGTCGATCAGAATAATCAAGAAGACAATTAAGTAAATATTTAAAAAGTTATGGCAGTTTTTAATTTTATTGAAAAAAAATTAAAAGTGTTTTTTTATTGTTCATAATAAGAAATTAACACATGTAAATACTAATAAATTACTTACATAACATTTCTGTTCAAGATTTCCAAAAAAAAAGGCATGGCCAATTTTTTGGACAAAAAATACACTGTGGAACGGACTATACTATCGATAGTAAAAGATACATCACTACAGCACACGCACACATTGACAGATCGAAAATCGTCACGCATTTTCGGGTTGTCAGGTGGTCTTTACGTCAGTATATTATAAGTCTATGTTATACCCTGTATATTCAACAGTTTTTTCAATTGGTCACTATTTTGGAATAGGGCAGCCAATAAAAAGCGTTTGTCTATAAACTCGAGTAAAAAATAAACTCAGAAACTGGGTAAAAATGAAGTCATAATCCACCAAGCAGGTGGCAATATAGGCATGAATTGTAGAAATGATGACCCTGTTAGACAATAAGGGTCAAAATTTGGATGTTATAAATAAACATAATATTTAACACAGTAAAATATGTGCACTGGAAATATATCATAGCTGATATGATTAAGTTCCGAATTTTTTAACAAAATAGGAGCGAAGTACCAGCTACTCCTTTAAGACGCTATATTGATAATAACGTCCTTTTTGAAGTAATACTATTATAGGACCCTCAGAAATGTTATAAATCTGGTAATGGGATCTTCATAGCCTTATCTAGGTATAAGAAGAACCAGAAACACGATTAATGTATTTTGCATCGATACATTTCTCGATCGAAATGACCTCTTAAAAATACGAAATTTGAAGATTATTTTTAAACAAGAATAGATGTATTGTAGGAAATTAGTCTAATTAATAGACACCTTTGCAATCCAAAATCGTATAGAAGCATTTTGCTTAAATGCTCCTAGTTATTGTTTAAATAAACAAAATTACGTTTTTTCGCATGTTTTCCGAGCGAGCCGATAGCTTCTGGCCGCAGCGTATTCACGACTTTATAGTTATACAAATTAAGTATAATATTGCCCTTGCGGTAAAATTATTATCAATATAGCGCCTTAAGGAGTATGGACGCAGTTAAGCATTCGTGTATCATCCCACAAAAAATACGTATTAGGTTATGAATGCAGTCATGTTCTTTAGATTAAAATTATAAAATAAAATTAAGAAATTTAAAAAGACCCCCGCCAAACAACTTTAAAAAGTAATGAAATAATATTTACTGACTTTAAGTTTAAATAATTCCTAAGTGTAATCTGTAAAGTAATATTTTAGTCCATAATTGACAACATTTCAAAAATTTTAAGCCTTAAAATAAAAAATACCGTTTCTTTAGTTTCTTTTCCTGATATCAAAAAAATATTCAAAAAATTTTTATATTGCTTATTTACAGAGAAAATAAAGAAAAACTGAAAAATACGCTGTGACGTCATACTTACGGCATATCAGACATTTTTTCTTTGCCTGGTGTAAAAGCGTTTTAAAAAAACATCATGAAGCATAAAAAAAACAGTCACTGTCAACAATGACATTTCTACATACGAAAGTACCACGATGACATTGACAGACCGACAGACGTCCTAATAAACGTAATGGTAACAAACTTACACTGACATATTTTTTCTTTTGTAAACTGTGATGGAATTAACCGTTCAGGCGTAAGTATGACGTCACTTGGCGCTTACGTCTCTTTAGAATACGAAAGATTAAAATCTATTTTTTAGGTATCTTTAAAAACATAATTTTGCAAAAGCAAGAAACACGTGTCGCCTTATTTTAAGTCTACTTTCTTATAAAATAATAAAAAAAAGCCATGTTAAAATTTTGAAATGTTGTCAATTGTCGCTTGATGTTTTTTTTCTTTATCCTCCATAAGCAGTAATGTTCATTATTTTGTTATTATAGAGTCTAGAGTACAGAGAGAGAGAGATCTAAATACCGGTCAGTAATTTATATAGGTAGGTACGTACTAAAAACTAAAGTTATTACTTATTAATTACACATTGGCATAGCACAAACTTGAATATACAATATTACTAATATCCGTCTGTCTGATGCTTCTTCATGCTCAATTCTCAAACCGTTAAACCGACTATAACAGGGGTTCCCAAACTGTGCGCTGCGGCGTCCTGGTGCGCCGTGGAAAGGCAAGAGGGGCGCCATGAGGCCCGTGAGTCGATCCTCCATCATTATCCATAACCACAAATATTGTAAAATAAAATTATAATATTATGAACTATATCTAATACAAAGTAGACAGATGATTAAATATTTGTTTATATAAAATTATTAACCCGCTTAACCTAGCCATAATTATTATAGGTGTATACTAATTATTTATCTTTTTGTAATAGCTCGGTAAAGTAGGGCACCGTGACAAAATATTGACTTGTAAGTGCGCCGCGGGCTGAAAAAAATTGGGAACCCCTGGACCGTAATGTTGAAACTAATAGTACAATGTACGATGCCTGTACGAATTTTTCAATCGAGTCTTTCCCACCATAAGCATCAAGAGGTAACAGATCATACACCAAGACAGAAAGAAACACAGACGGACACATTTCTATAGGTACATGATATTTATAGTATGGAAGTATTCCAGCATTCACATAAATTCAATATAGCATGCCGAGTACTTAGAAGTGAGTACTATAAGTTATGGCAATAAGGAAGAATATTATAGTGAAGTGACCTCAAGTAACTGCAGTGGGGTGCATAGCAATTGTGAGCTGTGCTGGCAGAAAAACATAGGAAAAACCGGCCAAGTTCGAGCTGGTCTCACGCACAAGAAGATCCGTACAAATATTGCGTTTTTATTTGTTTAGTTTTTGGTTAAAATTTCTAACATTTTATTGCATGTGGATACCGAAAGTTTCACTTCGTCGTCTAAGTATTTTGACATAAAAATATAGGTATTGTTTATTTATACAGCATGACTGGTGAGACAATATGTTCAATACTCGAGGACATGATATTTGGCTATTATATTAGTTGAAAAAAAAAATATAAAAAATAATATCAATTGATCACTGAGTAAATGTAGCTTAAGGACGCTATAACAAAAAAATTAGCAGGTCGGATGTCTGTCAGTACGAATATCGACGTTAATAGCATTAAAATAAGATTCATATTAGCGCGCCTTGTACAGTGGCGGTTACGACGCTCGCCGTGTTCTTGATATGGCGAAAATGTATGAAAAAATTTGAGAAATTTTCTTATTTTTCTTATAACTGGAAAAGTTATTTATTTTTATATAAAATTTTTAGCGGACTTTATAGAGGACTAAATAAGCAACAATTTTTTTGTATATTTATTTTCCTCAGTTCAGTGTATTTAGATATTAAGGTACCTAATCAGACCCCATTTTTTTCATATTTTGCGATTATTGTGATGGTTAAAACGTATTTTATGTGAAAATTTTGTATGCGGCTATAGAATTTGTATGGTACAGTCGTGGAGATGAATATATTATCTTTCATTTGAAACCAAGATATCCTCGCAGTTTGACTCCTAATTCTTTAATAGGGTACCGGAAAATCGCTGATATTTGTAATAGCGTCCTATAATTATTTACCCAACGCATGGACACCGTGCGCGGGAAGGGTAGTTGTGTGGTGTTTCTTTGGTAGAGCACGCCTCTGCACCGGCCGCATAGTATGCCTACTTGCCTAGGCGCGTAATTTACTTAGTATCCATGATTGATTTATTTTTGGAAAATTCGGAAAAAAATTGAGTACCTAATTTTATTACGTAATTATAATGAGAATCGAGTACTGAATACTCTCCATAAGTATCGGTATTGTCTCACCAGTCATGCTGTATTATCTGACCAAGTACTAAGTAGGTACTAATTTATAAAACTGAGGATTACTATTAATTATATACATATTAATATCCGAAATTTCATTTCAAATAGGTGGAATAATAATTAAGTTAATTATACTAATGTACTGTGTTATAATATTTTATAAAAATAAGGATTATTAATAGAGTAAGGAGTTAAGTAATACGTAGATTACGAAGTTCTCGGGTTATTTAGTTGTTGTAAATAAAAATATTATTTAAGTGGATTATTATGTTTGCCATAATTGACCGACTTCCAAAAAGGAGGAGGTTATATATTATGTTCGGCTGTGGATATTTTTTTTTGATACGATAACACGTCTTCTTTTGAATCCTTTTGAAATCGGACTTGTAAAGACTATATTTTGGTCTTAAATCAATTATTAAGAACATTTTCGCTCATAATAATTTTATACCAAAAATAATAATACAAACGGAATATTCCAGAAAAATATACCAATAAAAGAAATATGCAGTTGACTCACGTGTTCTTGCAGTGTAGCGGCGCGCGAGTGTCCAGCCCTTACTGTAGAAGTTGATTGGTAGTGTATTGTCATATTGAGCCCCGCGCACACAATAGGCATCATACTGTGCGGTAATCGTAAAGACCCATCGCACACTATTATATACAGGGTGTAACAAAACTAAGTGATAATAATTATAGAGATAAACTACGATAACATGGCGCGCCCCTCCAAAATTCAAAATGTTTGAAGTGCGTTGTCCGTTTTGACAAGAAGTCCGTTTTGAAGAGCGTTGTCTTGCGCGCTCGGCTAGTTATGTAGTTGACCAACAAATCGTGGTAATAAGTGAGTGACATTAAGTGAAATATTATGATTGGTTGAATACTTACTACGTATACAAACTCTTTCATAAGGATATGACTACACACATTGAAACAGTAATTTGGAGGGGCGCGCCATGTTATCGTAGTTTATCTCTACTTTAGGGTGTATAATATGGGTGTATATTGGGTATAGAGTTCACTGTGAAAGTTGTTGCGCTGAAAGAACATTTTTTTTACTTTTGTATGGGCAAGTGCACCAGCGTCACGAGTGTCCCCATACCAAATTAAAAAAAAGGTCTTTCAGAGCTGCTACTTTCAGAGTGAACTCTCTACAAGGAACACGTTCACACCCTTTTTGGGTGCCCCGGGTTGGGGATGTGCCTCAGTTAAGCTGAAGCACCCTGGGGGTATGTGGGACTCCCGACTTCGGTTTACCCACTAAAACCACCTGCGGTTTGCCTTCAGCCGTATACGAAGGGATATCCTGGATCTGTCTAACACAGGACTCCCTCCACGACCGGCTGGTCTACCTCACAAGGGACCGGACTTCCACCAAGTTAGGGAACGCTTAGGCAAACTAAAGCGTTCCCCTCGGCGCCGGGACTAGCTAAGCCGGGCAGGTTCCCATCCTGTCCCGGAGCCCCGTGGGAACACACGTTCACACCCTACAGTATTATCACTTAGTTTTGTTAGACCCTAATATTATGTCCGCGTGGACTTCAGCTTATAGCGCGCGGTAGTTCCTGTTTCTATGTAGGCTACGTTACTGAAAAATTTTTACGACAGAGTTGCTTCCGTTGAAGTTTGAAGTAATCGTATTTGTTGTAGTAATTTAAATTTCCCGCCCTTTATATTATAAATTTATAATTTTTGATCTGTGGTCTATGACCGATGTCATCTCTCTCTGCTCTGTGAACATTATATTAGTGCATAATAAGTTATTTTTATTATAAACAACAGTATTACTTCAAACTTCAAAAATTTTCTTTAAGCTTAAGAAAAAACCCGAGTTGATGCTTTATCCTTACCACCTCTTATAGAAATACGTTTGAGTACTACGCTTGTGCGATATAGGTGACACACAGCGCCATCTATTATAAATTTTTGGGAACTAACTTAATTTGAACAAATTTACGCATATAAACAACCCATTACAACCCCTTTTAGCAGTTAAAAAGTAGCCTATGTCCTTTCTCACGCTCTAGACTTTCTGTGTACAAAATTTCGTTACAATAGGTTCAGTAGTTTTGGCGTGAAAACGAGACAGACAGACAGAGATACTTCGCATTTATAATATTATGAGTATGGATAAGATTGAAAATGCGCTAAGGGTGCAAGAATTTCGACAAATAATAATTCTAAGGGAATATTAAAG
Source organism: Plebejus argus (assembly GCA_905404155.3). Lineage (NCBI taxonomy): Eukaryota > Metazoa > Arthropoda > Insecta > Lepidoptera > Lycaenidae > Plebejus > Plebejus argus. The sequence continues at coordinate 1,483,075 of FR989931.1, read as the reverse complement.
TAATAACCATATTAAACATTATTACGTTATTTATTAATTAAACATTATTTTGAAATAAATATTAACAAGTAGATGTTACCTGTACCTAAAATGCGCTAAAACGTTAATTTTCCGTGCTATGAGAGACTATCACATTATTATATTACTAAATATTTATTAGCCTAAAGAGGAAACACCCAATACGACAAACAGAAAAACAAACACATAATATTATGCATTTTTAGTGATGGCTACTGATAATGTAGATGAAATTGTTTATTTTTTGGACTTTAATTCGGTGTTACTAATTATAGTCTTGTGCACGTTCACCTTTATAATAATTTATTTAAGTACAATTTAGTTACAACTTTAACGATCTTACTATTTTTTGTTAAAATAGCATGACGTATTCTGTGCTATTTTGACCTTATACCTATTCCGATAGGTATATTAACATTATGATGCCGATCAATTACATTAAAATATTATACTTTGACATTTTATATTACACTGAAACGCCTAAATAAATAAAAAAGGCAATTATATCCGCACAAAATAAACGTCGTAAAATGTTTGCGCCTGAACAAGTAAATAGCAACAGCTACAAAAAAAATAAAATGTCTAATTCCTGAAAATCGTATCTGAAAGTTTTTAGGCAGGTAGTACAGTGACGAAGGTCGATTTTTGGCAGAAGATGATTCCATTATCGCAAGGTTAAAGGCCGTCACAGACTTAGCTATAATATTTATATTAATATGTTTATAGCTAGGCATATTACTATATATTTTCTATACAATTTTCGCGAGACCACACACTCAGCTATAATATATATTTCTGGTCTCAGTGTGTTTAGTACGGTATATTAATATATATTATAGCTAAGTCTGTGACGGCCTTTAAGAGCGTTCACTAGTGCCGTTTTCCCATAAAAACGTTGTCCTCTGTTTCCTCCCTGGATAATGCCGGTAGAGTTATAAATTTTTTCCTGAATATCTATGGTTGTTAGCATGCCCCTATGTTTTCTTTCTTTTCATAATTTAATTATTAAAAAAGATATGGACGTTCAAAAACCCAAAAAAAGATTTTCCGCTGTGTTCAAACATCCAGAAAACAAATTTGGCTGGATTAAAAAAAAATAATACAACAGGAACACTATTAAATAATAAATCTATTAAATAAACAATACAGTAAATCTATTAAAATAAAGTGGAATAAGTGCAAAGAAAGTGTTTAATTATTTAATTGAACATGAATTTCCACCAAGAAGTGACAGTACATTCAATATCATAATATACAACAGGAACACATCTCAAGCCTTTCTATAATCTTTAATAAAAAAGTACTTAAATCGGTTAATTTTGGAGAAGAAATCAGGGGACAACGAATCGTTGATTTTCTGTTCAGATTTTCACTTCAAGCTGTAGTTGTCTCTATCGTGCTCTGCGGAGGGAGGCTTGAGGTTAGGGAGACAGCAATAGATTTTACAAAGACTTGTTTTTCATTTCTCTAGCTCTTGGTGTATCCCGTTAAAACGGTAAGAGATTGAAAATATTAATATTGAGGTATTAGAGACTAGCTTCAACAAAATCAGTCAAGCGTGAGTCGGACTTGCGCACGAAGGTTACCGTACCGTTATTGAGTTGTCTATGTTAGTATTTTGTGAACCTCCTAGGCTGGAGTTGATTTTTTAATCTATACAGAGGTGTCTATGGGCTTTCAGGCTACATCCTTTTGACTGGAATCAGTTTGGAATCTAGTAATTTTTATTGCGTGATCAAATATTATAAATAATGCTTTTATTTACCAAAAAGTCTGTGACGCGCAGAAACCAGTTTGAAATAGGTAATGAAAAATATGAAATATGTGCAAATAATAATTTTGTTATTTATTTCGGTTGTTCAGGAACAAGATAAATTAGACATAGTTGATTGGAAACGTAGGTTTAATAAAATAACAATCACGGACTGTAAAATATATAATAATATCATAGACGTACTCATCGAGGAATTTGATTCCTAGGCAGTTGACATTCTAACGTCATTAATTGGTCGGATCAGTCGGTTGGGTTTGTCGTAACGCTACCAAACTATAACGTAGGTCCATCATCTGCCTACCTGACCGGCTTAGCTAGTCCCGGCGCCGAGGGGAACTCTTTAGTTTGCCTAAGCGTTCCCTAACTTGGTGGAAGTCCGGTCCCTTGTGAGGTAGACCGGCCGGTCGTGGAGGGAGTCCTGTGTTAGACAGATCCAGGATATCCCTTCGTATACGGCTGAAGGCAAACCGCAGGTGGTTTTAGTGGGTAAACCGAAGTCGGGAGTCCCACATACCCCCGGGGTGTTTCAGCTTTTAACTGAGGCACATCCCCAACCCGGGGCACCCATAAAGGGTTTCCCCTGCGCATCAAAAAAAAAACGTATCCACACATGCCGCCGGCTTATATACGGTATACCGCCGGGTTTGCCGCCGGCTTTCAGACTGCATGCCTTGCCGCTGAAGCCGGCGGCATGTGTGGTTAGCCGCCGCCAGTATAAGCCGGCGGCATATTGTGTGAATACGGCATTATAGTACATAATATTACAAAGGCATGGCATACCTATCGACCCAAAAAGCGTGGTCGGAAAATGCGCCGGGCCATTTTGAAATTAGAACGTAAATGGAGGATGCGCGTTTCATATAATTATCGTACACGTTCTTATTTCAAGTTGAGAGACCACCAGTATTTGCTTCATGGGATAAAAATAGAGAGAAGTAGAGAGCTTTCTCTTCTTCTCTCTATTTTTGGCCGCGTCAGACTGTCAATCGTATAGGTTGTAATTTGCATTTACAGGCAATTTGCACGGTAAGTACCTACAAATACTTCTTTTATCTTATTTTTCTGTCTCTGTACAGGTAGTAGACTCTCTACAATCTACATTATTATAGGCTATTGGTAGCGTATGTGGACAAAATGACGAGTTACTGGATTATTCATACTGTTATTTCATATCAGTTACAATATTATTATTTTAAAAATAGACTAAGGATTCTTAAGGCAATAATTAGTAAGGTTACGTTTATGAAAAATGTGCCATGAATTATAGGAGTTCCGATATATTATTTATAGCAAAACGTTAGTTTAGCGGTTAAGTATAATTGTTATGTAGTGATTAAGTTTTATTTGCTGGATCTAAGTAGGTAAAGTCCAAGGGCGTCTTTTGTTGCGTTAGCGTGTTAATTAATACAACAAATACCTAATAACTGTGTATTAGAGTCACGTCTCAACTTACCTAAAGAGAACTTAAAAGTCCTCCACAGTCAACATTCATTTGATTTGCAAAATTATCTAAAAATACCCAGAATTCTTCTGATTTTCCAAAGTTATTCTGGTGTATTGCTGCTCACAAATCCCTACTATAATGTCCTGACTCCTCACACGTTCTTACCTTACTTATTCATAATACAAATATAGGTAGTAGAGTAGATACTACAAATGAACACCATAATTTAAAAATATAATTATTTTTATTATACCTAAATCCTAATATTAATAGGCTAGACTCTAGAGATAAAACTAATTGTGCACGCAATAATTTTTTTTTTTTTTATCTTTGAAGCACAATCGCACAGCAAACCTTAGATCTCCAAGTTAGGTATGCTCCAAGATCTCAGCACTGCAAACCTCGAGGTGGGACTTACAATGAGCAGGTCCAAAACACAACTGATGACCAACAGCACGAGACGTAGGGTCGTGGTAGACGAGCAAGAAATACACTATGTCGACGAGTACATCTACTTGGGCCAGTTAGTTTCTTTTGACAACAGACCAGGAAAGGAAGTCGATTGTTGAATCGAAAACGCCTGGAAGAGCTACTGGTCCATGAAGAAGCTGATGACTTATCAATCTCCCTGAAGTGCAGACTCATTGAAATAATGTGTATTCTGTCCGTCCTAACCTACGGTGCGGAAATTACATTGACCGTTTTGCAAAACTCGGGGCTTGCCAAAGAGCTATGGAGCGCAGTAGGTATGTTCAATGTTGTGAGTAAGTCTTCTGGACAAAATAAGAAACACAATACTGCGCTCACAAACAAAAATCACGGACGTAGGAGTTAAGGCGTCTAAACTAAAGTGGGATTGGGCTGGCCACGTTAGCCGTATGCATCCCGACCCCTGGGCAAAGATATCAGCAAAGATAGAGTGGGTACCTGAAGATGGAAGACGCAACCGTGGCCGGACCAGAAAAAGATGGCGCGATGAGCTGGAGGCGTACCAGCCGGGCTGTTCATTGTTCAACGGTGGCGCTGCAGGAGCGAGACAAGTAGAAGGCCTGGGGGAACCCAGGGGGAGGCTTTTGCTCAGCAGTGGGATAGTATAAGCTAGCAAAAAAGCGCTATATTTTATTAAAAAAAGCAAACAAAATATAATTCTGGCAGGTTGTAAAATTTTTAATTATAAGCACTTGCGTAGATCTGGGTTAAAGTTAACAGTTAACTCTAAGTTAAACAATAACGCCATGTCATCTCTATCACTCTTTAAAGTGAGTGACAGATATGAATGATGATGTTTAACTTAGAGTTAACTTTAACACAGATCTACGCAAGTGCCCCTTAGAAATAATTTTTGAATTTAGAACATGTTTCATACGTAATATTTTATTTATTAAGATGTCGGCAGCCGCTAGATTGTAATGTTTAAATTATGCTACTAATTTTATAGTTATTCCTACTACGTAAGTACTGTGTAAAAACGCTTAAATAATAATAATTAGGTGTTTTATAATGTTAGCAAAGTAATAACATAATTTTAAAAGTTTAAACGTAATTTTAATCTTTTATGAAGTGAATTATTATAAACCTCACTTAAATGTAAAATATTTTCTTTGACAGAAAATATATTGAATATAAAATTATTAAAATATATTTAAAATTTAATTTAATAAAAAGAAAATATATATTTTGTACTTACCGAATATAACTGGAGTTGTATTCGGTAACTACAACTGTGAAAATAGGAATCAAAATTGTATGGGGTACCTAAAACATCACAGCTGTTGCGTTGCGAAATTATTGACTAAGGGCCCAAGTCTACAAGAAACATGAGGGGCTCGATTCACAATGCGTAATTCGACTCGACTTCGGAAATTTCATTTATCTAATACTAGCTGTCCCGGCAAACGTTGTTTTGCCATTCAAAGTATATTTTCAACATCATCAGTTGATACATGTTTTACCCCCTCTTTTGTCCCCTAAGAGGGTGTGGGGGGGGGAAGGTCATACACCAGATGTTAAGTTGAAAAACACAGTTAATACCTAATATGAAGTAAGTCCACTAAAGAAAAAAGTTGTATACAAAATCTGACCCCTCTTTGGTCCCCAGAGAGGGTTGAGAGGGGAGGGGGGGAGGATTTTTATACATCAGATGTTGAGTTGGAAGAAGACAAATATAATATATCTGTGAAAACCGTATGCAAATCTGTGAAAACCGTATGCAAATCGGATCAGTAGTTTTCGTGTTAAAGAAAAAAGTTTGATACAAAATCTGACCCCCTCTTTTGTCCCCTTAGAGGGGTGGGGGGAAAAAATTTTATGCACCAGATGTTAAGTTGGAAGAAGATAAATATATCTGCGAAAACCACATTCAAATCGGATCAGTATTTTTCGTGTGATGCTGGAACAAACATACAGACAGACAGAAAGAGTGACAGACAGACAGACAGACAAAAAACTAACCACATTTTTGGCTTCTATAGCGATGTAGTGACAAAGGTGTAATTTCGGGTGTCATTTCATATCTTTTATGTACAGAATTTTCATTTCTACAACAGAATATTGTCTTCCTCCCGCACGCGCTTTGGTGACGCCCACTATCGTAATATTTTAATTTCGCCATAATTTCAAAACCAAACGTCCAATTTTAATCATTCAAAAACCAAATATTATCTACATAAACTGTACTTAGTGATAAAATAATTTATTTTGATAAGGATTAATAGCGTGAGTAAAATATATCCGTTTAAATGTAGTCCAAAAAAAATTCAGGATTTTTAAATAAATAAATGGTTATTGTGCCTCACTCGACATAGATAGGTATAGTGTGTCGCGGACTTTTTTGTAGATATTTATAAGATCTACAATTACTTAGAACATTTTATGGTTCTATCTTTTATAGTTTAGGCAGCGTACGCAAAATAAGTAACTTTTCTAGCTGATTTTTTACACCTTGCGTCCGAAAAACTAAAATATCTTACGGAACCCTACTTTTTTCCAAAATAAAATGTAGCCTATGTTCAGCAGAAATAATGTAAGATTCCAATAGCAAAAGAATTTTTCAAATCGGTCCAGTAGTTTCGGAGCCTATTCGACTCAAACAAACAAACAAACAAACAAACAAACAAACAAACAAAAAATCAAATCTTTCCTCTTTATAATAGTAGTGTAGAAAACACTCGCCGCATTGACCCATGACCGCACCGTGAAGTATCCGAATCCGAATCGAACGGGAATTGTGAATCGCCCTGCAGAAGGTCGTTTTTAGAGTTCCGTAGTCAACAAGGAACCCTTATACGAGTAGTTTCGGTCTGTCCGTCCGTCTGTCCGTCTGTCCGTCCGCGGTTTTGCTCAGAGACTATAGGACCTACAAAGCTGTAATTTGGCATGAATACACAATATTAATAATGCCAACAAAATGGTACATAAAATATTTAAAAAATATATTTTTTTATGGTACCTCCCCTACATATCAAGCGGGGTTGAATTTTTTTTTCGCGCTCACCCCATCGTGTGGGGTGTCGTTGGATAGGTTTTTTAAAAATATTATGAGTATTCATAGATCATTTTCCGATTTAGGGATCCATTTGTGAAATATTAAGTTTTAAAGTGGAAAAAATTGTTAGAGTCCAGTGTCCCCCCTTCTACCAGCTAAGCGGTTGCTTCTGGAAATGTGAAAAAATTCACGGGAGTAGGAAATATGCTGAATTTAAAAGGAAAACTATCACGGCTAAGAAGACTTTATAAGTTATTGGTAGGACCTACAAAGCTGTAATTTGTCATGAATACACATAATTATTAATAATGCCGACAAAATGGTACATAAAATTATATTTAAAAAATTGTTTTTGGTACCTCCCTTGATAATAATATATAAAGCGGGGTTGAATTTTTTTTTCGCGCCCACCCCATCGTGTGGGGTGTCGTTGGATAGGTTTTTTAAAAATATTATGAGTATTCATACATCATTTTCCGATTTAGGGATCCATTTGTGAAATATTAAGTTTTAAAGTGGAAAAAATCGTTAGAGTCCAGTGTCCACCCTTCTACCAGCTAAGCGGTTGCTTCTGGAAATGTGAAAAAATTCACGGGAGTAGGAAATATGCTGAATTTAAAAGGAAAACTATCACGGCTAAGAAGACTTTATAAGTTATTGGTAGGACCTACAAAGCTGTAATTTGTCATGAATACACATAATTATTAATAATGCCGACAAAATGGTACATAAAATTATATTTAAAAAATTGTTTTTGGTACCTCCCTTGATAATAATATATAAAGCGGGGTTGAATTTTTTTTTCGCGCCCACCCCATCGTGTGGGGTGTCGTTGGATAGGTTTTTTAAAAATATTATGAGTATTCATACATCATTTTCCGATTTAGGGATCCATTTGTAAAATATTAAGTTTTAAAGTGGAAAAAATCGTTAGAGTCCAGTGTCCCCCCTTCTACCAGCTAAACGGTTGCTTCTGAAAAGTGAAAAAATTCACGGAAGTAGGAAATATGCTGAATTTAAAAGGAAAACTATCACGGCTAAGTCGATCAACTAAAAAAATGTATTCGGCGAAGTATAAATGAACTTTTCGTTCAAATTCCTTTGAAAGTAACTGAGATGATGTTGTTAGTAGTGTAAAATATGTTATAATTAATGTACATTCATTGACCATACAAACATTTCGAAAACTAGCAGTACTACGGAACCCTATATTGCGCGTGGCCCGAAACGCTCTTGGCCGGTTTTGTAATTGCCATCAGATTCTGATAGACCTATAGTTTGATTTGTTTTTAGAACAGATTCTAGAAACTTCGTAGGAAGGGTCTAGAGAAGGGTCGATCATTTGTAACACTTGATCGTGTGGCGATATAATTTGAACCACCCTTGAACTTCAGTTATCTCATCAGTAATTAGGTCACTGCCTTCTTTTTTAGATCAAGGGCCAGTCGATGTTTTTGATAAAAATATTGAATCAATAAATGACACCCGTAACTCCGTTGCGCCAAAACTCTTTAATCTCGCCGGAACCGTACATTTTTCCGGGATAAAAAGTATCATATGTCCTTTCCCGGGACTCAAAGTATCTCCAAACTAAATTTCAGCAAAATCGGTTTAGCGGTTTGGGCGTGAAGAGGCACAGACAAACAGACAGATACACTTTCGCATTTATAATATTAATTACTTAGTACTTAGGGATATATCTAGTGGGGATCGCTTAGGTAGATAGCAACAATTATAGAACAACGTTTATTGTAAAACGGTAAATACATTAGCTCCTCTTTAGCGCCGAAATTTAATTATCTATATTCTATACTTTGTTTTATAATATGTAATAATATAAAACAAAGTCGCTTTTTCCCTCATGTCCCTTTGTTCCCTTTAGGGCCTGTTTCACCACTTCCTGATAAGTGACGAATAAGCTATCCACCAATTAACTTGACAGATCTATTAGTATGGAGAATCTGTCAAAAAAGTGGTGAATAGCCTATTTGGCACTTAATCAGACAGTGGTGAAACAGGCCCTTAATCTTTAAAACTACGCGACGGATTTTGATGATTCTTTCAGTGTTAGATAGCTCATTCATCGAGGAAGGCTATATATTATAACACGTTAAGACTAATAGGACCGAAGAAATAGAGGAAAATGTGGAATAAAACGGGGAAAATTATTTGAAAGGGCACTTGAACGCGCTAATCTCAGGAACTACTGGTACGATTTGAAAGATTTGTGTTAGGTAGCCTATTTATTGAGGAAGGCTATAGGCTATATTTTATCACGCTAAGACTAAAAGGAGAATGTGGAAAAAACGGGGGAAATTATTTGAAAGAGCTTATCAGTTATCTCGCGAACTACTGAAGAAGTTTTTGTTATTTGGCACAGATAAGAAGTAGACCACGCGAACGCCGGGGCGGGTCGCTAGTTTTTAAATAGTTGTATGGTTATTTCTAATAGCTAAATAAAGAAATCGAAAGTAGAGCTCTCTCACACTTATTATAGAACGGTCCATATTACACCCTAAAGTACTATTATCACTTTGTTTTCAGTCAACAATAATAGTCACACAAGTGCTCCTCATATTGCTAGAGTTTTGCTCGAGTTTAAATTTGAGATCTGCTCTAGTTTTGAGAATAGTTTATTAATTATTTGCTCGAGATAATAGGTACTATTATTAACTTCAGGAATAACCTAGGAATAACTTAGACTTTAGAGAATAACCCCCAACTGACAATCGCTCGAGACATTATATAAATTTTGAGAATTACGGAATAGCTAAAATATAATATGGAGCATAATATTATCATTTGCTCGAACTTGGGTGAAGTACAAAAAAATAATAGTACCTATATTACAAAAATAAAACCAACTTCTAAATTGTACGTGCGCGTGATTAAGAATTAAAACTCCGTATCTCCAAAACATTGTTTGTTCGTCCCGGAACTGCCGACGGCGTCGATGACGGCGGACCGGGGCGGAGGTCGCCGCCGTCAGACCTGACCTGCACCTCCACCTGTAATTGGATGAGGAAAATGTCGCCTATGTCGCCTATCATATTATGCTGGTGTTATTACCGACATTGTGTAATACCAGAGTAAAACAGAACCGAGTAGGCCGACTCAGAAGATATCTCGTTTACACGTTTGACGTAGTATGTCATATCGGCCCTTTTGGTTTTTTTATGAAATAAGGGGGCAAACGGGTCACCTGACGGAAAGCAACTTACGTCGCCCATGGACACTCGCAGCATCAGAAGAGCTGCAGATGCGTTGCCAGCTTATTCTTCCTTGCAGCGGGTATAGGTATTCATCAAAACATACACCGACAGACACAACACACAACATAATATGGCTTTTCAGGATTGAATTCGGGTGGTTTTATCATGCTTTAGCTCTTCAGAAATATAATAGCTTCAGTTAAGTTAGCTTCTTGTTACTATGAAGCTCAACTTAAACTAAAACCCTTTTAAGAGGGTACAGGGTAATAGGGGAGGGTAGGGATGGGAAGGGAAGGATTAGGGGAGGGTAGGGAAACTCCGGTAAACTCACTCACTCGGTGAAACACAGCGCAAGCGCTGTTTCACGCCCGTTTTCTGTGAGAAAGAGGTATTTCTCCGGTCGAGACGGCCCATTCGTGCCGAAGCATGGCTCTCCCACGTTTAAAGTCGAGGCACTCCTTAGTTCTGTCTACTCTGGTATCCTGTGATTTATGGTCAACTATTTAGATGACGCAGGCAAATCCGTTGCGCCAAAATTCGTTTATTGCGGGGGAACCGTACATTTCTCCGGGATAAAAACTATCCTATGTCCTTTCCCGGGACTCAAAGTAACCCCATGTCAAATTTCAGCAAAATCGGTTCACAGGTTTGAACGTGAAGAGGTAACAGACATACAGACAGACAGACAGACACACTTTCGCATTTATAATATTAGTATGGAAACTGTATGGATTCAAACCGCAATAAGACACATAGATGCAAATGTAGTGAATTGACAGATTTGCAGGACGTGTCACGCAATTAAAGGCTGTCAAATCCATACAAATTTTTAAATGCATTTACGCGTCAGACCTATACACACCGGCAAAATTAGCGGAACATAACAAAATTTTCAGTTTTTTTGTAAATTATTCGCTTATTTGTATATATTTCTTTATTAATTTAATAATTGATGATTAAAAAATAAAACTTATATAAATTTAGGGCATGAAATCGTGTAAAAAGAAAAAAAATCAGCAAAAATCAAAAATTAAGAAAATCTTTGTAATTACAGCAGTAATTTTTTAAGTTAGATTCCCCATTTTTACTTAAGAAATGCCATGTTAAAAGCGTTTAATGCCTTCTATGGATCTCAAGAGGGCCTGGATACGCCATTCCATGCTTGCATTTTGATTGTCAATCATTTCCTGTGGAATATTCTCCTACTCCTCCAGTAGCGCCAACTCGAGCTCCTGAACAGATTTTGGAGCTGGAGGTTTAACTCGTACCGTTCACCCATTGATGTGCCACACGTCCTCAATCGGATCCATATCCGTAGACCGTGCTGGCCTCTCCACCTAGGCTACGCCAGCATAATTTAGGTAATAATGCCTGATTTTTTTACTCTATGGACGCGCATAAAATTGAAGCTACTGCCTAAACTTGTGTAAAAGGCACAACATGCAGTTCTAAGACATCTGTGCTTTAGCCGTGTACTGTCAAAGTACCATCATTAACAATCATCAGCTCCGTGCGGGCTCCAAGTCATATGCCACCCCAAACCATTTCGAAGCCTGCATGATAGGCCACTGTTTCCGTTAAGTTTGATGGTCTATAGCGTTCCTTACGATTTATCCACATTCTTTATCGCCTGTCAACAAAATTTACACAGAATTTGCTCCCATCACTGTACAGCATACGATTTCATACACTTGTCAAATTTTGATGTTCACGCGCATATCTTAGCCTAGCTCTTTGGTGTCCTGTCTCAAGTTCTGGTGCCTTTGCTGGCACTTTTGAGTTTAATTTAACTTCTTTGAGTCTTCTTCTTACTGTACAATCGCTCACACGTACATCTCGGATCTGTTCCGACAGGTTTCGTGTATGCAATGCAGTTTGAGGTCGATTTCTTAAGGGTTGTACCCTAACAAAACGGTCATCCTGAACCAATGTCACCCGATATCTGCCTTGTTCTCGTCTCCAGACGTAAGATCCAGTCTCTCTGTAGCGTTGAAAGTTACGATGGACCACGGAAGCTGACCCACCTAAGGCCTGACTGACCGAACGGTAGGTGTGACCTTTCTCTATCGTGGTTACAGCTCTAGCTGTCGTAGATGCTGGGAAATCACTAATTTTATATCTAAGCAATGTGTTCTTCCAAAAACCAAACAATCAAATGAGCTGGCATACCTTGAACCCCGCTAAAATCGCCATTCTTATCAGAAACACTTACAACGTCAATCATCGAAAAACATTTATTATGGCATAATTGCAATAAAAATCTCTCAAATTGCCAGTTTTGTTCAATATTTTATTTCTTAAATGAGCTTAGAAACTATATAAAAGGATTTCAGACAGCCCGACCCACTTGAGTTCAAGTTGTGCCCCTTTTTGACTATGTTCCGCTAATTTTGCCAGTGTGTGTAGTTTCGCTTAGGCTTCTGGAAAGACGATGGAAAATGTAAGGTGCCCCATTCTTACATATAGCAAATATAAATATGCAATAATAATAATTATAATGTTATCCTATTACGGTACTGTAATATTCATTATTTAAAAATATTTAAATTGTTTTTTGGAGCTTTAAGCTATCAAATAGAATATAAAAAAATATAATATTTTGATTTCCATATTTCATATAAATCTGCCATGTAAGTTTTAATACATCATTTTAAAACTTAAATGGCAGATAGTAGGTAGGATACATTTATTCTAAAAACTTACAAGTAAAACATAGTTTTTATTAGACTTTTTGTGTTCTTAACGTTTTCAGTTTTAGATATTACTACATTAAACACAACCAAATCTTCCTTAAAAGTCTATTTCGTAACAAAAACATGAGATTTTGTGACTGTAGGATAGGTACAATGATATTCTATTATAAAAAATTTAAATGTTGTTTTACAGACCAATGTTGCTGCGTTGTTTTCTGTCAGTATGACAGCGAATCTAATTTAGGATCCAACAGCCTTAGTCCCGAAACTGCAGCCTTACCTTAATTAAATTGAAACCAAACTGATTTCAACAGTTTTTAACACTTTAGTCATCTAAAATAGTGCTCGATCGTGCAGCGGATCGATTTGGAACTAATCAAAATCGTATTTGGTTTTTAAGTTTGATATCAGTTTCGGGGGTAAGGCTGCAGTTTCGGGGGCAAGTAAGGCTGCTGTTATTTACCTATAGGTTGTGAACGCCTCCGTGCTCTAGTGGTATAGAGCGCGGCTCTTGACTCGGAGGTCGTGGGTTCGATTCCCGCGTTGGAAACATGTTATTTCCAAGTTTGGTTAGGACAATGCAGGCTGATCACCTGATTGTCTGACAAGTAAGATGATCCATGCGTCGGATGGGCATGTAAAAAGTCGGTCCTACGCCTGATCTCTCGCCGGTCGTGTCGGTCAGCCGTCCCACTGGGTTATGAGTAATGAGAGTAAAGGAATAGAGAGTGCTCTTGTGTAGTGCGCACACACTCGGGCTTTATAAAATTACTCCTGCGTAGCTGGCCTGGTTTCAATGAAACCGGTCACCGTCACCAAAACCGGTGTGGGAGCTATTATTATATGTTGTGATTAATTTTGCGGTATATTTTAATATAATATAATGTATATGAGTGGTACGTCTTTAGTTTCAGTCGCTGCGATGAATTGAAGACACGTGAGTGGATGAACACTATAACTAACAGTAAAACACTGCCTATTTTTGCATAAACGAAGGCTCTAGGGCCGAAAAAATTATTGGCAATAAAAAAAATTGCAATAAATATTGTGTAGTCAGATATTATAACAGCCAGGTAATGAAGTAGATAAGTTTCAGGGTTTATTCAAATTATAAGAAAAATTTTTTTAAATATCCGTATGTTTCAAAATGTTAGTTATTGTGTTCTTGCGCTCACGTCTTCAATTATTGAAGTGTTTAGTGTGCACCATAATAAATAAAATAAATAAATAAATAAACGTTTATTCGTTTTTTTGATCACTACACTACAAGACATTATAACGAAAACAAAAACACAATAATAACAATAAACTAAAAAGAAAAGAAAAAAAAATATGACGTAACCGGTGCTACGACGCTCGCGGGTTGGGGTGTTCTGCGTAGCGCTAACGTATCGCAGTGTTTTCTTCTGTAGGTTCGCCGGCGATCGAGAGCACTGGTACAGAGAGTTAAAAAACACTGACGTATTGTACTACTCTCGACTTCTTCCTACTCGTCTACCTTCCTCGTATCCCTCGTTTGTTACATTACTCACTTCCCTCTGTGCATGTATGTTAGTGTTGGGTAGGACTTACAAGAGGCAGTACAATTGTCCGGGACATGACGTCAAAATGAACTTTGAGTTTTGGTGCGTGCTCCAACGAAATAACCTAATAATCTAATAATATAATAATAAATGTAATCATAAATCAATCAATTTTAAATTGATTTTATTAATATAATAATATTCTATGGGCGCCTTACATCTCGTCAAACAAGGCCCTGTGTTTATAAAGATTTATAAAGAACTTGTGTTATACCTATAGGTACCTACGCCAGACAACGGAAATACATTTATATTAATTTATAACTGTTATAATATTAAACAATAAACATAATTATTTTAATTAAGGTTTTAGTTATAATACATACCATATTTAATGCAAATCCAGGACCCAGGAACACGGAATTCGCTCCCTGCGAATTCTGTGTTCCTGGGTCCCGTTTTTTGTTCCCTGGCTGAATTTTAACTCGCGACCGTATTTATAAGTGCAGACGGTTCGAATTCCTATGCGAGTATTAATACTTTGCAGTGTTACAAATAACTGCAGGTGCTGCTAACAATCAAATGTACTGCTACAGCCTACGCCTCAAACGCCTCGCCTCTTTTGAAGTGGGACAATATTGTATCGGCTCAGTACGAACTACGAAAACGCGGCACCTCTTACATCCTCGTATAAAAATTCATGTCCTACCCAACACTAATGTATGTGATTTGGACGACATTCCGAAAAACTCGTTGCTGTGACAACTGTACACGAATTTCGAGCTAAACATTTATTACTGAACCGGGGAAAAACGTTTAATGGACTACTCGTGTATGTAGATAACTTATGGTTTTTATTATTACAAAAACTGCTACTCAGCGTTCGAGCTACTCGGAATAATTATTATTTTTAGCAAAAAAATAAAACCGACTTCCAAGGTAAAAACAATAATAACATTTTTATATTAATATGAACTAAAATGTATTAAATATTTTTTCCTATTATTATTATTATTAGAATTCGGAAAAGGCACTATT
Source organism: Plebejus argus (assembly GCA_905404155.3). NCBI lineage: Eukaryota > Metazoa > Arthropoda > Insecta > Lepidoptera > Lycaenidae > Plebejus > Plebejus argus. The sequence continues at coordinate 1,467,889 of FR989931.1, read as the reverse complement.
AGATAGGAAAAATTATATAATACTTTTTAGTTCATATTATAAGGATGTTATTATTATTTTCACCTTGGAAGTCGGTTTTAATTTTTTGTTAAAAATAATAATTTCACTCTTTTTAGTTACCTAGGGCGCGTTCCACTTGGCGTTGAAAACGATCAAAACGCTAAAAATAGGAGGCATTTTCAGCGTTTTGATAGTTTTTAACGCCAGGTGGAACGCGGGGCTATAAACCATGGGGGACGTACACTGTACAGTTGTCACTCGTTTCTGTGACAACTGACAACCGTTTACGTCCCGCAATTTTTAAATCTGTAATATCTTCGAAACTAATATTCATTTAAATCATATTATGCTGTAAAGGGCTATATACCTAGATCTATTTTAAATAATGTATTATTTTATTTAATATATTTATAAGTTATTTAATCGGATAAGGATTAATGTAATTATTAAAATTGCTTCGAAAATTTGCCATTATTTTTGTAAAAAGTAAATGACAAAAAAATGTTATTGTGGGATATGTATAAGAGAAAGATATATATACCATCGCGAAGTTTTCTGTAGACCTTTTCATTGTGTACAATACTTAGTACATTATTTTGATAAATCTCGTAGGGTTGCCTGCGTTTGCAATGTAAGCGGAAAAAAATGAAATTATTTACGACATCACATTAGAAACCCCAACAATAACAGTATTTCTCCACTATTTAATGAATGTTATTATACTTATAAACCTTCCTCTTGAATCACTCTATCTATCAAAGAAAACCGCATCAAAATCCGTTGCGTAGTTTTAAAGATTAGAGGGGACAAGAGGGACAAAAAGGACTTTGTTTTATAATAATGTAGATGTAGATACTGAGTCATTTATAAAACTTCGATAGCGCGATGCAGGAATGTGGTGATATAATTATTGTGGGTACCGTCAAAAATTTTAAAAAAGTAAGAACAATTCTCTTATAATTCTCTGGTTTCAAGTCGTCTCGAATACTACAGTCAAGTCTGGAGTCCCGGGTACCAAACACATATAGATCACCTGGAACGGGTACATAAATATTTCACTAGATACCTGGTACTCAAGAGGCTTCGCAGCAATGAAGGCTTCAACTGGAGGGCTAGATATAATTAATGAGAGGCTCAAACACTTTGGAATACACAACTTACAAAAAAGGTGCACATTTTTAGATCTCGAGTTTATGCACAAAATTGTCAATGGAACCATACCAGAACCATCTTTGTTAATGCAAGTAAACTTTAATGTACCAAGACATATCTGTAGAAGAAATAAACTTTTATACTTTCACACAAACTTCAGTAGAACAAAATATAAGTACAGGTAAATTTTCAGCCTTAAATAGAATGAAGAATAGTTTCAACAAATTTTTGCAAACTGAAAATTTCGATGTCAACATAGACTCCGTAGGTAGGCTCAGAAAATTGATATTGCAAGCAAGTGATAATTGATAATTTTCTCTTAAAATCCAAGCACTTTAATGAGTCATTAAATATTCAATTTTTATTTTAATATTTTTGTTACAATATTATAATTATTTTAAGTTAATTTTTAGGGTTAATAGTTTTATTTTTGGTTTGTGATATTATTTTATTTTAGTTTTATTATGTTTAAGTTTCATATTATTTTCTTACTAATTAAATGTGTCGCATAATAGGTATAAAAATGCTGTTTCACATCAGGTTATTAGCAAATAGGATAGAATCTAATTTTGTTAATTATTTTAAGAGTAAATGTAAATTCCTACAAGTTGTTGATGTGCCAAAATAAATAAATAAAAAATAAAGTACCGCCACATCACTCCCCCCTGAAGACCGGAGGTCGAATCTTGAAATATTTTCGCTTGAGTCGACAGTTCCAGGGAGTTCCAATGAGTCGGAACTGTCGCAGTGAAGTCCCAGAGAGTCGGAACTATGATGCTGCTGTACGAGTCGGAGAGCTGCCGTGCGGGGCCGATGCTCTAGGTACGTGCTGACCAGGAGAGATGTGCTCTGCTTGCTGACCGGTCAGTGTAGTACGAGAATGCCTGATGATGCCGATGCGGAATTGCCCAGGCCGCGGTACAGTGGACGAGGTACCCGCGGATGAGGCGATGCTGGCTGGTGCGGTGTGGAGGAGCGGGGAGTGATGATGATGAAGGAGGCGTGGTCTGTCGTAGGTCACTAATGTGGGGAATATGAAGATCTTCCGACCAAGCGAGGTGTTATGCTCGGTCAGGCGGCAGGCCGCGAAGCCCACTGATGTCATTTCAGACGTTGCATGAATATGCTTTATGCTTACCTATATCTTGCCGTTCTCCAAAACTTCGGTAGCGCGATGCAGGAATGTGGCGCTAATTGTGGAAAGCTTTTAGTCATAACGAATCAATTATATTTGATTGTTATGACGTATATTTCGCAAGGTTTGTAGCAGCAGCAAAATTTGAATTATGACGAATTCAGCTTCGAGGATCGTCACCGGCAGCTGTCGCATAATAATACATCGCCTGATGTCGTTCGACCATCTTACCATCTTACTAACAGACCTCAAAGTCCATCTGCGCCAATCAGTAGACGGACAAAAACAACAGAACGTACACGAAACTTTTGACACTAATTTATAATGTGTACAGAATTCCAATAATATTATATTTATCACAATCTTGATGATACTGGCCTACCGAAGACATAAATCATGCCTCGCAAGACAAATTAACAGCCAATACAGTAATTTATTAATAGGATTTGTATTATTATTGATAGCGTTTTCCTGTGGCTCCTTAATCTGATGACGAATTTTATTATAATATGTTATTTCATGTTGCCGACTTCCTATTACGGTTCGATCGAATCCGAAAAAGCATCAATTTTCCTAGGCTCGTATGATGTACTTGAAGAAAAATAAACTCTTTTAATAGTTGGAATTTGGATTATTATGTATTTTTAGAGCTAATTCACCGCGACATCGTGGCGGCGCAGCAAGTTGCCGGTATAGAGAAAATGCCATTGCAAAGTGTAGCTCTATTTACAGAATAACTCAACTACTGTCTATCATTATAAAACGAATTGTTTTATTTCTGAATAAATTTGAATTAAATGTGTTTAGAACATCCTACGTGTTGCCTACCACCGATTCGGGAACTAACCCGGCGCGGCGACGAGAACCGGCGTAAGAAACTCACACGGGTGACGGGACCAATTTTTAGCAATTAACTAGATTTTGAAGGTAGCGACTGGTTGCGCCGGCATGGTAGAATATAGCTTTTAATTATTTAGATTAAAGTTTTAGATAATATTTGATTATAAAATGAAAAAATATTCCAATTATAAAAGTTCATTCACACTAGGAAACAACGCAGTTGCTTTCTAATGAGATAGTCTCACATGTTTTAGTTCTTATAAATTTCGAATTTTAAGCTGCACTGTGATAATAAAATTTATCGTCTTACGGCCCGGCCGCATCTGCGTCTATCGTCCGAAGCTTCGTGCTACGAGACGATACTATTGGACGATACACGCAGATCGTCCAATAGTATTTTATATCTATTTTGCCGGCTGTCAGATTCTTCATATGCGGAGATGAGCCGGTCCTTGAGTACTTGGTACTCATTGGTTTCTGGCGGGTTGTAGAGCAGGTCAGCGATCTGTTCGATATCTTCTTTTTCCAGACGAGCGATGACCATCTGGGAGAGCTGGCTTTGGTTCTTCTGCAGGCTGCTGGTGGCTGCTTCGAAGGTGACGAACCAGAGCCTGGGTTTGTCTCTCCAGAATGGCGGGATTCGCATCGAAAATGCGATGCCGGCGATTTCTTGCGATGACGATTTGCGATTGTTATAATTATTGTTTTTTTTAATTATTCAGTTACGCCAAGTAGAGTAACTTGGGTGTAGTCGATACGAAGCTGGTAGCTTACAAAAACACTTTATTTTAGAGCATTATGTCAGAATAGAGATTGTTTCGGTTACTTTAGATCAGAGGTTCCCAAACTTAATTTGTCCACTGCCCACTTTGAGAATAAATTATGTTTTAGCGCCCCATTGTTTCAATTTAAAATGTGCAACCAGGTAAAATAAATCAAGCCCCCCAAGCCTCTACACAATGCCCCCATTTTTTTCTGGATCCCACACCGCCCCCATTTAGACCTTCAGCGCCCACAAGGTTTCCCAAAGTGGGCGATAACGCTCTATCGCCTACTTTGGGAAAGGCTGGTTTAGATGGAGCTACGGAAGGTTGGCAAGCGCATATTTCAAAAAGGAATCGGTCGCGTGGATTTGCTAAGCCTGCAGCTTCACGTCGAATTCACCGCGTATTCAATCAGCAAAATATACACGCTTTTTTTCTTTTTTTTTGGGTTTTTGAACGTTCTTAACATTTAAATATCTTTTTCTATTCAGGAAAAAAAAATTATAACTCTACCGGTATTATCCGGGAAGGAAACAGGGGTCAACGTTTGTATGGAAAAACGGCTCTAGTGGTAGCTCTTAAGGGTGCATTTCCACTGACGCGGAGCGGGGCGGAGAGGAGCTTAGCGGTGGCCGAATTGACCAATCGTGCTATTCCAGCGGAATGACAGCGAAGCGGAGCGAAGATTTCGAGCATGGTGATTGGTCAATTCGGCACCGCTAAGCTCCTCTCCGCTCTACTTCGCGTCAGTGGAAACGTGGCCTTACATAGCCCCGAATGACAGACGTGACAGATGTGATGCAGATTCGGGACATAAACCTTGACATTCTGATAACGCTAATATTATATTATTTTGCGCAAAAAGTTAATAGTGCAATAAATTAAGTTTTTTCGAAAATTTTGAGCACATAATTTACATGAGTACCTAAATATTATGTAGTTAATACGTGATCATTATAGTCATCTGAATATTACACGTCTGCCGGACTAGCATACGCCAACAAAATATCTCACTCTCGAGATAATTAAAAACTACTCGTCTCATAATGTCAAAATCTCGACATTATCTCGACAAAACTCTATAAAAATGTGTTATTTCGATGATAGATCTACGCGAGAAAAAATGTTTGTCATGCTAGACAAGGTCTATAGAAATGAAGATACAAACTATCGAACATCGAGAAACATGTAGAGAGAGATATCTCGTTGGCGTATGCTAGGCCGGCAGGACTAGTTTCACAAAGTTACCTGGCACTAGCACTCTTGTATATTATTAATATGAAATGTATATTACTTAATATGACGAACATAATATAACCTCCTCCTTTTTGGAAGTCGTTTAAAATCCTTCAAGATTTTAAATTCATCACAATGATCACAAAACATTAGAAAAATAATGTAATAATCGCTATTTTTATTATGTTATCTTAAGAGGTGTTAAATGGAATAATATTATGACGATAATAAAAAATATCTAATTTGCATGTAATAAAAATCTTTTTAGTACTAATTTCCCCGTAACTAGTACGTCAGTCCAAAGCTTTGGATTTTCCTTTGCCGTAGGTAATCTTTAGTGAAAGTAACCATGTTCATTGTTCAACCCAACATTAATCATAACTGAAGGACGAAGGTTAATTACTTTGAAACGTACGTTGAAGTCGAAAGAACTGTCACATAAAAAAATAATCGGCCAAGTGCGAGTCGGACTCGCGCACGAAGGGTTCCGTACCATTATAATATAGCAAAATTAGGCCCAAAATTGTGTTTTTTTGTATGGGAGCCCCCCCTTAATTATTTATTTTATTTTATTAAATTATTAAAATTATATTAAAGTACACATATAACTAAGGACTTTGAGAACAATTTAAGTACCTACCCTGTTGCCATTATTGATATAGAGCAAATAATCGGCCAAGTGCGAGTCGGAATCGCGCACGAAGGGTTCGGTACCATTATAGAGCAAAATTAGACCATAAATTGTGTTTTTTGTATGGGAGCCCCCCTTATTTTTTATTTTATTTTAATATTATTATTAAATATTAAAGTACACATATAACTAAGGATTTTGTGAAAAATTCAAGTACCTACCTGTTGCCATTTTTGGTAGAGAGCAAAAAGGCCAAAAAAATCACGTTTGTTATATTGGAGCCCCCCTTAAATATTCATTTTGTTTTATTTTTAGTATTTGTTGTTATAGCGGCAACAGATAATCTGTGAAAATATCAAATCTCTAGCTATTATCGTTCTTGAGTTACAGCCTGGAGACAGCAAAAAGGCCAAAAAACCACGTTTGTTGTATGGGAGCCCCCCTTAAATATTCATTTTATTTTATTTTTAGTATTTGTTGTTATAGCGGCAACAGATATACAATAATCTGTGAAAATATCAAATCTCTAGCTATTACTGTTCTTGAGTTACAGCCTGGAGACAGACAGACAGACAGACAGACAGACAGACAGACAGACAGACGGACAGACAACGAAGTCTTAGTAATAGGGTCCCGTTTTTACCCTTTGGGTACGGAACCCTAATATTGATATTAGCAGTATGGATGCGACGTTTTCAACTCATCTAAATCAACAATTTTTCCAATTTGGATCACTGCATGTACTACGAGTATGTAGATATAAAGCCAAAGTGTTGGTAATCAACTATCGGATTCAGCTTCGACCAATAGCTCAGAGGATCTACTGTGTGTTGTGGTTTGTACTTAAAGTAATTCTTGCGAGCTCGAAGTTTTTACACTTCGAGTACGAAAAAAAATCGTCCAAGTGCGAGTCGGACTCGCACACGAAAGGTTCCATATTCCATACCGTCATAGAGCAAAAATAGGCCAAAAATTGTGTTTTTGTATGGGAGCCCCCTTTTAAATATATTTTATTTTAATTTAATTTTATTATTAATTATTAGAGTACACAATAAGTAATAATTATAATTGACGATTTTGCGAAAATGTCAAGTTCCTAGTTGCCATTAATTAATTTATTTTATTTATAATAATTATTAAATGATTATTAAGTATTAAATTTGTTATTATAGTGGCAACAGAAATTCAGAAATACAGCCTAAATACAGACAGACAACAAAGTCTTAGTAACACCCTAAAAAAACCTGGTGGCCCCGTTTTATGACAGCCATCAATTGACGCGAAATATAATTAGAATAACAAGAAGTTAACGTCACAGCAAAGTGCTAAAAGCTTATAAGCACGAAAAACACAAAATAACGTGTTCCGCCACGCCTATCGTATCCGTCTATGCATATTACATTTTTTGTGCTTCTGACGCTTTGGAATGACATTAAATTCTATACTAATATTATTAATTAATAAAGAACCCACTACAAGGAAAACTAAAAAAATAGATTTTGAACATAGATTTAATATGAAAAACTCAAAGCAGATATGTTACTACCGCGCGCGTTCTGAAGATTCAAATACAGTCCAATTGTACCGTCTTATAATTAGTCTGCATCCAGCCAGCGAACGTGCTGCGTCTTGTCAAGTACACAAATAAAATGAAAATGCCGTCGTGTGTATTTCGAAAATGTACCAATTATCACTCGAAAGTAAACAAAACACATGGAATCTCTTATCACATGACGTAACTGTTTGCAATAAATACCTCGATTAATTACATTTTCAATTATTTTTTCCAACAATCTGGAAAAATCTAATTTTCGTCGTAGCTCAGGCAAGGAAAGAGACAGCGATACGGTTTTGACGCAAGAACGGGATGGTTGTAAATAAAAAATTTGAATTTTGAATTTTAGAATGGTTGCGCTGCAGACATCTAAGAGTAGTTAGTGCAGACTCACCACATGACTGTTAGATCGTGACCTTAATGCCTACAATTGCAGTTTATTTGTATTCTATTTTATACGCTACGCGATATCATATGCAACTGTACTGTATACTGTTTTTTTAGGTTAGGTAAGAAATACAAAAAAATTCAAAGAGAAAGAAAAGAAACAAATTAAATATTTTTAAAGGTAGGTACATAAAATGTGTATTCTATTTATGTACTATATTTCATTATTAATTATTTCGATGTTAAAATTTTCAATAAATAAAATTAACTCTTACATTATGTTGTTTCATTTTGTACCTACCTACTAATACTTTTGTATCAAGTGTCAACTCTACGGCTATAATTATGTTACTCTCTACGCAAAAGAAACTTTGCAGTTCGACGTTTAAAAGTAGAAGCAATAGAACGGTCTCTTTTATGTAAATGGCATTTCGTATCTTTTGTTTCACTTGTCTTCTAATTGGTCAATGTTTGCAATTTTGAATTTGATAACTGTTCGGAAGAGATTTAAGCCGGAAAATAGAATGAACATATTATCATATCTGTATAAGTAAAACATCATAGATTTTGAATCAATTCACATATCTAATCTAATTGAGGGAAAATTGTCATTTGTTTTAATGAAAAGCACGTTATTTGAGAGGACGCAATATTATGGTACGTTTTACTTTTTCATCAGCATCTTTGTTAGACGATATAAGAGTGCATTTATTCTGACCAATCTTTGACTTGCTGATGCTTACCATCAGGTGACCAAACGGGTCACCTGATGGTAAGCAACTACCGTCGCCCATGGACACTCGCAACATCCGAAGAGCTGCAGGTGCGTTGCCGGCCTTTTAAGAGGGAATACGCTCTTTTCTTGAAGGTTTGCAGGTCATATAGGTCCGGAAATACTGCTGGTGACAGTTCGTTCCAGAGTTTTACAGTGCGCGGCAGAAAGTTACGCGAAAATCGCACTGTGGAAGACTGCCACTCATCAAGGTGATGAGGATGGTATGTTTTTCGCGTGGGACGATGGCGAAAAGTTGCAGGTAGTATGATTCCGAACAATTCCTCTGAGCACTCCCCGTAATACAACCGATAGAGGATGCAGAGTGAAGCTACATCTCGGCGTAATTCCAAGGGGTCCAAGCTGTTCGAAACACTATGGCAGTCAACAATTCGAGCGGCCCTTCGTTGGATACGATCCAGAGGGAGCAGTTGGTATTTTGGCGCCCCTGCCCAGAGATGAGAACAATATTCCATGTGAGGCCGAACCTGCGCCTTGTAGAGTTGTAGGCGTTGGTCCGGACTGAAGTACTGTCTTTCGAAAGTCTGTTCTTTATTCTGCTATCTTAATCGGATGTCAATCAAAATTTAAAAAATGCCTAAATGCCTAAAAGTGCCTTGTTGAGCTGTAGAAATTCAAATAGAAACGTTGGCCTAGATAATGGGCACTTTTCTCATCATCGGTACGTCACAGTAGCTATAAAAAAGTGGCATACTCGTTTTCATAATAATAATACTCCCCACACCGGTTTCGGTGACGGTGGCCGATTTCATTGAAACCAGGCCAGCTACGCAGGAGTAATTTTATAGTGCCCAAGTGTGTGCGCAGTACACAAGAGCACTCTCTATTCCTTTACTCTCATAACCCAGTGGGACGGCAGACCGACACGACCGGCGAGAGATCAGGCGCAGGACCGACTTTTTACATGCCCATCCGACGCATGGATCATCTTACTTGTCAGACAATCAGGTGATCAGCCTGCATTGTCCTAACCAAACTTGGAAATAACATGTTTCCAACGCGGGAATCGAACCCACGACCTCCGAGTCAAGAGCCGCGCTCTGTACCACTAGACCACGGAGGCGTTTCTCACTCGTTTTCATACAAATGGAGCGACATGCGGTATCTGTCTACTGTCTGTGGTTGACCGCCATTCCTTTAAGCCTGAGGGTCTCTTCGTATCCTCAGGTTTTTCATTATTTGCTTGCGTTTTTTTGTCTTGGGTCATGTTATCATACATTTATAAACATTTAAATAAAATCGTAAAACAAAACATTAAATTTTCTAATAACTGCATGGTGTTTTTGTGTTTGTATTAGTTACGCTCAAACACCGAAAACGCTCAGTGAGCGAAATAATGGCTCACAACGCGTTGTGGTCATAGTGAAATGGCCACGACGCGTTCTGGTAATCACAGAAATACCACAGCGAAATTCGTGTTGTGGCTGACGTGCTATTCGACCACGACGGCCAGGCCAGTTACGCAGGAGTAATTTTATAGCGCCCAAGTATGTGCGCAATACACAAGAGCACTCTGGTTTCAATGAAACCAGGCCGGTTACGCAGAGTAACTTTTTAGCGCCCAAGTGTGCGCGCAAGCCGTTTTCATTAGGTCATAGCCGTTTCACTATGACCACAACGCGTTGTGAGCCATTTTTTCGCTCACTGAGCGTTTTAGGTCTTTGAGCGTAACATATATAATTCTGCAAATTATAATAATTATGTTATTACCGACGTAATCTTACAGTAAATCTGAGAATGCCAAAATATATGAGACTCGACTGCGGGTGGCTAATTTTGGTGTCAACTTGATTAAGTAGCTAATTTTGGTGTGAACGTGACAAATTCGATTATTGTAATCCGGTGAATTCCCTTAAATTATTTTTAAATCAATATTAATTTAATATAGAAGCTAGAGATTTTTAAGTAAGTTGTTGTTTGCCTACAGGTATTGCGTTGCAACTTACATACCTAATTCTAATAGAGTGATTCAGGATTAGTAATTTAGCTGTATCTAAGCTGCGAGTACGTAGATGTACAGTTGCGTAAATCGTAATTGATTCACAAAGAACGTAAATCTACGCACTGAAAACGTATAGTACGTACTACGTAGAGCACTGCGAAAAAAATATAATTGTAACAACCCCGTCGCGGTGCGTTGCAGCCTCTTGCGCGGAGTTTGCGCTTTAAAACACTTTTCCTGCAGGCTTAGCAAGGCCACAGTAGAAATGAGATAGAATACAAACGCTGACAGTTTTTGTGGAGATACTGACAGATTTTTTAAATTTATTTATTTAGGTTACAAACAGTCTTTAATAACAACTAGACCTAAACCTTGTTAATCCATCACTAATTAGTCTGCTTTAAAGTAAGTGTAGACCTTTCTATAGTGACCACGCTAAGCTTACTGTTATGCGTGTTATCACCCGCTCAAGCATCTGTAGGCCTACTAAGAAACCGTTTTGAGACTCAAACAATTGAATGAGAATGACGCGTCTTGCTGTAACAACGTCATTTCACGTTTGTTAGACTAGGACGCGGCATTCTCGTACGATTGTTTGAGTCTCAAAACGGTTTCATGGTACGGCCCCTGGTACGCTTGAAAGTTGCTTGCACTATATTATTTCATCGATGTTTCTCCTGTCAAGCGAGCAGGCAGAAGCGCCCTTAGTAAGTTGGGATGCATCATATTTCTACGGTTCACCGCACACATCACAGACATCCTACCGACCACAAAACTTTATATTGGAAATGGTGAATAAAATAATTCAAAACTTTCCAAGATCATGCGAAATGTTTCGAAGCCTTTTTGGGATTTCCTAACCACAACCTTATTTTTATGAGTCGTGCTCGTTATGCGTCTGAAAAATATACCTCTACAAGAGAAGGTATCATCATCATAATATCAGCCTATGTTCGTCCACTGCTGGACATAGGCCTCTCTCAATGAACGCCAAGATAGAGAAGAAGATGACCGATCTCCTGCTACTCGCATCCAACATGGATAGTCACATCCATTTAGGAATAAAATGTTCAAATCAGTTATTAATTTTATTATTTACTTGTCAACAGATGATTAAATACACTGTATGAGTTACCATACAGGATTTGGAAACAGTTTTTATTTTATTTTATTTTACTTGGAAAACAAACAGTGATATAATACTAATTACATATGAATAGTAGGTATCAGAGCACCATTTATCTGTTTTCACATACAGAATTATATATAATTACCGTTTGAAAAAAGACAGCATCATTCTTATAATCATTTTGGACAAAAGAATCTGTATTTGGACAGCACTACAGCATCTATACAATAATGGCACTCCAGGACTCCAGGACTCCAGGAGACCAGGAAATATCGGGCTATATGTTCTCAATGCTTAAACCGGAACTTAATTAAAAAAAACTCGTATAACCTAGTATAGTGTATAGTGTAATGTCCTTATTGTGCCAAATAAAACGTTTATTATTATTATTAATTAATTAGGTATATAATTTAAATCAGGCATCTTGACTAAAATAGGTACAAATTTATACTAAAACTAACACTAAGCACTAAACACGTATTGTTTGCTACGTGGGGCGCGACGTGTTCGGAAGTCGTCCTCGAAACCTCCTGTAGACGACTCCAATCGGCAAAAACTCCTCCTTCTCGGTAGATGATGCGTCGGGACTCTCACCACAAAGGAGCTAAAAGAGCTTAAACTTAAGTCGGGTGGCAATGTTTTATAATTACTGTAAGGGTGGCATCAATCTTGGTGATTGTCATCAGGTCATTAAGGCTGTACGGGGTACACTGACGTTGGAGCCGCGTCACATAATTAAGAAGCGCGCAGTGAATACACGCGCCTGACGTCAATGACATCTGCTGATCTTAGGGACCTCGCACACCGGAGTCTTACAAGTTACAGCTCTTACACACGCGTAGCTCCGTGCTACGGAGTTCGGATGATCAAACATGTAGCAATCTCTATAAATCGCTGTATGTTTATTGTTTATAAAAAATGGAAAATTTGAAGGTGTCGTTTGTTTTTAATATATTTCCATTTGCATTTATAAACTAGCCTAGCTTTGTGAGTTGGCTAACTGATGATGACACATCTAGATATAAAAAACCTTGACTGTCTGATCATCACACATCTAAATATATAAATAAAAATTACTATGTTAAAGCACAAATCAATAGGCGTGATAGTTTTTCCGTAAAGTGTACCACAAAATGTACCTACAGGTTGTGGAATATCTATACTAGGGCTCGCTTCGCTCGCCCTGATTAAATAGTAGAATTGCCAGAAAATTCTTACTAAGAAAGTTGGAATTTGGTCTATCAGCTCTGATTTATTTGGAACCATTCCAAAAAATTCATAAATGGAGAGACCAATAACGGACAGAGTCGTATAAAACAGTTAACGTAATAAATTACTGCAAGACATTTTAAAGCGGCTTATAACAGGATAATATTATCTCAACTGAAAATAATAAGCAGAGTTTGAGATTTTAATTTGATATTATTTTGTGGCACGAGTTTCGTGCTCCGAAGTGTAATTGTATACGATAATATTATAAGTATTATAACATGGTTCATTTGTTACTTCTGCTGTTATAATAATAATCAAAAGCTAATCTAAATATAAATATCTATCTATCTATCTATATATATAAAACTCAAAGGTGACTGACTGACATGGTGATCTATCAACGCACAGCCCAAACCACTGGACGGATCGGGCTGAAATTTGGCATGCAGGTAGATGTTATGACGTAGGCATCCGCTAAGAAAGGATTTTGATAAATTCCCACCCCAAGGGGTTCAAATAGGGGATGAAAGTTTTTTATATAATAATACTTCTTAACGCGAGCGAAGCCGCGAGATGCCGCGGGCAAAAGCTCGTAATATATAAAACTCAAAGGTGACTGACTGACATAGTGATCTATCAACGCACAGCCCAAACCACTGGACGGAACGGGCTGAAATTCGGCATGCAGGTAGATGTTATGACGTTGACATCCGCTAAGAAAGGATTTTGATCAATTCCACCCCCAAGGGGTTAAAATAGGGGATGAAAGTTTGTATATAATAATACTTCTTAACGCGAGCGAAGACGCGGGCAATAGCTCGTTGTAGTATATAATATCTCATACCATTTTTTAAGGAACAAAATAATTGAGGTAATGCAGTACAGTTTTCTAAGTAAAGCAATTATGCATAAACTGATATTTTACCAAAATGTCTGCAACCATCTTTATGTTGTGTCTGTATTTTTTTCCTCGTTTTTATTTTAAATTTTGATAAAAAATAACAATTTAGAACTATCATTAGCACATCTAAGTCTATTCGCTTAAAATGGCCCCACTTTTATGGGCAGTGTTCTTGTATTAGAGGCATCAGAAGAGGGTCTTTGAACGATCATGAGGGTCATCCATAAAGTATATCACACCTAAAGGGGGAGGGAGGGGGTTGTGGTGTTTATATAGAGCTTTTTAGGGTTCCGTAGCCAAAATGGCAAAAAAGGAACCCTTATAGATTCGTCATGTCTGTCTGTCTGTCTGTCTGTCTGTCTGCCTGTCTGTCTGTCTGTCTGTCTGTCCGTCCGTATGTCACAGCCACTTTTCTCCGAAACTATTAGAGCTATACTATTGAAACTTGGTAAGTAGATGTAGTCTGTGAACCGCATTAAGATTTTGATGCAAAAATGGAAAAAGTATTAAAAATTTTAGGGGTCCCCATAGGTACAACTGAAACAAAAAAAATTTTTTTTCATCTAACCTATGCGTGTGTGGTATCTGTGGATAGGTCTCTAAAAATCATATTGAGGTTTCTCATATCATTTTTTTCTAACCTGAATAGTTTGCGAGAGAGACTCTTCCAAAGTGGAAAAATGTGTGTCCCCCCCCCCTCTAATTTCTAAAGTAGAGGCATGATAATTCTAAAAAAAATATATGATGTATATTACTATAAAAACTACCAACGAAAATTGGTTTGAACGAGATCTAGCCAGTAGTTTTTTTTATACGTCATAAATAGTAAAACTTAATGAAACAAAAAAAAAATTTTTTCATCTAACCTATGCGTGTGTGGTATCTATGGATAGGTCTCCAAAAATCATATTGAGGTTTCTCATATCATTTTTTTCTAAGCTGAATAGTTTGCGAGAGAGACTCTTCCAAAGTGGAAAAATGTGTGTCCCCCCCCCTCTAATTTCTAAAGTAGAGGCATGATAATTCTAAAAAAAATATATGATGTATATTACTATAAAAACTACCAACGAAAATTGGTTTGAACGAGATCTAGCCAGTAGTTTTTTTTATACGTCATAAATAGTAAACCTTAATCTAAATTTCATTAAATCGACTGAAATATAAAAATAAATCAAAAATAATATAATTTCATAAAAATTAACCTTATTGCTGCTGCGGAACCCTCCATGGGCGAGTCCAACTCGCACTTGGCCGCTTTTTATATTTTACTTTTTAATAAGTATTGTTTCTTTTCTATTAATATGAAATAATTGTCAAATGTCATTCTGTGAATATATAGCTTTACGTTAACATGTTTAAAATACGCATATATCTTAGGAGGGGTCGACGAAGTATAAGGTGTGTAACATGGTGTGACAAGGAGGGGAGTTTCCTAAGTTCCGTGGCAAAACATTAATAAATTGAACAGCAAATTAAATATTTAATAACTTAATTTAAATGCAAAATTGCGTGACGTCGACCCCTGACCTGACCGACGTGACCCTTAAATACTTAGTTTAATTTTATTATTGATTATTATAGTATGCAGTTATGCACACATAATATAATTAAGGATTTTGCGAAAATTTCAATTTGTTTCCATTATTAATATCGAGCAAAAAATCACGTTTGTTGTTTGGGAGCCCCCCTTAAATATTTAATATATTATTTTGTTTTAAGCATTAATTGTAATTGTTGTAATGACAACCAAGTGACAAAAGTATACACAATCTGTGAAAAGTCTAGCTATAGCGGTACTTGAGATACAGCCTGGAGACAGATGGATAGACTTTTAACGAAGTCTTAGTAATATAGTCCCGATTTTACCCTTTGGGTACGGAACCCTAAAAGTAAATGTCTATTATATTTTTTGTGGTACAGCAATTTTCATATAATCTTCGACTGAAACGATTATATAGTTTTATGGTAATGACACCGTTTAGAGACGATAATATTATTATATTCGATCGTGCGTCAGACTCGTCCAAACTCGTCCCGAGTTGCGTCACGAGCTTTGAGACGATAACTTTTATTTTAATGACGCAAAAAGCTAAATCAAGTTTCGATAAGTTAAGCTAATGACTTTTGTAAAGTATATGCAATTAAGATTGCAAGCTTTCAGACTTTACAAAGCAATTAAGATCATAACAAGCTTTCGGAATTTGCGAATTCAATTCAATTCAATTGAAATTATTTATTTCAGACCATTATCCATATTTTAGTGTAAGTGAAATAAAATGTGATTAAGAATAAACAAAAATGTATAAAGTATTTTAATTTGTATGGACAGATTTCAATTGCGCGAGGCGACAATATGCCAAACTGTCAATTCAGTACAAAGAATGATGGGCATTTTGGTATATTATTATAGTCTCAACAAAGATAAATTACACACCATTAGAGAGTAGTGAATAGATAAAAAAGTTATACGGCGCCCAATTGTTAGGACATATTTTGTACATTTTGAAATAACGTACAGTCAACGTACAAGGCTGGCGTTACCGACGACGTAGGTTTTATGGTCTATCATAATATTGTGTTAACTGATAAGGTTTTTTTTGAGCTGAGAAAGGTAACGAAGGTATAAGCTTTGTAGGTCCTGTAGTCTCTGAGAATAACCGCGGACAGACGGACGGATGGACGGACCGAAACTATAATAATATTATGTATATAAGGGTTCCTTGTTGACTACGGAACCTTAAAAATAATCATGCTATAGTGTAACGTGATGTTATCAGCATGAAATTTACAAGCGCTGATGTCACTTTTAACGTGGATTTACAACTCAGTCGAGTTAACTCCGTACCTGGCAGCCATATATTATATAGTACGGAATTAACTCGACCGAGTTGTACTCAAAATATACAACGAATCTTGACAATTGGTTTATTTTTTTTATTATTGGTCATTAATGTACATGGGTATACCTTCCAAAAAATATATTATAATAAATTGTTGTTGAGCCCTTTACCAGAGCCCATACATTTTTGCCCATCATCATTTAGAAATGCATCTAGACGCGTCGCGTTGCGGTCTGAATCAACCCTTACTTCTGCTGTACTGTCTAAAACAGAGATATTGCTATCTGAGTTATGACTTAAGTATACAGGGTGTAACAAAAGTAAGAGATAATACTTTAGGGTGTGGTACGTGTTCCTTGTAGAGAGTTCACTGTGAAAGTATAGCAGCGCTGAAAGATCAATTTTTTTTTCACTTTTGTATGGGGAAACTCGTGACGCTCGACTCGCGTGGGCAAGGGGCCCATACAAAAGTGAAAAAATTGGTCTTTCAGCACTGCACTTTCACAGTGAACTCTATAAAGGGGACTCATACACACCCTAAAGTATTATCATTTAGTTTTGTTACACCCTGTAATCTGTACTTATAGGTAACGTAGTTGTAGCATAGAATACATCCTTAAACAAATTAAAAAAAAACCAACTTTAAACAAATTTAAAAAAGCAGTTAAAGAACGTTTGTATATTAAAGCGTATTATCTATAAAGTCAATGATTTCATCGAGGACAGCACACCTTGGGAATAGGGTGGTCCCATGCAGGTTACTTTTCCTTTATTTTCGTTACATAGCTGTAAGCTATAACATTGTGATATTATTTTATTTTAAAATTGTAATTTTCCATTTTTTTAGTAAAAGATGGCCCCGTGCGAGTTTCATACGCCGCCGGTTCTTCTCGGCGGGGGGGTAGTTCCCGAACCGGTGGTAGGCAACGTAGATTCTTCGTTCTTTCTACGACTTTCAAAAAGTATATAAATATCTTTTTATTCAAAATGGGTATCATGATAACCCATTTTGAATAAAAAGCTATTTATTAATTATTTATCCGCTACGTTAACGGCATTGTTGGAAGCGCAAAAGCAATAAAATAATCTCAAACATTAGATTTCTATTAAGAGAAAAATTTAGGTCAAAGATTAACATTGATTAGTTTTGACCAAAATAACGCAATGTGCCAAATTAACAGACTAAAGGGCATCGCACACGGCGAAGATAAGATAAAATATCGCTCGCCATACAATTTATATGAACTACTTATCACAAACTACGAAGGTAATATATATTTCAATGTTACGATATCTTAAGATATCGAGCGATATCTTAAGATATCTTAAGATGCTATCTTAATATACGAAATATATCGTAATATACTATCTTAAGATATCGTAATGCTTATACAGGTTGTTTTGTTTTCTGTGTGGAGCGCAGGGTGCAGGAATGTTGAAAGACCACGTGATTGTTTTGCGGGGTGCGAGGCGTGTTTGTCTCCTCTCGCTCATTCAAAACGTGGGAGAGCCATGCTTTAGCACGAATGGACCGGCTTGACCGGAGAAATACCACGGGCTCACAGAAAACCGGCGTGAAACAGCGCTTGCGCTGTGTTTCGCCGAGTGAGTGAGTTTACCGGAGGCCCACTCCCCTACCCTATTCTCTTCCCTACCCTTCCCTTTTCCCTTCCCTCCCCTATTCCCTTCCCTTCCCTACCCTCACCTAGCCTATTACCATATCCCCTCTTAAAAGCACGGCAACGCACCTGAAGCTCTCTGATGCTGCGAGTGTCCATGGGCGACGGAAGTTACTTTCCATCAGGTGACCGGTTTGCACCCTTATTTCATAAAAAAAATTCATTGTATTGTAATTTGTACCTACATGCAGGTGAACCTACATATGTGCGGCAGAAATTTTGAAGTCATTTTCAAAGTCAGAATCATCATCAGATGAGCTATCTAATAAATCTAAGAGTAAGACTGTATTGTTCATATTAGATCACCCTGTATGTAGATTAAATTAATGTAGAAATATACGTGTGAACCCTAGCCAAGCTTTTGCTAGAATGATTCAAGAAGATATATTATCGTATAACTTAACCGTGTGTGATACCTTAAGATATTATAATATTTTATATTTGGGCATCTTAAGATAAAATATTATAGTATCTTCACCGTGTGTGATGCGCTTAAGAGCTTGCTAATGTCTTTTATTATTAAAAATTTAATAAATTTTATTTAACTTACATCGGTTTTACATGAGTTTTACTTAATACGGGAAACACAGTCAATCAATACATCACTCAGTAAATAGCGTTGGGAGCTGTACTAATATAAACTGTGATACAGCTCTCAGCGACTTCCACTCTGGAAACATCGTATGCAATGTTCAATTAACTAATTCAAGTTTTAGTTTTTACGATGCTTATAATATATTACAAAGTATTACTTATAGACAACATAATTTAGGTACAAGAGTTTTACAAGTAATTGTGTGACTAACCATCTAAGATCTAAGTATCCTCCCGGCTAGCCCTACGATGTACAATCTTGGGGTCATGTCAGTAACAAGTATAATTATACCTACTACTAGGGAGGCAGTGAAGTTTGAAATACCTGTGCTGTACTGTTAAAGTAAACGTATAATTATTATGTGAGGATGTGCTTGTGTTAGAAAGTTACAGATTAAAAATTCAGATTTCAGATTTCGCAACCATCTCTGTAATTAGTTTTACGTCATTTTATAATTATTTAACGATATCATATTTTTTTAGCACGATTATGAGTAAAATGAGTACATTTCACTTGTGTTATGAAAAGTTAAAAATCATATAATATAAATTGCAAGTTGTTGAAGCAGGTTTTACGTCTTTCAGTCCCAAGTAGCTGTCATGAGGACTTTTATTTCGAAAGGGTTCTAAAAATTCCTCGTAACATTTGGAAGCCTAAGGGATATCAAATCGGCTTCGGAAAGGTCATGCCACTACCGAAACTGGTTATTTGACGTCAGTCCCCCGCCGCCCGGTCACAGGTGGTTAGTGAAAAATTAATATTAGTTACAAGCTAATGCAAAAAACAAGACATATTATTATTGCAAAAATATGTCTTCGTGTATCTGCTTCTTACGAAGTTTATTGATTAGGTATAGACGTAGAGACTGCATTAAGAAGTGTGTATAATCTTTCTTTGCGGTAATGGAAATTGAGGAACAAACGCAGCACCTGAATATTATGGTGAGCGATTGCCGCCGCCGGCGCTGCCCATGCATGGACAATGGACACAATATGGAACATTTTTACTATTTGATGTTGCACAGTTTGCAGTGTCCACTGTCACCTGAGCCCGGTCAGGGACAATAAATTTAGAAAAAAGAAAGAAGAGATAAAAAAAATATCCAAAAATTAATTACAATTAAAATATAACTAGCGGTAGAGAGGGACCGCGGATACGAAACCTAGCCTCAGTCACTTTCTAAGCCTCTGGAATATACGGGTCGTGGGAACACTGCACTTATCTTGGGACAAACAGCGACTTGCGGGACTCCAGCTCCACAGGTACCTCCATATAACATAATCCTCCCAACCCTCCATAGGTAAATTAATAACATCTAATAATTATAATTATAAATTCGCCTGTATCCACGTTGAAGCTACCTAGATTTTAGTTCGGGAAAGGAATATGATTGTTTTACTCAAGCGGTTACTTGAACCATCGCTCGACGTTTTTCCGCCGAGAGCCAACTGACAATGGCCCATACCTAGAATAATATCTACGTATAAAATAATAATACATAAAGAATAATAGAATAGAATAATACGATTAATATAAAGTTTTATTACATAAACAGCAATACATAATATACCTATATGCCATAAGCATAACTTTTATGATTTATGTGTTTTATTTATGTCAGCAATTTCCTTTTTTGTCGAGAGTTATTAGGCGTTCGCAAGTTGTCTGCTGCGTGCGGAGTAGACGCTCTTATACCTCAATGATTAAAGCAAATAAAACGTGTCAAAAATATTTCTAATAAATAACATAATGCATAAAAATATTAACAACTATCATATTTTTATTCATCCGTTGAATATACTGCTCTCCTCCTCTTCACGTCTTCAGCGGTTTGTCGTTTTTTTATGAAATAAGGGGGCAAACGAGCAAAGAGTCACGTGATGGAAAGCAACTTCCGTCGCCCATGGACACTCGCAGCGTCAGAAAAGCTGCAGGTGCGTTTTCGGCCTTTTAAGAGGGAATAGGGTAATAGGGCAGGGTAGGGAAGGGAATAGGGGAGGGTAGGGAAGGAAATAGGGGAGGGTAGGGAAGGGAAAAGGGTAGAGGATTGGGCCTCCGGTAAACTCACTCACTCGGCGAAACACAGCGCAAGGGCTGTTTCACGCCGGTTTTCAGTGAGCTCGTGGTATTTCTCCGGTCAAGCCAGCCCATCCGTGCCGAAGCATGGCTCTCCCACGGTAAAAATTGAATGAATTTTGATCAAATTTGGTATGTAAATACTTCAAGTCCTGAAAAAGGACGTACATAATATTATATTTTATTCACAAAAAATGCGGTTCCAGCGTGACCAACAAGTTTAAGCGTAACGAATATGCGATTGTTTTAAATGAGTATAATAATTATTAGGTATGTGTTATCACGAAGTGTGTTTCATGCAAAAGCGCATCATATTTCTAAGGGTTGATTCAGACTGCAACGCGACGCGTAGATCCATTACTAAATTTATAATAACTAGAGATCGCCCAATGGTCGAAATTCGATCTCAGTTATAGAAATAAATTACAAAATTGATACTGACTTTATTATTTTTTAGACATAGGTGATTCCTGCGATAGTCTCAGATTAATGATGTGAAATGATGACAGACTGGCCGTGTAATAATTGTCTAACAGTATTTACGATTTAATAAAAAAAACTTAATCTATTTTCAATTTGACAAACAGACTTCAACAATAATTAATATTCTAAAGTACAATTCGATGACAATTCGTACTATGTATAGGCTTGTCTTTAGTGTGTGTGTTGTAGTTTGTGTAATGTTTTATTTATTAAAAAAATGTATGGAAAATACTGCCTAATACAACTAAAATTAACTATTAATTGTCAGAAAGATAGTGCTAATCGGTAAGATATTCAATGTGAGCTGCCAGTTCAGAAGTGTAAACGATGTATAGAGGAAAACGTGAGGTGTATACGGAATCGCTACGCACGTGGCCACGCGACCGGTCCGCTATTTGTTGATTATGTTATTAAGTTTCTGAACACTACGGTCACTACCGATGCTCTTGACATTTATGGCCTAACGCCGGTACTGGACTGAATTACCATAATATGTTTTTATTGTAACCAGCCCCAAGTCTCGCTTTACGATGCATTATTTGACAAACTGATATGCAGTTAGCAGACCTACGTTATTACAGCTTTCAGATCTCAGGAGCAGGAACATCGTTGGCCGGGTTTTAGTGGGTAGTCCCGGATGCGGATCTTACGTCCGCCCTGGAGAGTGCCACATACCTAGGTGGTCCTCCCCAGGCCCAGGGGATACGTTAACGCATTCCCCCAGGCCCCAACGTAAAAAAACCTACATTATTACGATCGGGTTATGTTAAGCCCGGCCAAATGCCGGAGACCTAGTCGTTTAGAAGTCAAAGACTGGTTTTTAATCAATTTTGGTACAGACATATTATAGTCACGTCAGAGAAGGATTTAGAAAATTACGATTCCCGTGGGATTACACTGAGTACGGAGCCGTGGGAATAATCCAGTTTATTAGATAACAACTTGAGGTTTCGTAGGTACCTACATAACAAAATCGCATAAGAAACACATATTTTTCTATGATAAAAGCGGCCCTTGTCATGGTTTACTGTTAATGAAAATCTAGTTTTCAAAATATCTAGTTAGTTTTTACTCTTGATTTTGGTGAAAACAATCATAATTTTCTATTCAATATAAGTAGATTGTAAGCGGGCTCCCATCAATTTTATTGTGCAATATATTGTGCAATATTATGGACCGTCTATTGTTAATATTGAACGCGGCCGCCTTTCAATTTTATTGTGAATCAAATTGTTCAATAAATATTAGTTGAACAATTTAATAGTTCGATGATATTGCAAGGGACCGACTAAGATAAAATCTTATATTTTACGATAATTAAATTCATTGATATAAAATTCATGTATTCAAAATATCGAATTACTTTTTTGTAGAATAGAAAATAATAAAAAAATAGGATGCCGGCTGCGCAGACTAGTAGGAGCCGCGCTCGCGTACAAGTCTAATACTAGGCGCTTTTACCCGCGTTACTTTTCACTCTCATTGTACATATTTTCATGACTGAAAAAAGACAATTTAACATTTGAATATAATAATTATTATCAAAGCTTTATTTATTAATGGTGATTTTGGTATTTCATGTTATCATTGAAGAATTTGTAGAAATCTGTAATTGAATTTGTTGTTGCACAATCAATTTTTCCCACCTGTGTTAGTATTATCTCATCCGTAGGAATTGCTATCGCATCGCTGTACGTACTTCGAGCGATTTAGCGAAACAAAACAACGAAGACAATACAATGGTTAACTATAAAATTTGATCGAACGACAACGGTTATCACAAACGTCAAATTGTGTGGTGATATAAAAGTGCCGCAGCGCCGCGCCGCCGGAGTTATAGCACGCAGTCGGGCCGCTCAGCCCGCGACGGACGAACGCGCTCACGACGACGCGCCCACGACGCGACCACGACGTACCGCGCGACCACGACCGCGGTGACCACGAGTGTAGTGATCGATCTGTGTCAGTGATTCTGTGATTGTTCTTGGCCGAAAAAATTAAGGTATTTTATTTATAAGTATTATGTCACCGGCTCTAGGCTTTCACTGGATGTGGGGCAGTGGGACGCTCGAAAGTGATCTCGCGCGGAGGCTGGGCACTTGTCACCCGCCGAATTTCAGTGCTTAAGTTTTGTGACTACCCAACCGAGTAATTAGAAATTACACATCATCGTCGACCTAACATTCTCACTAGTTACAAATTCAATTTTCATGACTTACAAATAATTTTGAGACTTAAACTTTTGAGAAACTCGTTAATTAATTAAGCTTACTTAATTAATATTAATTTAGCTTAATTAATTGGTTATTTAATTTAATTGTAAACAAATATTTAATCAATAATATTGTTTAAACGTTTCGGCAGTCAACAAGCAAGACGGATATGATAGTCGAATGTTTCAGCGCTCGTCCGTTGCGACACGCGCCGGCCCGCGCCGGCCCGCGTCGACCGCACACGGGTTTTCATGCTGAGATTTCATATTTATCGATTGCATAAACTGTTGTATAATATCGTAGTCAGTGAATTTTTGGAATTTAGTTCATCGTATTTGCTAACGCTCGAACTTCGACTCAGCAATGTGCAATTGTGTTCGTTCGACAGATGACATAGCGGACTATTCAGAAATAAGTTACAGGTACAGTGGCAGTGTAACAGTCATTATAAGGGAATATTTTTCTTTCTCGGAATGTCTTTTCCCGGGACTCAAAGTATCTCCATATCGAATTTCAGAAAAATCGGTTCAATGGTTTGGGCGTGAAGGGGTAGCAGATAGACAGATACACTTTCGCATCTATAATCTATATAAATATAAAATTATAAGTCCTGACTGATTGACTGACTGACTGACTGACTGATTCATCATCGCAGAGCAAAAACTGTTAAAGTTACAGCCACGAAATTTGGTGGGCAGGGTTGTTTTATTAAGTAGACACCCACTAAAGAAGGAATTTTGGAAATTTTAACCCCAAGGGGGTGAAATAGGGGTTGAAAGTTTGTATGAAAGTCCGTCATTTCTTAATTTAGAAACATGAAACTTTATTTTTGGGCTACTGAATAAAAATAAATACGTATTTAAGGGTTTTTGGAAATTCTACCCCCAAGAGGGTGAAATTAGGGTTGAAAGTTTGAATGAAAGTCCGTCATTTCTTGAGTTAGAAACATGAAACTTTATTTTTGGGCTATTGATTAAAAATTAATAGATACGTGTTTAAGCGTTTTTGGAAATTCTACCCCCAAGGGGGTGAAATTGGTATTGAAAGTGTGAAACTAAGTCATCTACCTATCTATACATATAATAAAATCGTAAGAAAGTCAATTCAGTACCAATGTACTGAATTGAGTATTATTTTTCAAAAATATTCAATAATATTTTTGAAAAATAATACTTGGGACGTGATCTAACTATCCTAACGCGAACGAAGTCGCGGGCAACAGCTAGTATTAGTATAAGTATTAAGTATGGATATAGACATTAAACTATACCATGGATTTGAACTAATAATAATATTTTATTTTATTTTATTAAAAATATGTAATTAGAGTGTAATTTCATGCACGGTGTACCTATAGTTTAAAGTTTTAATTATTTTTTATAGGGAACTGGCATAATGTTATTAATACAGAAGACAATGGCTACAACAATTTATTTTGCTATTTTTGATAGATCGATCGAGTTTTTTTTTAATACAAGAAAGTACTTAATTTGTAATTACATTTTATTACTCCCAGTATATCCTTTGAGAGTAAGTAATTACTCAAAACAATTCAATAAGAAAAATAAACAATATTTGTCTACAAATTAAATTTAGTTCCGGTAAATCCCAATTAGAATATACAATTCAACATAATTAAATTAGAAAATATAGCATCGTTGTCCTCGTGCAAAGTTTTTTTAATTATACAATCTACCATTTAAAATCAAGATAACAATTTCACAACTGCGAATCCATGCATTAATTGGTTTTGTTTCTTCACAGATAAGATTTATATTGATGTTAATTATGCTTCAAGTCATAATGAAAACGCTTTTTGAAATTTATCATGTGAGTTATAAAACTCGTGATAAAATTATATTAGAGCAATTAGTTGGGAATCGCGTTGAGTTTCGGTGAATATGTGCAATCTGTCATAATATTATCATTAATTTCTGGCTCATTCAAGTGATGGTAGAAATGATTAGAAAAATATGCTGTCATGCTGAGCAGACTTGGATTTACTAGCGGCAATTTAGCGTTCGTTCTTTTATTTTACTACTTGACTACGTATTACAGAAAAAACTCTATACGACAAGCTTTTTAACATCCTTTACTAGTTTCATGTGTTTAGGCAGGATTCCATAAAAGTACTGACAATGTTATATTGTATGTAGGGAATAAAATACCATATCTAAAATTAAATCGACCAATACCGTAGAAAAGACCTTCTGTCGTTTTGAGGCCTCAATGTCTCTTTGCGTTGTCACCACGGAATAACGCATACACCTCATATACATTGCGACGGCAACGCAACGCATTAAGCACCGCCGTGGCTTCGCTCTTGCTACACGTAGTAGCCCCTACAAGTCTGTGCTCTTCTGCTACGTTTTCGGCGTTCCTTCAGTCCACCGCCTACGGGGCCCCTGCGTCAGAACTCACACGATGCTGTAAAGCTATTTTCCGCACGTCAGCCGTCAATATAACTAATTGTCAAATTCCTAATGTGTTTTTTTGCGGCGACAAACGACAGTCACAGCGACGGATGATTTATTTGACATTAAGTTTTTGCTTATTTTCAGCGTTTTTATAATACCGTAGTGCGGTGTCAAAGTGCGACATTCTTCTATTATATTACTAAGTGGATACTTATATACCTACGTTTTATGTCGTATAATAATATACCTAGCTAATATTATACGAGTTATGGCCGGCCTCCATCCGGTACATTACTTGGAGTCATTATGAGCTTTATTTGCTGTAAAACAAATCAGCAATTATAGTAGATACCATTTATCTTAAACATGGTCGAGATAATCTAAACTTTAGATTCTGATTTTACTTCCGACAGGATCACTCCTTTATGAATTCTGAGATAAAAATATAACTTTGTATTGTATATCAATGATTTCAAATAAATCCTATCGGCTACAATGTATTAGTAATAAATAAATTGTAATGATTTTTTTTTAAACTTAATCATACTTTTATAAGGCTAGTATTTCCTGAAGTTACGAGACTTAATATAGCTTATGTTACACATAAGTGCTAATAATAATATATAGTAATAATATCTATGGACGCTTCACACCACGTCAGTCTGGTCCCATGCTAAGTACCTGAAGGACTTGTTGCGGGTACCAGACAACGGAAATATATTTAAAAAAATAAGAATACGTTTATTTTGATAATCATGCAAACAACAAACCCCTAAACCCTAATTAAAAAACAATCTAAAATACATAAATAAATAGTAAACACAAAATATTATAAAATTATATTGTACGATGTCACAGAATATATAATAGTACTCCGTACAGAAGTTTATCTTAGAAAATGTATCCAACGAAATGTCTTCTTTAAATCTATAAACATAAGGTACCATTTAGAATGACTCAGAGTTCAGCGTCTGTTTCTTTAAGTGCCTACAAAATTTTTTTACAAGCCAATTTCATTCTTATGCCTACGGATAATATTACACTGAACCTATACATTGAGCGGCCCGCTCGAATGTACTATTGTGCCGCTAGGGCAGCTAGGGCTGAATGTACCAAAAAAATACCTGCGCGCGGTGCGCTATTAATATTATCATGGTATTATAAACCATAAACTACTTTTTGTGATGATTAATGGAAATTTCTTTAGATAATTATTATATTCAGTTTAATGAGAGTAATTAAGTTAAAAAAAATCGAAAATGGCGTAACAGACGTGCCAATAGAGCAACCAAAAAGATACGGGCGAAATACTTTATTGGTATTTAAGAATGCTCCAACCGGAGAATTAGCAGGTCGGATGTCTGTCAGTACGAATATCGACGTTAATAACATTAAAATAAGATTCATATTAGCGCGCCTTGTACAGTAGCGGTTACGACGCTCGCCGCGTTCTTGATATTATGGCGAAAATGTATGAAAATTTTTTTTTGTATATTTATTTTCCTCAGTTCAGTGTACTTAGATATTAAGGTACCTAATCAGACCCCATTTTTTCATTTTTTGCGGTTATTGTGATGGTTAAAACGTATTTTATGTGAAAATTTTGTATGCGGCTATAGAATTTTTATGGTACAGTCGTGGAGATGAATATATTATCTTTCATTTGAAACCAAAATATCCTCGCAGTTTGACTCCTAATTCTTTAATAGGGGAATCGGAAAATCGCTGATATTTGTAATAGCGTCCTTAAAGGCCGTCACAGACCTAGCTATAATACCTATATATTAATATATTTATAGCTAGGCATATTAATATATATTTTCTATACAATTTTCGCGTGACCACACACTCAGCTATAATATATATTTCTGGTCTCAGTGTGTTTAGTACGGTATATTAATATATATTATAGCTAGGTCTGTGACGGCCTTAAGTATATTATTTTAAGGAAGTGACTAAATAAGTATGTCACCATGGCAACGTCCATCGCGTATACGGCAAAACAACGGGACAGCTAGTATACTTAATATTATATTATTATGATTTATGTTTAATGTATTACCTATATAATGTAATAAAATGTACCTATTCAAAGTACAAATAATACTTTGCAGAGTCATATTATATTACTTACTTTTCAGCGTCCTCCAACCAAAAAAAAAGATAAATTTGTATCGCAATCAGTTTTTAAACATTTGAATACAGCACCATACTTTTTAGGGTGTTTCTTTTTATTTTCCATTTTAATAAAAACAGTTCAAAACTTCAAAAGTATGTCCGTCGCTGCTCGCTCGTGCGCGGCACAGCCCCACTGAATTATACCCTGCGCAAGGGCAGCCGCGCGTAGGTATATTTTCGATACCTACGCGCGGAGTGAGACAGGCCTGACGATGTGAAAACTGGACCCAGCTCGGCATTAGCAGCAAAGAACTACAAGTTTGCTGCACTGGTGTTCTGCAGCTAATGTCAGTGCAGCAAAATAAGCGCTGTGTATCAATTATTACAAAACTGTAAATGTCAAAATGGTCCCAAATTACCCTACTGGCGGCTTTTTCTCTCGAGGCCCCACATGCATTATATACACTCATTTCGTGCTATAAGTATTATAGGCGATATTTCATATTTCCATTAATATAATATACTTATATCAGGCCATGTCGGTCGGTCACTCGGACTTCGGAGTGACCTGCGGTGACCGCCCTGTTCATGTGATTGGTATTCCGCGGGCGCGCCCAATTTACTACTACGTCTACAGCATACTATAAATTTCGCGAAATAACTCCACAAACCTATTTCCTTTATAGAAAAAGGTTAATAAACATCTTCCCAATGCCACAAGTCTCTACATAAAGGCTTGGCTTGCAATGTCTTGCCTTTTTTCCATACTGATATTATAAATTCAAAAGTACGTCTGTCTCTTTGCCTATTTACGCTCGAACTGTTTCATTAATTTGGATGAAATTTAATATGAAAAGAGTAAAACGAGCAAACGCATCGCCTGATGGATAAGTGTTCAGCGTCGCCAATTGACATTGGACACCCGCACCCGACAACATCGGAAGAGTTTTGCATAAAATTTACAATATATTATGACTATTTATTTTGAATTATATATTTTTTTTTTACAAATGTAGGTATTGTCAGTAAATGTAAGTCAAATTGTAATAATATTATTATGTTACATCTAAGAATGACATGTTTATTTTGTAATCTTTTTAAAACTTGACGTTCATAAGCGTTACTGTGTGACCTATGTGAATAAATGATTTTGATTTGATTTGATTTGATTAGATTTGAGTCGCGAGTGCGTTTCCGGTCTTTGCATATTTTGATAATATGTGCCCCAATTGAAAATAAACATGTTTATTACATTAAGGGCCTGTTTCACCACTTCCTGATAAAGTGCCGAATAGGCTATTCACAACTTTTTTGACAGATTCTCCATACTCAATCTGTCAAGTTAATTGGTGAATAGCCTATTCGGCACTTATCAGGAAGTGGTGAAACAGGCCCTTATTGTCGCAATGGCTTACTGATTATATTTTATGTAAGTATAATATTATATCAAATTAAAATTTTGTATGAGTTAAGTTATTTTATATTTAGAGACACATTCTCACAAATTAAACAATCTACATAATATTATTATTGTGCTAATATTACGAAAGTTAAATAATTTATTGACCAATTATAACGGAGATTATGATAATGTGATGCTACAATAAACATAATATTTAATGTACAATTTTAGAGCATTTCAAAACTGAACTATTTAAACACTAATGAAACGCAATTTTCGTGCACGAAAATTGTGTTTCATTAGTGTTCAACATGAATTTCCACCAAGAACCAACAGTACAATCAGAGACATAATATAAACTATTTAAACATTCACCAATGTAAAGGATTTCCATCCTCCTCTCCTTCACAAGATAATAATTATTATTATTTGTTACTAATCTGTACGATAGCCTATATCTGTATTTAAGTTATAAGTATAAAACAAATATACGAAAGTTTGCCTGTCTGCTATACCTATTGGCACGTAAGCCGCTTAAGCGATTTTGATCAAGTAAGGAGATACTTTAGGTCCCCGGAAAGGACATAGAATCCCCCTATAAAAAGTGTACGGTTCCCGTGTTTTTGCATTTCAGCGCAGCGAATTTATGGGCAATGATAGAAAAAATTATAAAAAGCTAGATGACGCCGGGTTTTTATAATTTTTTGCAAATAACAACTCCGTTGCGCCAACATTCGTTTATCGCGCAGGAACCGTACATTTTTCAAGGATGAAAATTTATGTCCTTTCCTGGGACTCGAAATTCTGTTCAGTGGTCGTAAAGAGATAACAGACAAACAGATGCACATTTTCGCATTTATAATATTAGTATGGATTAACTATAGGCAAAACTTTATTTTTAATTTTATAACACGCAATACAAAGAACCGTTGGGCCATTAGATAGTTGTGTCGATATCGTAATAAATTATCATAATCATAATACTGGTGTGAGACGCAAACAAACTGACAATGTTTGATGCTGTGGGGGAAATACAGAAAAAAAAAACGTTAAACCTTTGACACTATATTTTTTGTAAACAATATATTATTTCAAGGTGTGTTAGAACACCTATCAAGTTTACTAGTGTGAAAATTATAAAAAATAAGTTATTATTAAATAAAAAAACGCAAACAAAACACTAATTGACGCTACTTTGTAGCGTCATATTTCATACTGCGAATTGTAATTTTCCACAATGAAAACTGTCGCATGTTATTTTATAGGACTACAAGTGTAAATTAAATCTAAAAGTGCAGCGATTCAGACTCGAGAAGGCTTGGCAAAAAGTCTGTAGTACTCCATTACATCTTGGATGTTACATGATGGCGCTACGCGTAGCTCTACGCATACTTTTCTATTGCGCGTTGAAGTCTTATCCATAGTATAAAACTTTTGGCTTTCTTCTTAGGGTCAATTCAGAGTTCAGACTGCAACGCGACGCGTAGATGCATTTCTAAATTTATACGGAATTGACAGAGTTCAATTTACGTGAGACGTCTTTCAAATCTGGGTAAAGATGTAGAAACCTACCACAAGATTGATGGGGAGCGAAGGTGAGGGGGGAGGGGGGAGGAGGGGTAAACATCGCCGTACCAAATCCATACTCAGAAACCCGCTAGTTTCGGAGCTACTGACCTTTGAAATCGAATCCATACAAATTTAGAAAATATGCATCTACATAATTGGCCTATGTTACATGATGGGCGATGGCGCTATACTACGCGTAGCGCTACGCATAATTTTCTATTGCGCGTTGAAGTCTAATCCATAGTAAAAACTTTTGACTTTCTTCTTAGCAGTACGAACGTTGCAGTTTTGATCTTTTGACATATTACGTACCTACTGTTTTTTTTATGAAATAAGGGGAAAACGATCAAACGGGTCACCTGATGGAAAGCAACTTCCGTCGCCCATGGACACGGCCTTTTAAGAGGGAATAGGGTAATAGGGGAGGGTAGGGATGGGAAAGAAAAGATTAGGGGAAGGCAAGGGAGGAAATAGGGTTGAAGGAAATAAGGTTGGGCCTCCGGTAAACTCAATCACTCGGCGAAACACAGCGCAAGCGCTGTTTCACGCCGGTTTTCTGTGAGATCGTGGTATTTCTCCGGTCGAACTAGCCGTGCCGAAGCATGGCTCTTCCGCGTATAGTGATATAATATTATTAACGCAACGCGTTTCAGTTTGTTCCTAAAATCAGTGTTTCTTTTCTAAGGGCCTGTTTCACCACTTCTTGAAAAAGTGCCGGATTAGAGCTATCCACAAATTTTATGACAGATTCTCCATACTCTATCTGTCAAGCTAAGTGGTGGATAGTCTAAGTGGTGAAACAGCCCCTAAGTATTAGAGAGCCTGCTATCGGTGTCACACCGCTAAGTACACTAATACAATAACTCACTGTACAGTTATGTGAGCTTCGCGCCGTCAGCTATGGGGGTCGATTTGACCATAATTAAGTACCGAAAGATAATTTCGGCTAATTACACGAAGTGCCTAACCGTAAAATAGGTTTTGGCGGAACATAATATATAAGACGCATGTATCCTGACAGCTGGGCAAAGATCACCACAGACTGGGCACCTGATGATGGACGACGGCGCCGTGGCCGACCTCGAAGAAGATGGCGCGATGAACTTGACACATACATTAAGCCAGGTTGGCCGACGGTGGCGTTGGAGCCGGATGAATGGAAGGACTTGGGGGAGGCCGGTGCCCAGCAGTGGGACAACATAGGCTCTTAAAAATCTACAGATGCCTTCAAATGTAAATGCATGAGTACAGTATTTTATAAGGTCTAATCGTTTGTGTGGAGGCACGAACAGGCCGGCTTGACAGGATGAATACCACGGCCTTACATACAATTGGCGTAAATTAACGCAAATGTGTTTTACCATGTAAGTAATGTTACTTACTAATCGGATTAGTATACGAAGCGTCCCTGGATAGTGACTATCGCTTACCATCAGGTGATCAGTCTGCTTGATTTCTGGTCCATTTATACATTCGAATTGAATGAGGTCTAAAATATAATTTCATAAAAATGACAATAATATGGTTTGATCACATTATAACATATACGTGTTTTTGCGAGCCTACATATTATGTAATTAATTTAACTACACTTTATATTTGATAATAAAATCGATTATAATATAATTAACATAATATTAATGACATAATAAGGCACCTTTGAGCCTTCATGGCAACAACCAATGTAAGGATAGCCCCCAAGCGAACTCGTGTTAAGGTCATATTTCGCAATTATTAATTAAAGAACTCGTAAATACCTTTTTATAGCTTCACCTTAGAAAGCTGTTTAGAACGAACGTAAAATATTGTACATTGATAATAATAATATTATTATAAAATAGGACGGTAATAGACTGTGTTCAATTTTAAAGTGTCTTTGGAAGGGCGGTACTATTATACGGAGGGCTGATTCCTTGCCCTTCCAAATAAGAGCAAAGTATACAAATACCTACCTAAACATTTTACAGATGCGCCGAAAATTGTCTCAATTTTCGCTGGATGATCTTAAAATCGCCCGAAGCCTATGACTGCTATCGCGAAAGTGCGAAAATGCTAAGTATGACTAAAAAAGGTTTTCTGGCATTCTGGAAACTATAGAACTTAACGACCTTCAATGGCAGATAGGATCTTTAAATACAATATTAGAATTAGCTCGGCGGCCGGTATATTTCCTTACTGGTGTTTCAACAGACGCGCCGAGTTAGGTGCGCGTGTCCGTTCTTTTGAAATAACTCGTTTATTACCCAGGGCTGCCGCTGATGTCTTTGTGTCTCCATAGTAAAGTTAGTTGCTTTCGGTACGCGCACATTATGTCGGTTTGACATGAGGCACACTTTGAATACATATTTATGACTTAGTATATTGTCATATTATACATGTATGGAATAGGTCACGAATGTGTATGGAAACTACCGCCTGCCCTTTTTTTTTTTTTTTTTTTTTTGATGCGCAGGGGAAACCCGTCATGGGTTCCCCGGGTCGGGGATGTGCCTCAGATAAGCTGAAGCACCCCGGGGATATGTGGGACTCCTACCCACTAAAACCACCTGCGGTTCGCCTTCAGCCGTATAAGGAGGTATGTCCTGGATCTATCTAACACAGGACCCCTCCACGACCGGCCGGTCTACCTCAATAGGGACCGGACTTCCACCAAAGTTAGGGAACGCTTAGGCAAACTAAAGCGTTCCCCTCGGCGCCGGGACTAGCTAAGCCGGACAGGTTCCCATCCCTGCCCGGAGCCCCGGATTAGACGGGAGTTTGGAGGTTCGCGTAACGACGCCTCCGCACTCCCGTCCTACGCCGGCGGAGCGGTAAGGAGGATGGGTCATCCTCTCTGTTCCGCTCCGCGGCCTCTTTCTGCGAAAGGACGGTTTCGCAGAAAGAGACCGCCGCCTGCCATGCCTCATCGCTCTCGAGCATGCAGCGAACCATGCTCGAGAGCGAGAGGTCCCGCCCAAGCACCGCCATGAGATCATGGCGCTGCACGGCCCAACGATCGCACACCTCAAGGGTGTGCTGGGCCGTGTCCTCCGCAGCGCCGCACTCATGGCAGGCTGGCGTAGGCTCTCTCCTAGCGACCTTACACAAGTACGCACCGAAACATCCGTGTCCGGTGAGTACCTGTGTAAGGCGGAAGGTGAGGGGTTTTCTCTTGCGACGCATCCACGCCGCAAGAACTGGATGCAGAGCCTGAGCAGTACGTTGACCGTACTGGGCCTGCGCCAGGTCCTCACCCCACCTCCTCAACAGCCACTGCTCTCCTAGGCTTCGGACCCGCCGGAGCTCCTCCCATTGCAGGTCTTCGCCCCGTGACCTCCTCTCTGAAGCGAAGAGGTGCAACTCGGCGAAGACCCTTGCAACCAGCTCCCACGGCGGGTCTCCCGCCAGGGCAGTAGCTGCCGCCCAGGAGATCGTACGGTAACCCCTGATGACCCTCACCGCTATGACCCGCTGCGCACTTCGCAGCTGGGCCTTATTGCGAGCGGTGAGAGAATCCGCCCAAATTGGGGCACCGTACATGGCTATACTCCGACAGACTCCGGAGTATAACCGCCTGCAGGCTTCGCTGGGCCCTCCTATATTAGGCAGGAGCCGACCCAGCGCTGACGCCGCCCTCACGACCTTCGGCCCCAGCTGTTGGAAGTGTGGGCCGAAGGTCCACCTCCCGTCTAGGATGAGCCCAAGACATTTAAGCGTCGGACTCATCCTGACAACTACCGCCTGCCCTACCCGGCTCGGCGTAAGGTGTACGTATTATTAACAAAAAATAATACATAGGTACCCAATATTAAACTATTTTAATAGATTCTATCGAAACATTTCATTCTCTTCATAAAATTTTATCACAGTATTTTTTATGGCCGTTCCCTATATTCAATCTATCTCTAGTTTGACATACAACCGATCGCAGCTGACATAGAATTGACATAAAATATATGGAGCTAATGTCTAATGTGAGCTATTCCTATCTCAAGTAAGAGATAGATCAAATATTGGGAACGGCCGTTAGTGTACTGAATTGTTTTATTTGCATTAGGTAATTAACAAGTGAGTTAAATTTAAGTAGGTATGTATTACAAATTGGCAACCCTACCAAATGTTGCAATTGAAATAAATGTATACAGAACACGGGTATAATTAGGTAAGTGAGTTATTGGCGCGGGGTAAGCTATCTGCTTATTATATTAATATAGCTATAACTATCTTAGTTGAATGGAACAAAACTGTAACTTCCCATTTTAAAGTTTTTATTTTATTTACGAGATTTTGGTATTCATTTTCGCGTGGGCACCATACATTTTTCCGGGACAATAAGTATCCTATGTGCTATCCCGGGACTCAAAGTATCTCCACACCTTTCAGCAAAATCGGTTCAGCGGTTTGGGCGTGAAGAGGTAACAGACAAACAACGATAAACGACTTTTGGCGTAACGGACTACCGGGCGTCATCTAGCCCCGTATATTTAGTCAGTACTCAAGATGCATCTCGGTCTCAAGAGTCAAGACACGCGGTTCAGGCTCTGTGATTGGTTGGCTGTTAAAATTTGGACCAATCACAGAGCCGAACCGCGTCTTGAGACCGGGTCGCATCTTAAGTACTGACTATGTATACGGGCCCTAGTTTCTGACTGTTACTTTAAGTTGATTCACTTCCAGCTGTGGCATCTAATTGGTTCACGCCTAAGCATAATCGCTTACTTTTTGCCGCTGTGGTCACACACAACAAAACAATTTCTTTAAGAGGTCTTTGACGCTTAGAGACGCTTTTGAAGAATCCGATTGATACTAAATAAGCTTTTCTGTAGAATTCTGCGTTTAGAAATATTATATCTAAATGGTAGAAATTATAATCAAAACTAAATTGTATGACCTTGTTTGTAGTATTTTCTCGGAAATAAATAATTAAGTAAAAGTAGAATGGGTTCACAACGAAACGTCATAGTAAAAAGCTTTTCAAAATTGAAAATCCAGCGTCGCCTTCTAAATCAATAAAATGTTTCTAGTTTATATAGATAAATAATAATAATAATAATAGCTCCCACACCGGTTTCGGTGACGGTGGCCGGTTTCATTGAAATCAGGCCAGCTACGCAGGAGTATATTTATAGTGCCCAATGTGTGTGCGCAGTACACAAGAGCACTCTCTATTCCTTTACTCTCATAACCCAGTGGGACGGCAGACCGACACGACCGGCGAGAGATCAGGCGCAGGACCGACTTTTTACATGCCCATCCGACGCATGGATCATCTTACTTGTCAGACAATCAGGTGATCAGCCTGCATTGTCCTAACCAAACTTGGAAATAACATGTTTCCAACGCGGGAATCGAACCCACGACCTCCGAGTCAAGAGCCGCGTTCTGTACCACTAGACCACGGAGGCGTAATAACCACAATATTCATAATAGTAGTATAATATTATACTTACAAAGATTTACATACTATGCGTGGCTCAGATCATAGGTTTGTATTACGCGCAACATTGTATGTTCATTGTTCGATCGTAGTTATTATCCAATTATTAGTATTTGAGCGAAAATTCACCTTCCGACGGCCATTATGTTGAGGGAAAAGACGGGATGTTGTAGTAACCTTTGCTGGTCGATACAGACAGTTCGATTTGCGTTCTCATTGGTGACTATTAATGTACTATCAGAGAAGTTGATTCCTATGCAGATCATAGAAGACCTACGTAGTTTGGTCGCGACTCGTGATACGTCAAACCCAGCCGACAGATCACAATTAACTTTTAATTGACATGATCTGACCAAAATGTTGGTCTGTCAACTGCCTAGGAATCAATTTCCTCGATGGTGCCTGCAGTTAACCTAATGCTCGATTTATTTGAGTCCGCGGAAACGAGCGGTGTGGCCGCAATTGTATGTAACTGTAGTGTATGTGCCTAGTATATGACTACTAGTTATTAACTAGCATAATACCTAGCAATTATTATAACACAGTCTCGTGCTCATGGTATGTGGAGGGGGCTCAAGTCACTACAGCGAGAGCCATGGCCCCATGGGCGAGGGCGGATGTGTGCCGGAGACCTGCCAGTTTCGTGTGTTGCCGAGCATGTGTAGCTGATATAGGAGATAAGTCAATAATCCAGAACATTACAGTAACGTTAAGTACAAGTTAATAATAAAATACTAATATTATTTCCTTTAGCCATGTAGTAGCGTTATTTAATGATAGTAACTCAATAAGTGTAACTGATAATTGTTGAGAACCCAGAAAGATTCATAATTTCGAAAAATATAACTATCGAGTCAAAATAAGTGAATCGTGTTTTCCGGGATCGTGATACTTATTAGAAAACACAGCAAAATTTGGCAGCTCGCTCTGTAAGCCATACGGCATACACGCTACGGTCTACCGCAGAGGTCCACCTGTGCAGGTATGCCTGCGCAGGTAGACCGGAATGTGGGAAATAGACCAGTGCAGTTTTTTGGACCTGCACGGCGACCGGCGGAAAATCGAAAATCAATTATTTCGACTGACACCTGCAGCACAGGCATAAAAGGTAATTAATATAGCCGGCAGTACTGAGATTTGTTTAAATTGACTATATTTTTTGCTAATTTAACGACTGTATCCAGGTCACATGAGTGTCATATCAGCGTTTCGCCATTTTGTTGTTCAAATTCGATTCCATGTGCGTTATGTAAAGACGGAGATGCTAAACTGTAGGTACATAATATTAGCTGCTGAAATGTATGTCGATTGTCCACTCTGTTCTTGACCTCATCACTGAGAAACATCAAAAAAAGGGAAAAAAAATCGTGGAAATCTCGGAAATCGTTTTCATTATTGCCGAGATGCAAAAGATATGGGTCTAATCACGTACGTTTGCCAAATTTCATCGCAATTAGTCTAGCAGTGTAGTTTCGAAAACTTTCGAACTTAAGACAGCCTTTCAAATAAACAAACAATTCTTTCCTCTATGCAACATGACACGTCATATTAATATAGAAATATGAGTAACTAACAGCTTTCGCTTTTATTAGATAGAATGATTAAAGAAAATAATTTATGTCTACTAACATAATATAAAATTATTTTGCTATCATGAGTAATCAAGTCTAATTTTAAAGAACAAAGTTTATCACAAAAACTTATGAACACTTACCGAACTGCTATGTCATAGAAGTTAGAACGTAGCTTTTTCCATGAACTTTTGCGTCGTCGGCGGCGGGTTGATGATGATGAAACTCGAAGCAGTTTCAGCGAGGACAAACTGTTTATACAAATATTTGGCAGCTATGCAACGAGCTTATAATAATACTAGATGCTGCCCGCTACTCCGTTGCGCCAAAATTAGTTTATCGCGCGGGAACCGTACATTTTTCCAGAATAAAAGTATCCTATGGGCTACGTCCTTTCCCGGGGATCAAGGTACTTATCTCCTGCATGCCAAATTACAGCAAAATCGGTTCAGCGGTTTGGGAAGGATAAGACAGACACACTTTCGCATTGATAATATTAGTATGGATGTAAAATTGAATGTATTTTACTTAAATTAATTCATTCATTATTAGATATTTAAATACATAACTTCTTATTTTATAATCATGATTAGTCATCTACTACACGGAGGGTTATTAAGTATATTTAATATAGCTATATATTTTTATTTCCTCCTTTATAAAAGTATTTTCACACCAACCAACAACAGCAACGGCCGGTTGACGCAGGTTATCGACAAATTAGCGGATAGCTCCTAACGATATCAAAAACATCGGCATCGGGTTCCACCTTGTAATAAGCAGAGATGACGTCACCGGCGCAGGCGCAGGCTAGAGCTGGGGGCTTTCCACTTGTCCCCTGCAAAAACACTTTAATTAATGCAACAAACAGGACCTAAACAGATAAAAGGCAAAATATAAAAGTCCAAAAGTCCTGACGCACACAGTGCTTTTCCATTGCTAATACTTTTGAAATTTGGATTGAAAGTTTTTTTGTAGGCTGCGCATGGCTTTAAGGTCCCTCGGCAAAATTGCAAGATCTTCCAAGGAACCTTAAAGAAGAGAGGAGTGTTTGATTTATTGTCTCTTTGGTGAGACAATTAGAGTGAGCGGGTTAGGTCCGGGGAACGCTATTGGTAGGCCAGTGCTCAGACGAGGATCGCGATCATACGTAGTCATTCATACGCCAGGTAAATAAAAAAGCGGCCAAGTGCGAGTTGGACTCGCCCATGAAGGGTTCCGCAGCAGCAATAAGGTTTATTTTTATGAAATTAACATGTTTTTGATTTATTTTTATATTTCAGTCGATTTAATGATTACTTAGAGTGGGTTGCACCGGCTTACTTTTAACTATAACTTTAACCATAAGAAAATGTGAAATGAACTGTCAAATCCCTAGCAAATGTCGCCATATTTGACGACAACCTTATCCTTAACTTTGACTACGCTTGCCATTTACCCTTATATTACAAATACTTATGTATAATATTTTAGATTGTAGTTACAGTTATGGTCAAAGTTATGGTTATAGTTAAAGCTAATTTAACTTTAACCTTAACTTTGACCACAGAATTTGACAGATATATTCTGTTGCTGGTCCGACAAGGCTTTAGATGATCGTAGGCGGGGCGCTGCTGGTAAAGGAGAACTGTCAAAAATGGCGTTTTTGTATGATGACAGCGTTAGTTCCTTTTTTCGCCACGTTCATTTAAAGCCTTGTCGAACTCTATGGTTATGGTTAAATAATATGGAGGCCATTTTTGACTTTAACCAAAGATTTGATATTTTGCATTGTATTTATAAATATGTTTAAGAAACATGTAAATGGCAATTTAGATATATTCTATCTTAGACTAGAATTTAAGTACTTTTGAAATAATCCTTGATTTGCAATGTTGCAATCGATAGGTTTGCACAATGCACATTCTAAGACATATTAATTTATTATTATAATATTATATTGCAACGTCTGGCTGCACTCCAAGAGACATTTAGATGGACATTCGACAATTACACCTTTCTAGACCTTTACTTGTTATTGTTAATGCTACAACCTACACCTTCGGTCAGAGCCCCTAGGGCCTAGGACTTCATATGCCCTTAGGTCTTAGCCTAGCATTTTCTTCTACAAATCTTCTATTTTACACGACGTTGAAACATAAAAAACGCACACAAAGAAATATTCAAAATCAAATTATTTTCTTATGACTAAACAGCAAAATTATGCTCTCGATATTATTGCAAGCAGTGATATTATTATTATTAGATTGATATTCTCCGACATTTTGGAGAAATCTAAATCCAATATAGGCAAAAATATATGTGAGCTTATCTACTTGATTGTAACATTATATTGTACCTTTTAGCAAACAAATGATTTCAGATTTTTGATTCAGATTTTGATTTTCAATATTTTATAAGCTAGGCCTTCCTCTAAAGAACCAGCCCTCGCCCCTGCTAAGTGCGTAATTGTAGGCTATTACATAACTATACAAGATAATATTATAAATACCTACCTATACTTATAACAAGATTTAAATAAAAGTTAATGCCGCAATAATAATTAAAAGTACCTTGAGATCTCGATCGTCGGATGTGCGACGATCGGAGGAGGCAGTCACGAGAGAATTGTATCAACATTAGTACTTATTGACTAGTGTCTCTATATTCAGTGATCTTCGAGGCTTCAGAAACTTGATCCTAATGCCGTCGGTATAAAGTTTTGCTTAAAAAAGTTTAAACGGTCCATAATGAATCCAAAGTTCGCTTGGCGACAGCTAAAAATTTGCGGAATACCACATTTTTCCCTGTCTTAACCATACCAACCATAACTTTCATATCAACTTTAGTATCAGTTGATCGATACTTTTACATAATACAAATAAATCTTCTATTAATTATAACCAACCGCTAAATCATCCGCTATATGAAATAATAGAGACATGCGATTAATATACAGATATCTTACTGTGAATTATCGGGTGTCACGAAGATTTTTTGGCAAGAATGTGTCGTAATTTATTCGACTTCTTTCCTCGGTCCGCGGGTACATTTCCATTCATGTATATGTCGGTAAAACGAGTTGTTTGTTTACTCCCAGTCGGTCGGTCGATCTGTCGACAAACCCTATCTGCCGCATCAAAAGTTACGCTCGCGTGTTGCAAAGGAGGCCAAGAACGCTAACTAGTCTTAAATAACTAAAAACGGAACCTAGATTGTATGCACAACAAAAACGGACCTTGTGCACCTCCGATATACTCTGCCAGGGGGCAGGCTGTTGCAACCCGGCCATTATAGACTCGTTATGATGCTATTCATGTTGAAAATTTTATGAAAACTTGTGGGTCTTTTAATATCATGACTAGATTGCTGTCAGAGACTCGTCTTAAAGAAGTCCAGGTCCCAAATATTATATTTTGATAAAAAAAAAACAACCTACAATCATCAATGTGCCCTGTAGTACTGTGTAAGCTATTCCAAAATCGATAAGAATCAAATATTTTATAAACAAACAATGAAATAATTTATGTCTATAGTATTAAGTCACAATAGATCCTCAAGGGTCGCAGTGACATCAAGGATACTTGACCTGCCTTCAGCACACAAAAAAAATAGTTTACAATTCAACGCTTTCTTCACTACAGACAAATGTAATATTATTTAAAAAATCCTTACGGGTTATATAATGGTTACTATCCCCTCCATTGTGGGTAACGCAGACACAGTTATAGATCAGTAGATTTTCAATAAGTGTTAAGTATGTATATGCTGTAGCAAGTGACAGTTTATTTTTAACCGAATTAATTATTTATTTGTGATTGAATTTATTTTAGTCGAGGTTAAGCGTTTCCGGAGTTTATTGAAACCTGCCCCAGTTAAAGTGCTGGAAGTTTTTGGAAATTTTTATTTTGGTAACACTCGCAAAGGTCAATGCAACCATTTTATTTATAATCCACGACCATATTTTATTGTCGTGTTAGTCGTTGTCTTGGGAATAAGGAATTACCGCCGAAACAATAATTCGAGCACCGTATACCTAATGCATCTGATGATACGTGCATTTACAAAGCTACGAATAATAAAAACTAAGGACTAACTGTCTCAATGTTCCTCCAATGTCTACAAAATGAGACCCGAATACATGCATACTTTATGCATGTATTCGGTACACAATTTTGTGTATGTATAGAAGTGACAATAATTATTGTCAACGGCTTTATTTCGTAAATTTGAGTGTTAGTGTTTCGTAGCTATAATTATTATTGTCATATTTTAGTGTGCGAAAAGTAACCAAATTCAAAACGGTTGAAGTATGGGAGTTACGTTTCCTTATTTTCTATTATTCATAGGATAAAACATAATTTATAAAATGTTTGTCAAAGTGTTGTGTTATATTCTGATACATAAAATTCTCGTATCATAGTATTTGTTTCCAGAATTTTCTGAAACGTCTGGACCCATAATATATTGACCTGACTGATAATACAATGTGCAACCGGTAGGGGTGAGAATCAGCTATTTTAAAATATAATATTTTGTCAGGTCAATTCGTGTTATACTCTGTGAGAAACAATGTTATTGTCTACGTCGAATCACATTTACGCTAGACTTCATTCATGAGTTTTCTGCAGTCCTTGGTAGTTCAAAATCATATTATTGCTGAAAATCGTCCTACGGTTTTCGTCTCTTTTATTTATTTCATCTCAGGTTTCTCGAACGATATGAGTCAAAATCAGTAGAGTTAGGTACTAATAAAATTCTCATCGAATGAACTCAGTAGTCGATTTATTATTCAAAATAACAAAACTTTTCCACAAAAACCAGCCAAGTGCCACTATATAGGATTCCGTAGTACTTATCGCTCGTTTTTGATAATTTTTATTTTTTGTTTAGTTAGTGAATGTACATATTTTTATAACATGTTTTACACTACTAACAACATCATCTCAGTTACGTTCAAAAATCGAGTTTCGGCCATAAAAATCATTAAAATAATCGAAATTTTTAAATGTTTCCATAAGTTTCGGTTACGGTTTCGGTTTCGGCCGAAACTAGGAGTAAGGCCGAAAGTTCGGTTTCGGTTTCAGTTTCAGCTAAAAAATCAGTTTCGGTCGGACACTATTAAAAAAAAAACAGCATCAAACAACAGCTGTCGGTATAATATATCAGAAAGCAGCAAAATTATCGTTTGAAAAATAAAATAAAAAATATCCACAGTCGAACATATTATAACCTCCTCCATTTTGGAAGACGGTTAAAAATAGAAATACCGTAAGATATCTCCGAGACTGGTTAGTGTACAAGAGGTCGCTACTCGCTGGGCTGCTGACGAAACGTGGCTAGGACGGTGGAAGTGCAGCCGTGTGCTATCCTCTAAATACAAGACCGCCGTGACCTAAAAAGTCGAAACCGAGTTACGTCGCCGGCGACCTAGGCCTTGCATTCTCATACACTTATATAACAATTACGACAAAATCCCAAGGCG
This sequence comes from Plebejus argus, assembly GCA_905404155.3. Lineage (NCBI taxonomy): Eukaryota > Metazoa > Arthropoda > Insecta > Lepidoptera > Lycaenidae > Plebejus > Plebejus argus. Next base: position 1,424,369 of record FR989931.1, on the reverse strand, counting down.
ACGTCCACGACCAGATGATCGATGATGATCTAGCCGCAGTAACCCTTAACCATTGGATACGACGTGGTCGAAGAGGCCTCGCGTCATCATTTTGAGTACCGTTTGTTTGACTGGCAATAATTATTATTATAGTATTGAAACACTGTGTACTTATTAGAACTTTTAAATAAACCAAAAACGCGTTGTTAGTTATACAAGTAATGAGTGTCAATAAAAGAATACAGAAAAATTTATAAATTATTCTCACGTAGAAAAATAAATCACATTTTTAACATTAAAACATGAGTCACTCATTTAGTAATAACTAATAAGTACTAATAACTATAAGAAATTGTCGATATAACGAAATAAGGATGAAAACGTGAGGCGGTCAGGTGAGCTTTCGGTCACGTGTTGTATTAACACATTTCCTGCAATTACTTAGTTGAAATGCAAGTAAATACTTACCACGGATACAGCGAGTGTCCACTGCCCACTTTATAAAATTAATGGTTTTAGAGTATCCAAAAAAAACCGGCCAAGTGCGAGTTAGACTCGCCCATGAAGGGTTCCGCAGCAGCAATAAGGTTTATTTTATGAAATTAAGATGTTTTTGATTCATTTTATATTTTAGTTGATTTAATGAAAGTTAAACTAAGGTTTATTTTTATTTAGGTATGAGTTATGACGTATAAAAATACTAGATCTCGTTCAAACCAATTTTCGTTGGTAGTTTTTATAGTAATGTATGTACATCACTTTAGAAGTTAGAGGGGGGGACAAACATTTTACCACTTTGGAAGAGTCTCTCTCGCAAACTAAAAAATGATATAGAAAAAATGATAATAATATTATAGAAACCTCAATATCAAACTGAAACTGAAAAACTTTTTTTTGTTTCAAATGTACCTTTGGGGACCCTTAAAATTTTTAATAATTTATCCATTTTTGTATCAAAATTTTAATGCGGTTCACATACTACATCTACTTACTAAGTTTCAATAGTATAGCTCTTATAGTTTCGGAGAAAAGTGGCTGTGACATACGGACGGACAGACGGACAGACTGACATGACGAATCTATAAGGGTACCGTTTTTGCCATTTGGCTACAGAACCCTAAAAACAAAATAAATGTGTGTTTTCATACCTGCAACCTGTAATTTTGAGGTACCCGAGTTTCGGGTGAAAAAGCACGAGGCCGAGCAGATGTTTTGATGATTTTTCTTTTGTTGCAGCTACGGGTTGGATCTCGAAGGGACGGATTTGTTTTGGTATGTATTTATTTTATTGGCTTTATTTATTCTTATCAATTAGAAGGCCTCGTCGTTAATTCACTGTCCGTCGTCACCTTATTTATACTTATATTTTATGCAATAAAATATAAGTCCTAACAATTAGAAGGCTCTTATCGTTAATATGATAATTAATCAACTTTTAAAATGTGATTACCCAATATGTGCATGCCTGATGTATAGCTAGAAACATAACAAAAGTGTTTCGCTACAGCTACTCGTCATTAGCGATTTGCGGTAACTGAGCCCAGTATTTCCCGCTAAAGTATTATGAGCGAGGTGTGTAAATGTTACGAGAGCGTTTGACATATCCGAGCGGGGCGGGTTTGTTTTGATTACTAAACCCGGCTCGCGTGTTCTCTCGCCAGCAGCCATAACGAGGTTAGCCGTGTTGTAATATTATGTATTTTACACCGACTTTCGTCGACGCGACCTTGGCCGGCGTTAACTACCCCACACGGCTTTGACGGGTTACCACACCCTTGTAGCCAATTATTTTATAAATCTTACTAATTAATTATTATATATACGCAACATACAAAATAATGTAACCAGCTGTATTTGATGTCACTAAAGCCACTTGCGCCGCTGAGCTAAAGTCAATCCTGGTTTATGTATCGTTATTTCTCTTATTTCTCGTACCAATTTATGAATCACAAAGCCTGATATTGTAACATCAACTTTAGCTCAGATTATCAAAATAAGATTTTAAAATAACCGTTCAATAGCATTTAATATTCAATCATAATGTTCATTGCCCCGACTAAAACTAATAAGTACAATAATTATACCGTGTAGACTCGTCTGACCCTCTTCATTGGAAGTACCAAATCAATAAGCACCATGAACTCACACGCGTAACGTAATAGTCGTCATCGAACACATAATAATTGTAAAAACCAGCTGGTAGCATTGGAAGGGGTATCCGTTAGCTATGATGAATTTATGTCAGAGACACAACTGGATGCAATTGTGTCGTTTTTGATAAAAAGTTCACTGAGAATGCAATATTATATTGTGTTTGAATAATTAACTATTTTGGTCTAAAATTAAACAAAATAAAATAAATTAGATCAAAGTGCTTTTAGTACATATATTTTTTTATAAAATAAGGGGGCAAACGAGCAAACGGATCACCTGATGGAAAGCAACTACCGTCGCTCATGGACACTCGCAGCATCAGAAGAGCTGCAGGTGCGTTGCCGGCCTTTTAAGAGGGAATAGGGTAATAGGGGAGGGTAGGGACGGGAAGGGAAGTAAATAGGGGAGGATAGGGAAGGGAATAGGGGAGGGTAGGGAAGAGAATAGGGTAGGGGATTGGGCCTCCGGTAAACTCACTCACTCGGGGAAACACAGCGCAAGCGCAGTTTCACGCCGGTTTTTTGTGAGGACGTGGTATTTCTACGGTCGAGCCGGCCCATTCGTGCCGAAGCATCTCTCTCCCACGTCTAAAGTAGTTATTAATAATGTCCATTCTGAGCTCTTAGATTTAGATCTGAAATAATTACTTTATAATTAATATTATATTTAACTACATATTTCATATACTTTACTCCTTCGTGCATATATTTTATTGATATTATGCATTTGCATCCAATATACGTAGAAACTAGAAATGATTTATAGTATTTCGCTCACTATCCCGTTAAAAATAGTTCCACCTTAAGCAGCACTTAGAGGTACAATGATTAAATAACATGGAGTCGTCTAGAGGCACTAATGTGAGTTGTGACTGTGAAGTCCGTAGCATTTCATATGATAAGCTTGATTGTATTTGAAATCAATAGCTTTTCTTTCCGTCGTCGGCTTCAAGATTGCACTGAGGTCCTTCAAGAACATTGGACTTTAAGCTCTGAGGTGTGTCTCTTTAAGTTTCAGTAATAATACTGAAACTTAAAGAGACACACGTCTCACGGTCTAGGTTTAGAAGTAAGTCTCAGCAGTCAGCATACTGCCCAGAAAGTCATGAATCCTACGTCTTCTCATAGTTATTTTGGGTCAACAATACTGATGTCAAGAGCATTTGCCAGTAAACATGGGTTATACATATTTAGGAACTTTTTTTTATGAAATAATGGGGCAAACGAGCAAACGGGTCACCTGATGGAAAGCAACTTCCGTCGCCCATGGACACCCGCAGCACCAGAAGAGCTGCAGGTGCGTTGCCGGTCTTAGAGGGAATAGGGTAAGGTAAGGTAAGTGGAGGGTAGGGATGGGAAGGGAAGGGAATAGGGGAGGGTAGGGAAGGGAATAGGGTAGGGGATTGGGCCTCCGGTAAACTCACTCACTCGGCAAAACACAGCGCAAGCGCTGTTTCACGCCGGTTTTCTGTGAGGACGTGGTATTTCTCCGGTCGAGCCGGCCCATTCGTGCCGTAGCATGGCTCTCCCACGTCAACTTACCCACGGTGTCACACTGTCCTCGCATGGCATTGCTATGGCATTGCTGTGGCACAGTGTCGCGTTGTCATGGTGATACCGCACAGCACCAGGTTGTCTGTGGTGTAACGCGCGGGTTGCACAACCACAGCTTCCTCGTCTCGTATGTAACGCGTTGCGATACATGCGCCTCCGGCCATATAGCACATGCCATCAGGTGCATCGGTCGCAGCTGGATCGTATAATCCGACGTATTGTTCCAAAAACAGAGTCCTTTTGAAATACGGCAGTTCAACGACTAGTCGGTTAGGGCTGAATAAAATCTACCGCAATATAATTTGGCGCTACACGTTTTTCAGTACAGTTGCAGTAGAAGGGTAAATGCCCAGACGTTATGGCCAACTATGGGCGCTAATGGCCATTTCTAGTCGCGTCTCCTTCTGATTCATGAATCATGATAAAATAATTTTATTTTGTTTTCAATTCGTCCGCTCTAACCCTTCATCAAAAAAAAAGTTTAAAAAATATATTTTTTTTTATTGCTAAAAGGTTTGTTTTGTTTACCGAATGAGTTATTCGGCAAACAAAACAAACCTTTAGCAAAAAATCTTCGCAAGCGTGTCACCGCAAGGCTTTAAGTAATGTTTGCGCTTTTCCTTATGTATTTAAAGCGTCGCGTTGAACAAATATCGCTAAGGCAAGCGGAAAGCCGCTTAGAGCTGTTTTGAGCTGTTAATATAAAGAAAATGTATTGAGTATAATATTATATTAGCAGCATTTTATATTACTGAAGATTTTATCAGTGTTGTCTTTGAAATAATTGTACTCTTATACCTGAAATGTGAAAACGTAGCCACTGCAATGCATTTAAGTCAAAGATGGGCTCTTTTGCCAATAAAGACTCAAGGTCTGCTTTAATCTTTATTAGTTTATCTGACACGTAACTTTTTATAAATGTTTTATGTGCTAGACAAACACAGGCAAACCTACCTAAGTAAGGGATTAAGAGCTGAGCGGTAATGTTAAATTAACATAAACTATTCCAAAGCCCAAAGTCATCTTCATCAGCTAATACAAGTATCAATATCATCTCACGCTCGCGCTAGGCGGGCTGACAGGTATCGGGCTTGCAAAACTCACAAGTGTGCCGACCGCGGACCGGCCGGGCCACTTTCCCCCTCGGCTATTGCGGCACGCGGGTCAGCACTGCGACCGTGGCCTAGTGCTCGTGGGGGGGTGGATACCCCATTGGAGTTAGTAGGGCTTTTGGTAAGGAACTGGAGTTTACCCCACTGGTGTTCATAAAGTCTTGGTAGAGGTAGGTAGGTTGTTTAAGATTCCTTCGTTAATTACATTATAAATTGAGCTGGCATTGCTAGCTTTGACAGCCAAGTCCGGCTTTGGGCCTAGAAGTTGATATATTACTTAGCAGTTAGCACGTAAATTAAACTAATTAAACCTACAAAAAAATTTAACCAACCTCAAAGTCGTGTAGGAGTAGCAGTAGTCGTGTAAAGTGTAAAGTTTTATGTTATTAGCTAGCTATAAATAATAATTCTACTCAAAATTTTAATGTTGATTCTAATTCCTTCACGTTCTAATCTTCTTCAGTGTCTAGCGCGCCCTAAGTACCATCTCGAAAAAGGTATAATATATACTTAAAGAAGGTGCTTAGATACTTGGTTTAATTCTCAGACGTGGAACTTCATAGACATGTTGGTGTCAATAAAATTTAATACCTTGTCGCTCAGTTTTTTGTAAGCGTAGACTCTAAAGTTTAAACTATCTCTTTTGCATACGTCAGAAGAATGACACTGCAGACCTGGCGTTTTTGCAGTTAGTACAGGTTACGTTGAACAAAATGTTTACCTAACATTCTTTATTTCTTACTAATTTGGTCAAAGTCCGACTTATGTTTCGCTTACACCGCATAGTGAGAAATAATGCCACTTAAACTATTTTACTTCAATTTTAGTGGCTCAAACACTAAATAGTAAATGCAAGTCATAGTTTTAAACTTAATTTAATAGCAGGTACAAACCCTACAAGGCTACCAGTCTCACATGGTTTTGAAATCAGCTACGGAAGTATTAAGTAAGATCTATAAAAATATGTTGCTACTTTTTACCCTAAAGGTAGGGTTTCTGTGGGCGCAGTGGCAGGCAAAAGTTAGTGAAAGATAAAAGGAAAACTATAAGAATTAACGGCTATAACACTTGACCAACTTCGAACCGTCATACGAATGTAACAGAGATTTGATCACCTGCACCGTCATTCTAATAAGTAAAAAACTAAGTACCGTAGCTGCTAACTGTTTTTACTATTACTGCGCTTGATGTACGATTATATTGTGTAGATTCTGCATTAATTTCATAATTTTTGACTAGATGACGCCCGCAACTGCGTTGCGCCAAAAAATTTTATCGCACGGGAACCGTACATTTAAAAAAGTATTCTATGTCCTTTCCCGGGGGCCGGAACTCAAAGTAACTTTACCAAATCAGCAAAATCGGTTTAACGGTTTGGACGCGATGATTTAGCAAACAAATATACACACTTTCGCATTTATAGCATGTATATAGATTTTAAGTCTTTTTGACACACAACTTTTATACACTTTTGCACTTTATTCAGATTTTAACAAGTATGATTTTCTGATGTAATAAATTAAATGTTGATGTTTTTGTTATTATTTTTTAGTTTGTATTTAGGAAAAATATTATTTACTTATTTGTTGACTTTTTATTACCTAATAAATGTTTCAGTTCTAAATACGCTAATAATAAAAATACCGTGACTCTTAAAAACTTTATGACTATTTAACGTATTTTATTAATCCTTGAGCGAATGCTCTAAGTTAATCTAAGTTTATTATCAAAACGTTGTAAAGTAAAAACAGTCTCTAATACTCGGAACCGAATGTAGATATGAATACAAAAAAGATACATACAGCCGAATGTATTACCTTCCTTCCTCTCTGGAAGTCGGTCAAAAACTACCTTTTTACGCTGACGAAGGAAGAGAAAGGAATAAATAATCGGCCAAGTGCGAGTCGGACTCGCGCACGAAGGGTTCCGTACCAGTATAGAGCGAAAGTGGACAAAAAATTGTGTTTTTTGTATGGGAGCCCCCCTTAAGTATTTACTTTATTTTAATTTTATTATTAACTAGCTGTTGCCCGCGACTTCGTCCGCGTTGGCGTAATATAATAACGAAGATGTATAATTTTCTCCCTTACTCAAAGGGTAAAAACAGGACTCGCAGCCAAGTAGGCACATATTAATCAAGTGACACTCGAAAATTGTATGTTTAGTTTAGGTTACAATCTTTAATAATTTCAGTTCAATCAGTCGAAAGTCTAAGAAAATTTCTAAAACCTTTCATCCCCTATTTCATCCCCTTTGGGATGGAATTTATTAAATTCCTTTCTGAGGGGATGCCTACCCTAGGGGTAGAATTTCCAAAAACGCTTAAATACGTATTTATTTATTTTTATTCAGTAGCCCAAAAATAAAGTTTCATGTTTCTAAATTAAGAAATGACGGACTTTCATACAAACTCACCCCCTATTTCACCCCCTTCAGGTTAAAATTTCCAAAATTCCTTCCTTAGTTGGTGTCTACTTAATAAAACAACCCTGCTCACCAAATTTAGTGGCTGTAACCTTAACAGTTTTTGCTCTGCGATGATGAATCAGTCAGTCAGTCAGTCAATCAGTCAGGACTTGTAATTTTATATATATAGATTATTAAAGTACAAATACAATTAAGGATTTTGTGAAAATTTCAAGTACGTAGCTGTTACCATTATTGATTACGTGCAAAAAAGGCCAAAAAATCACGTTTCTTGTATGGGAGCCCCCATTAAAAATAAACTTTATTTTATTTTTAGTATTTGTTGTTATAGCGGCAACAGGTATACACAATCGGTGAAAATTTCAGAAGTCTAGCTATAGCGGTTCTTGAGATACAGCCTGGAGACATACAGACAGACGGACAGACGGACAGACGGACAGACATCGAAGTCTTAGTAATAGGGTCCCGTTTTTACCCTTTGGGTACGGAACCCTAAAAACGTCTAACTTACGCACTTATACCGTTCTTCTTTTTGCATAGTTTTCGTAGCTAAATAAAAAGCTATCCTAAAAATAATAAAGACAGCAAATTTCTAATTTAATTACTAACGTATTATTATGTTATCAGTTATCACTTATCACATACGCACCTCAATAGTAAGAGTCGTACCAGTTATCACCGAGGAGTAAACAAGATTACATTATGTAGGGCGTTGTCAAGTGTAAGGACAACTGATTGGGACCAAAGGACGTGTTTGGTGGATGATAGCGCTGTAGCGGACAAACATACAAACATTTACACACACAGTGTATGTAACACTTGATACATGACCTTGTGGGATTGACATAGGTACAATAGATATTGCTTCGTGATATAAAAATATTCTTCAAAGTATTTTAAACTAGATGTTCCGCGCGGATGAGGCTTTGTCCGCGTAAATTAGGAATTTCACGGAAACCGTACATTTTTCGCAAATCGTAGTCTATGTCCTTCCAAATGGTCTACTCTATATCTGTTATACCAACAACATAAAAATTGCTCCAGTAGTTCGTGAGATAAGCCCTTTCAAATAATTTTCCCATTTTTTCCACATTTTCCTCTGTTTCTTCTCTAATGATATTAGTCTAAGACCCACTTGCGCCAACTGGGTTAAAGTTAACTCTGAGTTAAACATCATGTCATCTCTATCACTGACTTGGTGAGTGACAGATATGACATGATGTTTAACTCAGAGTTAACTTTAACCCAGATTGGCGCAAGTGGGCCTTAGCGTGATAAAATATAGCCTATAGCCTTCCTCGATAAATGAGCTAAGTATGAAAGAATTTTACACATTGGATCAGTAGTTCCTGAGATTTTTTTTTATGAAATAAGGGGGCAAACGAGCAAACGGGTCACCTGAAGGAAAGCAACTTCCGTCGCCCATGCACACTCGCAGCATCAGAAGAGCTGCAGGTGCGTTGCCGGCCTTTTAAAGGGAATAGGGTAATAGGAGAGGGTAGGGATGGGAAAGGAAGGGAATAGGGGAGGGTAGGGAAGGGAATAGGGTAGGGTATTGGGCCTCCGGTAAACTCACTCACTCGGCGAAACACAGCGCAAGCGCTGTTTCACGCCGGTTTTCTGTGAGCACGTGGTATTTCTCCGGTCTAGCCGGCCCATTCGTGCCGAAGCATGGCTCTCCCACGGTAAAAACTAACAGCAAAACCGGTTCAGTGGTTTGGACCTAACAGCTAGACAGTCAGACACAGTTTCGCATTTATAATATTATTAATATTATGGAAGAATAGATATTGTGCAATCAAGAAAATAGCTTTTCAAAGCTTACTAACTTAAGTGTATACCTACAAACGCATATACATAATATGTAGTAGCTTCAAAGCTCCAAAAAATTGGGTATAAATCAGAAACAGCGGCCGTAGGGCAGTGCCCGAACATAACAAGCATAATAATTTCCTCTCAAATTATTTCTTACAAACAGACGAACATACAATCTCCTTCTTTTTGGATGTCGGTTAATTATGATTCCTCAAAGCTGTCGTTCGAAATTTTTGTTCTCCTGAACATCTTTGACAAAGTTCAATTTCAGTACGCCGTTAATTTTAATGAAATTGTGACGAAACGAGCATCTACATCTTACACATCAGCGCCAACAAGAACTATCGCGTGTCGTCAATGGGTCGATGAGACATTGGCGCGGCCTCATCCCAAATTACACCCTGTGCCCAGCTCCTAAAGTACAATATCCAACGACGGCACCCGGATGCTTGGCGTTGCATAAAATGTCAAATAAATCGATAATTACTCGGATTCAATCGGATGCAATGATCTTAACTGCATGGACTTCGTCTCGTTAAGGCTTCACCGCTGGCATTTCACGAGGAGAAAACGCTTCGACGTACAAATTGGTAGGTGGTTAATGTCTTCATACCATTTTACCGAAAACAGATGTTTTATAAAGGTTAACATGAACCCTGATTCGATATCTTTAATTCATTATTACAGCTTCGACATCATTATCATCATCATAGTCGTTGTCGTTGTAATCATCATCATCATCATATCGCCGTCCACTGCTGAACGTAGGCCTTCCCAATGAGCGCTAATTATCCCGAAATCCGATCATCGGACAGCTCTCATTCATCTGCTACCTTCAATACCAGCTACAGACAGTAGAATATTTTTTTTATGAAAAGAGGGGCAAACGAGCAAACGGATCACCTGATGGAAAGCAACTTCCGTCGCCCATGGACACTCGCAGCATCAGAAGAGCTGCAGGTGTGTTGCTGGCCTTTTACGAGGTAATAGGGTAGGTGAGGGTAGGGAAGGGAATAGGGGAGGGTAGGGAAGGAAATAAGGGAGGGTAGGGAAGGTAAAAGGGTAGGTGTCGATTCAGTCTTCGAATTATTACACCAAGACTACGACGAAACCAATTCAAAGCTGAAGTTAGAACCGATACGTTGTCTATAATAATTACCATCGACCATCAATGGTACTAGACAATGTATCAGCTGTAATGATAAAATTCTATTACAACCAATTGCTTAGGAACGCGACCGCCACAAAAACGTCTCAACACGATCAGATTTTTATAGCTGATTGCCGATGTCCTAGAGTCTATAAGTAATTAATCTGAGGACTTAATCGTCAGTAATCGCGGTAATTATGTGCTCGTGTGAACCCCGTCGGCGGCTGTGTGCTGGTAGGCAGGTAGGCACTTCTTTGACCTTGGCAGATTTATGTATAGGTGGTATAAGGTATTGGCCATGGCCTATAGGCAATTGCGTCCTATGGCGTTCTAGGAGGCAGCGCCCTTATCTATGTCTTCTTTTAACTCAACATCCGGTGTATAAAAATCCCCCCTCCCACCCCTTTAAGGGGACCAAAGAAGGGTCAGATTTTGTATCTAACTTTTTTCTTGGACTTACTTCATATTATTTATTATTAACTGTGTTTTCCAACTTAACATCTGTTGACAAACCCCCCCCCACCTCCCACCCTTCTTAGGGGACAAAAGAGGGCGAAAGATTTTATCAACTGATGAAGCAGAAATACTTTAAATGGCAAAACAACGTTTGCCGGGACAGCTAGTAAGTTATATGATGGCAGAGTTCATACATAGGGGCGACAAAATTAAAGTGACTCATAAAAAATATTATAAATCGCCAGCCTGGACCTTGGAAACTAGCATTGGTGAAGAGAGGTGGGGCTTAGACGCAGGCAGACGCATGTTTGACAGACAACATTTTCATACGTGTTCATACAAAATTTGATCATTTAAGATTGTGTCAAAATGTCTCCAAATAAGTCCAAAGGAGAATGTTTTTAAATGTATGGAGTCTGGTCCAAATTTCCACCACTAACGAGACCTATGTTGCTAAATTGTCTACTAAATACAGAATAATTATAACCAGACCACAATCAAAATACCCCGTCAGTAGGAAGTTGTAACTGAATGAAAAGTCATATTGAATTTGGTGCAAATGTCCACAACCAATAACACTTAAATAATGGTCTGCTAAATACGGAATCATAACTGGATCGCAACCAAAAATATCATGCAAGTAAAAAGTTATGACGGAATGAAAAAGTTTTCTACCATTTTATTCCATAAAATAGTGTTAATATGATCAATTTTCCATCCATCCACCTTTTAACTACTCAATCTATGTTATGTCATGCCGCTTGGCATATTTTATTATTAGGTTTTCAATATAATAGACTAATATCAATATTTTCACTCTAAAAAATATGTTTTCATATGGTCATAAGTCATAACTTTTTATTGACATCTTCTTTTTAATTTGTTTCATTACTACTACTTATATGAATTAATGGACAATAATTCAATATATTATGGGTCTCGTTAGTGATGGAAATTTGGACCACTTTACTTTATTCTCCTTTGCGCTACATAGTCTTAAACTATAATTGATCGAGTGATATTGATTATTGATATGAATTATTAAGTGCCAAGATAAAAATGCATTATTAGTCGTGTAACGATACAAAAGAAACAAACATTTTAATGATTTAATATAACAACTAATTATTTAATAGTGCTTTATTTTGTACCTGTAATACTAGTTTTTCGGAAATCGTTAAATGCGATAGTAAACATGATACTAAAATATTAAGTAAATGTTAATACAAATTAAATAATTTAGATAACGATCCACACTTGAATTATTATATTATTTTATCTTGTTTTCAAAACGGTACATAACTGGTTATGTGCGCACTACGTCATATTAATAACCATATTATAGACAATAAAATTATATGAAAAACTCATAGATACAGTTTTAGCTAACAGCATTATGTTTTCAGTAATGTAGAGTTCTGTAGAGGCATAATACGCATTAAATTACAAAAAGTCTTAATTCTGCTATAGAAATTGCAAAAATTTAAAAAAAATGTCCCGATTTCTGTTTTTTTTTCGCCTTAACTTAGGTCTGTCTTTTTTGCAATAATATAAGATTGAACTCATAAAAGTGCTAGAGTTAACACCCACTTACTAAATAACCAGTTAGAACTTAGTTACAAGATAAGTGCAAATAAATAATTATGATTATTAGATTAGATATTATACATAATTTTTTTTAAGATTTTTGCACAGGGTACTTTTTCTTTTCTTTGTTGCAAAGATAATAATTATCATTTCCTAAGAAAATAACATACCAATCAACTACGGAACTACAAAAACATTATCACACTTGAAATATTATTATTTTGTCTTCTTTAATTATTTTAATTAAGTTATGACTTATGACTATAGATGTTATTAAAGTCAAGTTAGTAATTTAAATGTCAAACGATTGGAGACGACCGGCAGACGTCACGCCCGTCGGAGCACGAGGCTCTGCCGAAATAATACTAAACTTTCCACTACCTATGACTTATGAGTAATAAAAACTAAAACTACGGAACCCTAAAAACGCAACCCTGGATACTTCAACCGTTTTGAATCGGGTTCCTATCGCACACTAAAATATGACAATAGCTACGAGACACACACTCAAATTTATGAAATAAAGCCGTTTACAATAATTATTATTATTGTCATTTCTATAATTGTTAATACACAAAATTGTGTACCGAATAAATTATGCATGAAGTATGCATTTATTCGGTACTCATTTTGTAGAGTCGTGGAACAATTTTTTTAAGCACAGTTACTTTTCATTAGTTTTCTAGTTTTTATTATTCGTAAAGCTCTACCCAGTTATTGGACAAAAATTCATTTTTATTCGAAATAAAATAAGGTAAATGACTAATGATTGGACAGTACAAGCAGTGGTACTAGTAATTGGATAGAGTACAACAACACAATATTTATTATGGTTGCTTTAAAAACTACCTGTTTTTCTTTAAAATTGGCGTTCTATTACTTTAAAAATAGGCAGTTTTTGAAGCAACCTTAATAAAATATATTGTGTTTTTCTGCTTTGTCCAATGACTTGTATTATCCAATATACTAGTCATTTACCCTAATATAAGATTGTAGAATATGTAAATATAGCAAGAATTGATGAAGTATAAAATAGAAATGTTTATGGTATTGTAAGTACTAAAATATATAAATAAAAAGCCAGTATCGCATATTAAAACAATCTTATCTACCAAGTTGTACTTCAAATTACGTATCTCAAAAACTAGTGAACCGATTTTGTCGAAACTGACTGTATTCCCTAAGTTGAACATTATACCTGTTTTTTAAAATAGAGAAATGCTTTACGCATCCCCGGCAAATTGGGGACATCAGCCGGGGTATGTGGGACTCCTGCGTAGTCTACCCACTAAAACCCCATGGTGCTCCACTCATCGCTTATGGCAGAGTTGCGGGTACGATAGAACCTACCGCAACTCTACCAGCGATCATCTACATTTTTCAGACCCGACACCACCCCGCTACTTGGGGGCCGCGATGCACAGGAACACCTTGCGCATCACGGCTCTCTCTCTAGGACTCGGTGCAATGGGCGGCTGTGTCCCCACACCACCGCCCCGAGTACAAGTTGAACAATACCTAGTACAACAAAAAGGGAATTACTTAAATCGGACTTACAATAATTCCGGAGATGTGCGAACACATCGGCAGTTTTGGAGATATTACATATTATACATACAGGTGAAATTGACAACCGCATTTTTTGAAGTCGGTTAAAATTGGAAAGGAAATGCGCAGTATTCGTACGTACGTGCGTACGGACACGCCATTGGTATATCGCCAGAGATTGACACGTTATATTACCTTTCATATTATTATACCTTTAATTATACACATGCACCCACAGCATGCACCGTTTGCCACACCAGTTTTGCCAAACGATCATAAAGTTACGCGCAGCCTTAGATTTCAACTGCATTTATTTAAAATTTTAACGACACACCCAGTTTTATTTGAATAAATATAGAACGAATTTTCGCAAAGTCACATCTATCATTCGTCTATACATCTTACGACCTTGGCAACACTATAAATATTTATAAATACAAAAAACCTAAAAAATTATAAAAATATCTCAGACAAGTGTAAATTGGCCCCAGTATTGCTGTATTACAATAATTAATTTACATACATACAGTAACAATTATACAGCCAAAACAATATTTTTTGCCTCTGTAGGAAATTAATACTTTAATTTTAATAAATTTGGAAAACAATTATCATGAAGATAAAAACAAGGAAGGTGACAATACAGACGCGCCTCGAAAATAAACTCGCAGCGGCCAAGAGCGAGCTGCTTGGACTAAACGGTTCCGTACATGATTAAATTATAAAAATGAATAATAATCATAGTAAAACCGTTTTTGTGATTATTAGCAAAATATTAAGATCACAGGGATAATATAAAGTAATATTATTACTATCATTTAAATTCAAAACACGCTTTCGGTTTTAAGAAAAAACTGTCGAATCGGCCCCTAACTTAATACTTATTACTTAAGAGTAATTTGTAAACATTTATGGTTAATCGTCTTTCCCATTATCAATACAGTAACTTCATTCAAAATTTTAATCCTGTCGTAGGTAGACGTATACGGTATAGTGTATAAACTACGCTAAGCAACAACTATCCAATTCTTCAAAACCCAATTTCTGTGCCAATATAAAATTTTGGATAGTTTTCCAACTATCCCGCGGACCTCCGAGGAGATGATTTAAGTATTTGCAGTGGCAAGGTTACGCTTACGCTTACTAAAGACAATCGATCACCGTTTTTGCCCGCGGCTTACGAGTTTACAATAATTTACATCAATCTTTTGTTCATATTGTTTACTGCCATTGTGTGATTGTCTGAAGTTTCAGCTGCCATAGCCGCTGTACCTACTGTAACCGTGATGACGCGAGTCTGAAGGACTTTAAACGTTTGATTAGGAACCCCCGATCCAAAAATTTTAAGTAGATCAAACTCAATTTTTTTCAGTACTGAGTGGGCTGATAATGTTGAACTATAGCTAAGAACAGACTCGATAATGTCAGATTTCAAACAAAAAACTAGATTAACCCATTAACCCCCGAACGGCCCAAGTGGGCCACGATAACAATAGATAGACAATATATTTCCAAGAACTCCACGATCGACGGAAATCGGTCCACATTCTGCGACTCACAAGTCACAACTCACAAATTACGCTCGTTTGGCTTCGCCCTTAACGTCAACCTCCCGCTTCGTCTCGGGGCTGCTGTCTGTCATGTGTGCGTTATTGGTTATTTGTATGTAAAACAACGCAACAGCAGCGCTGCCGGCTGCGTCGACGGAACGCGCCGTGTGGACTGGCTCTAAAGTAATATTCACAATCGCACCTACGTGTATGGTTGCGTTACCAAAGATTTCAATTCTGAGGATTTACTATGACGAGGATTTACTTTGACGTAATATCTTCATTCTTCATGCAACTACCACTCTTACAACTCCTACAACAATTAGGGCCTGTTTCACCACTTTTTCTGATAAAGTTCCGAATAGGTTATTCACAACTTTTTGACAGACTCTCCATACTTGATCGCTCAAGTTAATTGGTGGATAGTCTATTCGTCACTTATCAGGACGTGGTGAAACAGGCCCTTACTGTTAAAATTGGTCTACACCCCAAAGGCCTTTCAAGTCCACGTAATGTTAAGTAAAAGTTTATCATACCACATACGTTCGTAATTTGGGTACTTGTGACTGGCCGCACTTTCATATGACGTCAAACCTGATCATTACTGTAACGAGCTCTTCAGACCGAGAGCTGTTTATTCGCAATAGGTTTGGTGAATCGTCAAAATATATTAACGATGCTTACATTGCATCGTGCTCGCTAACCATACTTTTTTGCTTGATTCCGAAAATACTTGATCGATTTTAATTTAACGCAGATAGAGTACCTACTAGTATATTATCAATTATGCCCTTAACTCCGCTGCGCCAGAATCGTTTATCGCGTCGAAACCGTAGTCCGTCCTTAGTCCTTTCCCGGGACTTGAAAGTATCTTCACACCAAATTTCAGCAAAATCGATTCAGTGGTTTGGGCGTGAAGAGGTAACAGACAGACAGACACTTTCGCATTTATAATATTGGTATGGATTCAATAGGGAAGGACATTAGCTTCTTTTTAAGGTAGAAAAATGGTTTTCCCTCAATTTATTAGCGCATACACAAACGCAAATCGCAAGAAAAGTATTAAAATAAAAGAAAATCTAATGGCTGGTTTACACGTCTTAAGTTGAATGTTGATAAGTAGTCAACTTTTTAACTTAATTTGAAGTGCCTGCCCAAATGTGGACGACGACCTCTGTGGCTCAGTGGATAGCACGTTGGTAGCTTAAGCCGGAGGTCGCGGGTTCGAATCCCGCCGACGGAACAAAAAGTTTTCAAAGTTCCTGGGTCATGGATGTGTATTAAATATATTTATCCATATAATAAAAATCTTAAATATATGTATAGTATAAAAGTATTAAATATATTTCCGTTGTCTGGTACCCGTAACACAAGTCCTTCAGGTACTTAGCATGGGGCCAGACTGACGTGGTGTGAAGCGTCCATAGATATTATTATTATTATTATTATTAAATGTGACAAGTGACAAGCTCCGCCTGCCAACTTAACAGAAAATAGATGAAATCCTAATTATAATCGTGTTTAGTACGCTTCTTGCTACTAAATTTTGTGTTTACATGCAAATAATAACTTAAAATTAAGTTGAAAAGTTAACTACCTATCAACTTAATACGTGTAAACCAGCAACAGATAGATTTGTCATTCTGAATGTCGCTGATGACCAGATAGGCCACTTTAATTTTGCCACCCCTGTGTACGAACTCTATCGCCATCCTAGGACGCTGTCGCCCCCCCTAGGACGCCATATGACGCTGACGCTAGACCATGGCCCATACTGCCTATAGTCTACAGCATGACTGGTGAGTCAATACCGATATTTAAGGAGAGTATTCAGTACTCGATTCTCATTATAAATATGTAATAAAATTAGGTTCTTAATTTTTTTTTGAATTTCCCAAAAATTAATGAATCATGGATACTAAGTAAATGACGCGGCTAGGCAAGTAGGCATACTATGCGGCCGGTGCAGAGGCGTGCGCTACCAAAGAAACACCACACAACTACCCCTCCCGCTCGCGGTGTCCATGAGTTGGGTAAATAATTATTTAACTTTAAGCTACATTTACTCAGTGATCAATTGATATTATTTTTTTATATTATTTTTTTCCAACTAATATAATAGCCAAATATCACGTCCCCAAGTATTGAACATGTCTCACCAGTCACGCAGTATACATAAATCCAGAGCTACTGATGACTCACTACAAACTTGAGGCGAATAATCGGTGCAAAACTTTCACGTGACTTCCTCCGGCGGCAGTCTCTGTTGGCAATGAACTTTGGTAGTCTTTTCCTGGTGTTTGAGGACGTCTGCATCGTTTAGCTGTTTAGATGCAAACACTGAATCTATTTTAATGTTAAGTAACGTATTAATAACAATAATTATTATAATAATAATAGCTCCCACACCGGTTTCGGTGACGGTGGCCGGTTTCATTGAAACCAGGCCAGCTACGCAGGAGTATTTTTATAGTGCCCAAGTGTGTGCGCAGTACACAAGAGCACTCTCTATTCCTTTACTCTCATAACCCAGTGGGACGGCAGACCGACACGACCGGCGAGAGATCAGGCGCAGGACCGAATTTTCACATGCCCATCCGACGCATGGATCATCTTACTTGTCAGACAATCAGGTGATCAGCCTGCATTGTCCTAACCAAACTTGGAAATAACATGTTTCCAACGCGGGAATCGAACCCACGACCTCCGAGTCAAGAGCCGCGCTCTGTACCACTAGACCACGGAGGCGTTAAATAATTATTATAGATATACTGAGGGCTTAGACAAGCGGCAAGCGATTATCGTAAACGCTAACGCATAACGCCACAAAATGTATGGGATTTGACATTTCGCTAACAATTTTTTTTTGTGATAACTTACAAGCTAATTTTTTGTGAGCAGCTACATTTTGATAAGACGAACAACATTTTTATTTTTGAAAAATCTCGAAAGTGGTAGCTAACAGCGATAGAAAGGATTTCATACTTTGACTTGATGGTCCTAAAATATGGATTGTTTTATTTGTAGAGTATAAAATATCTTGTCCTTTCACTTCATCGATCGTAATCATCTTCATCTACAGCCTGATCCATAATACTTCTAAATTTGAACTTGGCAGGTTTTTATACTATACATAACACTATCTTGATGAATAATTGTATACCCACTTAATTAGAAGACCTGTGTGCCAAATTTCATAACGCTAGGTCAATTGAAAGTGGTCTCTTAATTTCGTAGATAAACCGACTCACGCTTGACCAATTTCTTAAATTTCTAAAATTTCTGAATTTTCTGGTAATCTACATGTAACACCCGACCTGTGTGCCAAATTTCATAACGCTAGGACAATTGGAAGTGGCCTATAGGTTTTGATTACCGGTCAGTGAGTGAGTGAGTGAGTGAGTGAGTGAGTCAGTGCCAAAATTAGCTATTTTTACAGGCAGATATCTCAGGATCTACCGAAGCTATATCTATGAAATTTGGTATACTGCTTAAGTACTTGTATATAATTACGTAGGTATAATTTTATCTTTGCACTCGCAATAGGCACTGAGCTGGGGTAGCGGGGTAGCGGGAGAACCCAAAATCAGGAACCCAAGTACAGGACCCTCCACTCCCTGATCGTAGCGGACAAGGAGGCATTTATGCCGACAACAGAGATAGTACAGGAAGTAGGAAAAATTGTAGAGGCTAAAAAAGAGGGTATACAAATAGATAGAATAAGGAAAGGAAAAGGAAGAAAGGTAATCATAGGATTTAAAGACAAGAAAGTTAGAGATAGGGTTAAGATGAAAATAGAAAACGCGAAGGGACAGTTGGAGGCACAAACAATGGAGAATAGGGACCCCCAGGTTGTGCTGTACGGGGTGCTGAAAAGCAACACGGATGACGACGTTATCGAAGCCATCAGGTCGCAAAACAAGCACCTCGTAGAGGACATACTGGGAGGGACAGAGGATAGGCTTAGTGTGAAATATAGGAAAAGAGGGAAGGATGATCACACTCAGCACGTGGTGTTGACTGTGTCACCGTCACTGTGGGCGCGTTTCACCGAGGCAGGACACCTATATATAGATGTTCAGCGTGTCAGGGTCGCCGACCAGTCCCCCCTAATCCAGTGCTCGCGCTGCTTAGGGTACGGACATGGAAGGCGATTCTGCAGCGCTGCCGAGGAGAAATGCGCACACTGTTCCGGGGCGCACCACCAGTCTGAGTGTGATAATCTGAAAGAAGGTGTAAAGGCATGTTGCACAAATTGTATGAAGGAAAAGCTGGATGAGATAGGGCATAACGCATTTAGTGCGGAGTGTCCGGTTCGAAAGAAGTGGGATGCTATAGCGCGTGCAACAGTAGCGTATGTACCTGACGACAAATAGGCGTGTTGGCGGTGTCATTAGTATGTAAGAATTATTGATGTAATTTAATTGTAGAATATTAAATAAATCAATAATGTTGTAACACCTATGGAATACTGTGTAAAAAAAAAAAAAAAAAAAAAAAAAAAAAAAAAAAAAAAAAAAAAAAAAAACCTTTGCACATACATGGTATTATCATGAAGATAAGAACAGCATGTAATGGCTTAAGACATTTTATTTCCGTATTTTAAATGTATTGTTTGTATATGTTTATATGTCTATTAAATTATTATATATTATTGTACTGTAATGTTATATGTTATATTAAAACGACAACACACTTTTCATTGAATTATTGTAAATGACACCAACTTCATGAACAACGATTGCAGGCGCTATAGAATCATCACAATGTTGTTAGCACAGAATATTAATATTCTGTGTACAACCAATTCCCGGACACTCCGTACTGTATGATGAGCTCTGAGCATAAAATTGTAACTGTGCAAGAAGGTTTTTAGAATCTTATGACCATTGCCAAGTTTAAAATATGAATTACATGTAATTAGACATAAATAAGCAAAATTTATATATTATAAAAATTATGTAAGAGAACAAAGAAATATTGTATTTAGAAATAATAAATGTGAAAGAAATATTTAAGAAAATGTATGTAAGGAAGTCAAAATTAAAATATTATGAAGAGGACAATTGTATTAGTATAGAAGAACCATAAATGAGAAAAATGTGAAATTAAAAATTACTGATGTAATAACGCTATATAAAAACAAAATAAGGGCAATTTGGAATTCTGAATCGAAGTATATAATATGTATAGAAATAAGAAAAGTGTAATAATGCAAAAAATTTAAAAATACAAGATAGAGAATAGTTGTAAAACTAATAAAAGTAAATAATTGTAAAAAACTTTTATAACAATGTAAAAATTGTAGCATAGTAAGCAATTGTCCTTTCTTATTGAAGGGGGAACAAGAAGTCCCGTAAAAGGGGTAAAAAAAAAAAAAATAGGCACTGAGCTACAGGGGGGTCAAAAGTGCGTCGAAACGGTTCGTGTAAATAGCGCACGGCAAGCGCGCGGCCTGCTGGAACTTGGCCGCGCACGGCCGTGCGCTTTGAAAGACAGACACTCTTTCGCATTTACTTTGTTTGTGTCGCCAATATTTTAGGTTTATTTTATGAATAAATCAATTATTATTATTACTTATTGTTATTAAAAAGAATAATAAATTATTGTCTATATTATATTAAAAATGAGCTAAACAGCCAGGTAATGAACGACAATAGAGTCCACTTCGATATAATATTTTTAATTTTATAGATGACGTCTGCAACTCTTTTGCGCCAAAATTCGTTTATCGTTCGGGAACCGTACATTTTTCCAGCATAAAAAGTATCCTGTCTCCTTTCATAGCACTCAAATTTCAGCAAAATCGGTTCAATTCGTGAAAAGATGACAAACAGACAATCGCATTTATAATATTTGCAGGAAAATATAAATTTGATGATTATAGTACTATTAATTATTATGACACTACTACTATTAATTATTATATAATTATTATATTAATTATTATGACAAACAAAATTAGAAGCATTTAGAAGCTTGTAAAATGTTATTCAATTTGTAATTGTACAGTCACCGCATGAAAATTTTCACATGTTTATGTTAATGAGCTAATTATATCTAAGTAGGTATAAACTATATAATTATGTATAAATAATAATACTTAGTACTGTTTACTATCATTGTCCACTATTTGCGACTATTATCAGTTTAGTTCCTAGAGGTCACACTTAGGTACTATCAGAGAAGTTGATTCCTAGGCAGATGGGGGACCTACGTACTTTGGTCGCGTTATGTCAAACCCAGCCGAGAGGTTTATTTTTAATTGACATAACCCGACCAAATAACGTTGGTCTGTCAACTGCCTAGGAATCAATTTCCTCGATGGTACAACGTAGCTTTGCCCTAAAGTATGTGGTTCTTCCGCTTGTGGTTATAATTTGTGACACCAGTTTTGATGATAATTTGTATACGGGCTATTTTGATTCCCACAAAAAAATATCAACTAAAAATGTACGGTTTCCGCACGGTATGTAGGACACAAATTTTTAGGCAACGAAGTTAGGAAAATCAAATCAGTACTTATCTCCCAACACAAATCCAAGTAAAAAAATTAACAAAGTAGTTTTGGCTCGAATGTGCTTCAATATTACGATTATAATTTCACATTTTAAGGCCTAATTTCACCAACGCCTGATAGTGTTTACAGCTTGTTAAAATGTCATGTCTTCTCTTTCATTCATATATAAAACACGAGAGAGGTATCGTAATTCTAACCTAACCTAAATTCGTGAACTTTTAACATTTTGCCTTAAAGTATTTGAGCTTACGATCAAAATCTTTGCAGCTCAGTTTATTCGTCTGCATTTCTTGCGGACTTTAAAGCGTACCTATGAACGCACATACATTGCTGATGATTGAAAATAATTTTTTCTTTCCTTTTTCTTCTTTCTTTCATCCAACGTCCATTAATGCAATGTATGGGTCAAGTTAGGGCGATGCTATCGCCTCGTCACGACGCAATGTGAGCACACCCTTAGCACTAACGTAGATAAGTCGAAGGAGAGTAAAACCATTGAGTAATCCGCGCGAGGAATATCGAAATGTTTTCCTTTAATTTAGCCAAGCTATTACGGATTCAAGGTGAGGCTGCCTCAAGGCGCACCGCCTGCCCCCTGCACCTGATATACTGATTCACTAATATCACATGTTTAGATCTAGTTTATCCATACTAAGATTATAAATGCGACAGTGTGTCTGTCTGTCACCTCTTCACGCTTAAACCGCTGAACCAATTTGGCTGAAATTTTGTTAGGGTATAGTTTGAGTCCCGGGAAAGGACATTGGATACTTTTGTCCCGTAGAAAACGTACAGTTTCCGCGCGATAAATGCATTTTATTGTTGTTGTCATTCTCCTTTTTTGAATTAGGTTAACAATATTATTTCCTGTGCAATAAGCCGCGTAATATAATAAATACTAATGTTAATCACGACATCGCTTGCCAAATATATGTAGTTACCATAATTTTGTGGCCACCAAATCTATTTAATTGCCTTTCCCCTTTCGGGGATATAATTCTCTCTGTGGCTGTACCGACAATTAGCGCCATAATACTGCATCGCACTATCGAAGTTTTCTAAGTGCGTCGGTAGGTATATATACGACAGCTGAAATTTTTCGTGCGAGCATCGTTTGACCGAGCATAACACCTCGCTCGGTCGAAAGATCTTTTACGGCCACCACGTATATTCCCACATCTCTATATTACCAAAATTCCTTTTATTTGTGAAGTATAAGGGTTGATTCAGACCGCAATGCGATGCGTAGATGCATTTCAAAATTTGTACTGAATTGACAGATTGGCACGTCGCCTCGCGCAATTGAAATCTGTCAAATCCATACAAATTTATACCGCACCGCGCTTCGCCTCGTCTCCGTCACCGCAACGCGATGAGGCGAGGCGCGACGCGACGCGACCTAAATTTGTATGGATTTGACAGATGTCGTCAGCGTGATGTGAATCTGTCAAATCTATACTAATTTAGAAATGCATCTACGCGTCGCATTGCGGTCTGAATTAACCCTAAAGGTACAAGTTGGAAGCCGGCTACATCAAGTTGCAGCCAGTTGCAGCAGACGACGTGTCGTCGCGATTGCTACAGCTGTTTCTATGTATTTCTATGAATAAGTGTCGCTAGCTTCGTATCGCTAACTGCGGAGGGTATTTCAAAGATAGTAGTGTCGCTGCGACACGTCGTCTGCGATTGTTACAAATGTCGCCTAGACAGATAATTTCGCATTTATCACGTATTTATAGTATGGATGTTATTATGTTTATCACTTTTTAATCTCACCTTGCGTGCACGTGACTTCTTTACTATAACATAATAATTACAATAATTTATTTGAGACAGCGTTGATTGTATCTATGCTAATTTCAGTATAATAGTGCAATACCATTTAATGTGGATTTCTAAATAAGTGGAATTAGAGTTCTTATAAAACGGTCAAATATTTTACAAGAGGATATTGTTCCTAGGGCATTTTTTGCTTTATTTGGATCTTATGTACAAAATGAATAATATCAATTTTAGTCTGATATTATCCCAATTAGGTGGACATCTTACTTTTGTATCCAACTAAGCTTATTCTAAATATCATTAATTGTGTTTTAGCTAATTTGGGCTAGAATACGCTAAAACAAAACGCTCCACGAGATGACGGTACATCAAAAGCGTTATAAATTACTAAATAATTATATCGAGTTTTGTTTCGGTGTAAACCAACTCTCCTATGGTCCTATCAGACAGAGAGCTTACGCGGACAACCGTTGAAGCAGTGAGTTCTGCGTTCTTAATGTTGTCACACAGAAGGCGTTCTGACGAGGTCAGAAGCCTTCCTGTGTTGACCCCTTCAACGCTCGACCACATGAACGCTCTCTGTCCGATAGGTCCTTAACAGCCGCACTCAGAGACAAATATAATAATAACTTAACTGTAATTAAATAAAGAGTTTGACATAAGCCTCTTACCATTATCTGTCAAACTCTACATTAAATTAAAGTTTAATCATCATTGAATGTTTCTAAATGCGATCGTAATATATAACTGATGTAGTGGACGTTAATTACCGATATACAATACACACTATTGTGTATAACATACATGTAGGTACGACATCAAAGCTTTACGGTGAAGTGGAATCGTGGATATAAATAATTCACGCAAATTAATATAATGACCGTAGCCGTACATTGTAATCTGTTTGTAATGCTAATTGTATTTATCTTACAATAGTGCTGTCTCTTTTTACCTGAGTAATAGTGAGCGAGAAAGAGGTGTAAACTAATCCGACTGGACTAAAGACGACAGGGAACTGGAAGTTCCTAATTATAAATTAAAATAAAGATCGAATGTTCAAATACTGTACTAAAATAAAATATTAGTAAAAAAATATACCTAGGCTCGACTAGGTAGAGCTTTCTTTTAATCTCCTTATATTATTTCAGTCACTTTGATAATACAACGTTGTTGTTACGAAGCCAAGGCGCGTGCGGCGTAGGGGATGCTACGTAATCCGTATTCCGCGTAGCATCCCCTACGCGCTGCGTGGCTTCGTTTTTGACCACAAATGTACGGCTTAATAATTTAAAATACATAATATATGTTTTGAATTCTGTACCACCAAAAAAGCCTTCATATTATATTGATTCTTTGGATATTATAGAAGAATGTAGCAATCTAAGCATCGTGTTCGCAAAATTATGATACGAGTTAGCGAGGTTCCTGGCAGAGTAGGTTCGATTTAATCATTATAAAAAGGTGGTTTTTGAGTTTGGTTGGAACAATGCGGACTTACGTCGATCTAAATCAATCCTTGATGTAAGATGAGATTTAGGCATTATCATTGCCTGCCTAATCTTGATTTCAATGAAACTGACCACTGAAACCGGTATTTTTATACATACAATAAACTATTAAATGAGGGTTTTTCAAATTCCAATTGCCACCAGGTGCCATAAGGTCTATCGTGGTAAACTGCTGTCATATGTCACGATAATAATATGTCTATTTGACAAGATGGACCCTAAGGCTATATAGCGGCACCTAGTGGCAATAGAATATCAAAAACCGTCATTGAGATGAAACGCAATACAGATCAGCAGCTCAAGTGCGGCGCCGACCACGAGCCACCGCAACCGCAAGTTATGCTAACAATCTCGATGTTCCGAGAACGTTCATTAGATGCGTGGCCTTAGAGCGAGGGATTCCCACTTGACACGTGGAAATTGGTGCTGAAGGTGGACTTGAGTCAAAGGTCTTCCTAGTTAGCGAGATTGCTGTATATTTTAAAGTATGATGTGTCATGAAAGACGTATTTTCGGTACGTTGTATGTATTAATATGTCATTTCGCAGCATTTGATTTCCTTTTTTATTTTTGATACCATTACAAATAGATGGCTCCAAATTCCAAAACACATACTCTGCTTTAATACTCGAAACAGTAATTTAAGCGATTAATTCATCAAGCCCCAAACGGTCGCATGCAATCGCGATAATAAAAGCTAAGCTACTGTGTGACGTTTTTCCACTATCGACGTGTTAAAGTGCAGTGACCATACAGCACATAATAATATCCTGCTGCCTGCATGATTGTGCTTCGGAAGTTTCTGAGTTCGACAAGACACGCTAATCATCCAACGTCTTAGATAACGACAGAGGGTTTCTGTCTGATCGAGTACACAACCTTGCTCGGTCGAGAGATCTTCCTTTGTTGCTCCCAAGCACAAATCCCCATAATAGTAATTAGGTTGCTGACGCGGAGCGGAGCGGAGAGGCACCGCTTACTTCTAAAATCTGTGGACCGCTGATCCCTCTCCGCTCCGCTCCGCGTCAATGGAAACGCGGCCTTACTGTGAGATTACGTCCGTCCGTCTCCGTACGTCCCTATATTTTCATCTCGTTCCCTGGACATCCTCGAGTAGGATCACCGGTCGGCGACATATTACATAACGTGCAAAAAGTTCTTGCATTCCATCAGCATCCGCTGTATCATCACATGGTGATTATCCGTTTCGCGTACACTTATTATAAACCTTAGTAGCGCGAATTAAGGTCCGTTTTCCGTGCACGTATGCTCACTTTCCATCATTATGAGTATGCTTTCTTCAAATTAGTCAGATGTTTGATAATAATTATTATGGTTGCTGGGAGTAGGATCGGTCGGAGATTAATCTTGCATGTCCCTATTGCTATTTTATTTTTACCTGACTACGGTAAGAAAGTTTTGACTTTTTTAGGCATGTATATATTTTTGCGGCATAGGTACTGTAGAACGTAAATGACTTCACACTTGGTTAAGGGTCAATTCAGACTGCAACGGGACGCGTAGATGCATTTCTAAATTTGTACTGAACTGACAGATTTCAACGAGACTTCTTGCAAATCTGTCAAATCCATACAAATTTAGAAATGCATCTGCGCGTCGCGTTGCGGTCTGAATTACCCTAGGTCGTAAAGCCCACTCTTCACGTGCTCATGTGCCACGTTCGTGACAGCCTGTATTTGTCTATCGTGAGAAGGCCCGCATAATAAGTAGTAGGTATGATCAGAGAAGTTGATTCCTAGGCAGATGGGGGACCTACGTAGTTTGGTCGCGTTACGTCAAACCCAGCCGACAGATCACAAATCACAATTAAGGGTTGATTCAGACCGCAACGCGACGCGTAGATGCATTTCTAAATTAGTATAGATTTGACAGATTCGCAAGACGACTCACACAATTGAAATCTGTCAAATCCATACAAAATACCGCGCCGCGCCTCGTCGCGTTGCGGTCTGAATTGACCCTAACATTGAATTGACTTGATCCGACCAAAATATGACGTTGTTCTGTCAACTGCCTAGGAATCAATTACAATCATTGACATAAATAAACTATAGACGTCTTTGAATATATCCGACAGTCGGAGTACTTCGGTTTTTATTTTCTTAAATTGAGTTATTATCAAAAAAAAAAACTTACAAACACCCAATTGTCGTAAATAACTTTAAACATTAAATTTAATTTAATACTTCCTGCGAGTAATTATGAAAATGACCAGCTAATTTGCAAAATAAGAGCGTCCTTGTGAGAGTATAAATCGCGACTTCATCACAATAATTATTTATCAAAATCATATCGTGAATCATGTCTTATCTTTCATCACATTCTGCGGAATATATTTGATGTAACCTCGTCCTAGCTCAAGGAGCTACGCCTCTAGTGTGATCTTGTACTCAACTAGCACACCTCTATAATTTGACAAAAACAAACAAAATTGAAAACAAACCTTTTTAATACTGCGAAGTTTTACTATCATCAGAAGTCACGAATAAATCTTTTTATTATGATTAATTATAATATCTCAAAAAGTTATGACTACAGAGGTTGTAACTTTATGTCACAACTAGATGACGTTCGCAACTCTGTTGCGCTAAATTCGTTTATCTTGGAGGAACCGTACATTTTTCAGGGATAAATTGTATCCTATGTCCTTTCCCAGGGCTCAAAGTATCTCCATACCCTGCAAAATCGGTTTGGGCACAGCAGACATACAGACAGATGGACAGGCAAATAGACACACTTTCGCATTTATAATATTAGAATGTATTTAAAAATTGAAAACTTGTCTAGACGCTAGAGATCAGTTTATAGAGAAGCAAGACGAGGCAAACGAATTGAAATGTAAGGCCTCGTCTCCTGTCTTTTCGATGTGAACTGATTCTAAGGAAGTTTTTTTTATGGTTTTGGCTATAGCTCGGTAGACTTAGTTTTCGCCCCACGTGGCAACGTAGATTTAAGGTTCTGACTTCTGAGCTAGGTTTACTAAGTTTTACGCTTCACGTGCATTCTGTAATAACTAATAAGTCAAGCTACGAAGATCTGACTGTAACGGTTGGCCTTTGATGTCACATTTGAAAGTAAATTGTTACTTTGCCGACAAAAAACTTGGCATTCGCATACGGAAATATCATACCTGAAATAAAAAGCAGACTGTAAGAATGTGACAGTAAAAATTACTAAAACTTTATATTTATTGATAGTGAGAATTTCGTCAGAATATTAATTATACCTTCTTCATTCTTACGTCATTTTCTAGTGCATCCAACAGATAAAATAAATTTAAAGAATTTGATACACTGCCATTTTGCGTACTTAACTAATATTAATGAATTACCAGTCGTTATTGTAAATACCATGTTTTATCTTCCACACATCAGAAATCACAATAAGAAGATATTTAATCTATCTTAAACTAACAATCAAATAACACTATAATATAATGAAATAAATGCACAAAATAGTGTAGGTAAGTTTGGGCACCCGCTCGTTATCTTCAAAGTAATGGGTCTATCTCAATTAATTAAACTGTTCTTTCATGATAATCGGAGCAATATTCGAGCAATACTCGTAATTCGCAATGTTGTTTTGTTTATCGGAGAGTCATTGACTGCTTTATTGCTACTTTGGGCATATTATTGTATGCAAGGTGCGACATTTTTTCATTGGTGAATAAACATAATTGTATTTTTTTTTCTTTGGTCAAATCATTCGTACAAAATCTTTATCGTAAAAAAATTCGTAAAAAACTTAAGTATAGCCTGAGGGATCGGAGGGATTTATTTCGAAAAGTAGCCCCTAACCTCTATCTACTCCCATCTGTGCCTTTAAATAAAATCAGCACTGTCCATTTAGAGTCAGATGCGTTTAATAGGCAATGCACAAAGCAAAATATATATTCTCTTGTTACAAAAACTAGCCTTTGTATTTTCCTGTGTGTTTTCTTTAAACTGTCCTGTTTTCCAGTGCAAAACATCTTATTAGTTTTAAGTCTGTTCAATGCAATCGAAATAATCTAGGAAAGGTTTAATAGCAGAAATTAGGCTTCGGCCAAATCTACGCGTCAGTAACGCGGGACGCGGAACGGGGTCGAGCGTCTGCAACGCGGAACTGGTGTGCACGCCTGTAGCTCTACCATGAGTTTAAAGCTATAGTTTTTATCGATACTCGATACCGACTATGTAAATTTTTAGTATGGCAAATTTTACAGCGCCTCCAGCGGTCACTTGCGGAACTAAAATCGCCATAATAAAAATTTACGTAGTCGGTATCGAGTATCGACAAAAACTATAGCTTTAAGCGCATGGTAGAGCTACTGGTGTGCAGTGTGCACACCTGCGCGACTAGGGTGCGAAACCGCAGATTACTCCCGCTTTGCCGACGCGAACGTCCCACGTTGCAGACGCTTCTGCTTCGCTTTGGTCGCGTAGGGCCGAAGCTTTATTCTACAAAATATAAATTGACGTGATATTGACGATGAGCAGTTACCGCGCTGTCACGTCGCGGGCATAAAGGTGTTAATTAGAAAACACGTTGTACAGTAATCACTTTATTTGCAATTCATATTTTCCTCGAAGCACTGCAGCTAGCTGCTAGAATCACAAAGAGGAGGGGAGAGGGACTCGTCTTTACGTCAATCTACTAAAATACCTAAATGTAAGTACCTCACAATCACATTGAAACGAGACGCGAAGTCTACATAGAGTAAATACGCAGCGTTGTGTTGTGAAACGTACTTTGAATGCTATCATAATTATTATGTATTTTTGTGTAAGTAATATAATATTTTGATGACCCCATTTTAATTATAAGTATGGAGATACTATGATCCCCGGGAAAGGATAGTTTTATCACGAAAAATCAAACGGTTTCTGCATGCTAAGCAAAATTCGACGCAATGTGGCTGCGGCCAGCAGTGGGTACTTAAATAATGAAGTGACCAATCGTCATTACACCGAGCTTACGTTGCAAGATAATTTGTATTGTAATTAGCTGTCCACACTTCACACAAAGACTTTTTATCTGTACATGTAAACAAAGAATTAATGAAAACGTTTATACCAAACCGAATTAGCATAAATTATATTTTATTACCGCTTTACACATTAACACACGAATATAAACTTCCAGCTTAAAGCAAAGAGTATTTTAAACAGCTAAATATTTGTATTTTTTTTGTATAACCATCCTTAGCGGATCATAGTATGCAAGGGCGCTGTATGTAAAAGCAGGAAAATGGCAAAATACTAAGGGTAAAGTACTAAAGTAACACTGAAACGACGCTTAATGATATGGGACGCGAGGATGCATAATAATAATGGTGATATGAAATATCGATAACACGCTCTTTGATATTTCAGTTTTGTATAAATTATTGTCATTTTAAATATCGGTGTGAAACTGGCCCTTAAACTAATTTTAAATCATGAATAAGCAGCTATTTATAAGGGCCTACATTTTATATTTTAATGTGGTTAAACTATTAAATTTTAAAATTTTATAGTTTAACCACTAGTTTGACCTCGACTTATAGATTAGGTCGTAATTATCATAAATATTGACTGTTATAAAAATAATATTATTTACTCCCAAATGCCTACCGCATTTATAGCTAACAAATATACAGTAGGTAATTCTTACATAATAATATAAGTATAAGCATCCGTATTTACATTGCATGGTGTTTAAGCGATGACACATAATATTTTGGTTAATTTTATCATAATAACATCTTCACAATAGCTTTTTATCTTTAATAAATATGTACAACGCACAATAATGCTTCAAATTATTTAAAATTGAACTCTATTTTCTACACAATAATACACAGTATTAATTACTCTAATGTAGAATTGCATTGCGAATTTCGACATAATATGAGCCGCACATAGTGCTGCGTCAGTGCAAGGAACCTATAATGTACCTTTCTTCTTGTAGATGTATTGTAGTTCGTAAACGCCACCCGCGGCAGACTCTAAGAATGGAAGTCCTATCTCAAATCTTCGATTTTCTAGTTGTCCCCACTGAGATAAGTGAGGCACCGGACAGTGGTATTCACCACCTATCACAAATAACTACCCAGTAATTTTCCGAGTCTAACGAGAATAATTATTGTGAATATCCCCGCGGATTACCAGCTGCTGCCTGCATCTTCACTGGTTTTATTCCATAAAAAATATTGTAATGGCGGCAGCAACATCTTCGCGGCCAATTTCGTCACATAATGGTTGCGGACTTTTACGTGGCCGGGTTTACCCCAAGGCTTCATTACTTATTGTTATCATTGCCATTCGTTTTTGTTCTAGCTCCGCGTGAGTAATGCGTTGATCGATAAATCAATATTTACATTTAACCGGCAGTTAAAGCACCCGGTTTCCGCGCCCCGCCCGTCGCTCGTCGCTAACTCGAGGCTAGACTCAAAGAAATTATGATTGACCTTGTGGTACTCCTCCGTCTAAAAATTGGCAGTTAACATTGATTTTATTTATTTAAAGCTGCTAATAGAGAGAAGAATAATGCAATATACGTTGAAAATTCGAAATGTGAAGTTGAAAATTTTTCAGACAATAATAAAGTTTTGGCAACTGGGTACAAAATATTCATAGAGAATATAGGATAAAAATATTGTTGTACTCACCTCCATAGGTATTTTAAGATCGATACTTTGTAATTAAGTACCTTTTCCGTGTAATCAACTGTAGGTAACAATTAACTGTAATAGTTAGATGATAGTTAAATCGCTAACAAGGGATAGTTAAAGCGTATCAAAGTTTAATTACTGGCTATGCACCATGCAGCTATGAAGATTAGGATCAGAGCAAATCTGTAAGACATTTGTGTACGCACAGTGCACACAGATAAGAAACAGCGAGACATATATTTTTATTATATTATAGTTAATACATCTTGGTTAGGCTATTGTAAAGCTCGCAATTGCATGTTATACCTACCTAATAGCTACGCGGTATCACCAATTCACCACTAATAATCACTATAATAATAATAAAATATAGGGCGCAGAGAAGTAATATTATGTATCACCCCGCTCGCGAGTCGCGCGTATAATAATTATTTTGTTTCATAATCATAATAATATTATTAATATAGAAGTAACTCTATTTTAACTGATACTGCATCCACGATTCTATGACAGAAAATGTTTATTGTTGCAGATACCTCCCGGATGAGCTAAGCGCGATGGGTCACAAGAACTACCTGGCGGTGGGGCAGTCGGCCCGCGACCGGCTGTTCGGGCTGGCGCGCGCCGGCGACAAGCCCGTACCCCTCAACATGCTCATCTCGCAGCAGGGCAAGATCAGCCACGGTGAGTACACCTGAAGCTGAAGGGGGGGGGGAGGGGAATCGTAACTCTTCCTACTCCTTGTGATTAATTTCGTTGCGGGTCCCAAGACAGTTTTAGCATGTCCCTCGGTCTCCCTGAGATTATAATATCAAAGGGTTTTCGTGGTTGGATACCTCTGTTGATCCTGGCGGCATAGGAGATACAGTGGTGGGAATGAGTGGTGGGCCACCGCCCGTTTAAAAATAATCGGCTAAGTGCGAGTCAGACGCACGCACGAAGGGTTCCGTACCATAGAGCAAAATTATGCTAAAAATTGTGTTTTTTGTATGGCCCCCTCAATTTTTTGTTTTATTTTAATATTATTATTAAATATTAAAGTACACATATAACTATGGACTTTGAGAAAAATTCAAGTACCTACCTACCTGTTGTCATTATTGATAAAGAGCAAAAAAGGCCAAAAAATCACGTTTCTTGTATGGGAGCGTCCCTTATTTATTAATTTTATTTTGTTTTTAGTATTTGTTGTTATAGCGACAACAGATATACATAATCTGTGACAAATCTATCTACCTAGCTATTACAGTTCTTGAGTTACAGCCTGGAGACAGACAGACAGACTGACAGACGGACAGACATCGAAGTCCCGTTTTTACCCTTTGGGTACGGAACCCTAAAAAAGACCTAGAACTGAGCAGTGTCACAGAATAGATAATAGTACAAGGCAGTATTACATTGAAGCTGTTCGGCCATGAATCATGATCGAAGGCTTGCCTTGATTGCGAAGTCACAAGCATGCATCGCAGACAATGCATCTTGTTCGAACGACGTTCTACCACGTCCACGATCGTAATCATTTTGGCCCATCATGGTCCATGGGTCAACATAGTAAGGCCACATCAACATCGGTAAACAACACTTGCCAATCTAATGTATCAGCTAAATTGCATCAAATGCCTTTAAATCTCCACTTGACTGACACACACACACGCGTTGATCGAAGTAGTAGTAACTAGCACCTAAGCCTAGCCTTAACAGCTCTGTAAAGACAACAGACAAAACGATAAATATATTTTAGTCATAAATAAAAAAACAAATATCAGGTTTGACCTCTGAAGGCAGTAATGAAACTCCCCTTTGTCGTCATGGGCCTTTGATAACTCCGCCCTTTCCGGAGATCTTTCTTATAATTTGTGAGGCTCAGCGTGCGCTTCGTAGCTCATTGAGTAGCGAGCCCAAGGTCTCGGGCCTGCTATTGTTTCTACACAAACAACACTCTTTGCACATTACATACCGACGTCTGCACACAATCTCTGAAATCAGCTGCTCTTTACGACAACTGGAAGTTTTTAATCGCTTTTGCGAAACGAACGTAAACACTATAGTTTGGCTCCAGCGCCAACTGGAGTATGCGCTATAATATGGCGTTTGTACATTCTAAGTTGATGTAACTTAGAAATGTAGAGGTATTGGCTGGTTGGCTCTTTATAATAAATAATATTAAAATAATATAATATTATACTTAGCAGCGTTTTTGCTGTCTGTCTAATATGTAAGGGAAGCTGAGCATCTTTTGATAGTGACAATTTTCTGATAATTAGGTTTGGTGACAATATTATGATGGCGATGACGACCGCTGTATGGAATAGTGTTAGTTGTCCTAATAACATACATATTTCTTAATTATGCGTTTCTGCAATAGCTCGCTAGACCTCGGGTAATATGACGTCAAGTCATAGGCGGTAGCGGTCAAAATAAACACCTAAATAATACATTCTATTCCTTGACTCGACATCACAAATATTAGAAATATTATGTCACTGGCTTTTTCCCGCCGCTTCGCCTGCGTGGAATTCTGATTATGCCATAATTTCAGGAAAAAAACATAACTTTTTATACATAAAATAATATAGCCTATGTCATTTAGGAACACACCAGCTTTTGGCCTTAAAATTTTTGCAATCGTACCAGTAGTTTTACAAACATAAAAACAATATTTGCCTCTTTTAAGTGTATTAGTGTAGATTAATAAGTAATAACAGTAATTATTAGTATGAGACACGGTTATAGCTGTCTCATATTATATGTACATATTTTATCAAGAACAAAGATAAAATGAAGAAAAACAAAACATTATATTTTATTCCGAAATTAATTTAAAATAAATATTTTACTATTTTTTACTTTGTAATAATGTAAAACATTTATTTTATTAAATTGACTACGAAGATGATATTCAAAACATTAGTTTTTGCTAAAAAGCTTTAAAACGAATTTTATAATGTTTTACTAAGTAATTTCTTGTAAACCATAAAGAAACGGATGTTACAATCTAAACCAAAGCAGTTTTTTTTTGCAAAATAATAATTAAAATTTAAAAGTAAACAAAAAACATTATGTACTCGCTACTTTACCAGAAATTAGTATTTGAATCTTATACATAAAAATGGATTTTCAAATGTGCTAGTCGTGCTTAAACTCGAAAACGGCTGAACGAATTTGGCTGATTTTAGTCTTAAAATATTCGTAGAAGTCCATGGAAGTCCATGGCCGGGCCGGCTAAAACATATCCAACACGGTTGTCTACTTTAACGCGGCGTTACCTTAAGAAGTATTATTATCAATTAAGTATCAAAATCCAGAAGAAACCAAGCTGACCTGGTTACTTCTGGACTTTAAATTTGACAAAGTTTCATACAAACTCAATTCTTCATAATTTTTCATACAACATTTTTCACCAAAATCCTTTCTTAGCGGATGCCTTCGTCATAACATCTACCTGCATACCCAGCACGATCCGTCCAGTGGTTGATGACTATGTCAGTCAATTAGTCAGTCACCTTTTAGTTATATAATTATATAAATAAATTTTAGATTTAGATTGTTATTACGGTATTACCCACCCAATATTGGAAAATACTCAAAGCAGCACCTTAGCAGTATATCCACACTGCTAAGGTGCTGCTTTGAGTATTTTTTTTTATTTGCTGCTTTGAGGTGCTGCTTTGAGCAAGTGGTCAATGTTTTGGTAAATTATTGCTAATGTGATTACAAGTTTTTATGCTTCTATTCCTAGTAATATTTGCTATAATATAATAGTTACTTTGACTTCATGGTAGTACCTTATATTATAGTTATACCTACTTTTGGCTGTCACGATAATTTATCATTTTTTCACAACTATTTTTAGTACTCATAAAAATAGGTATAAAAAGTTACTAATAGCTTTACTCGTGTCACAGTTTTTATCAAAGTTCCTAATAGTAATGTAACGTAGCTACTTACTTAAAAACTCGCATATTTTATATTATTTTAATTGCTTGAAAAAATGACAAGCCAATAGCCATACCTATATTATTATATATTATGTAACTCTACCACTTATAATTTAACGTAAAATACTTATAGCCACCACTCGTTTTTTTTTGTTTGCAAATCCGCTGTAGCTTGTCCCGTGGGCCACTCTCGTCACGCGATTTGGAGCGCACCAATATTAGCAATTAGTGGCAACAGCCGCTAAACGCCGGCTCGCCTCACCTGTAACGTAATCTATAATATTATAAACCTTGTAGTAAATACTGTACACTACCCATATTATTAAATTGATTAATTATTACAGTCTTTTATGGAACAAACTATACTTTTTGTTCCGGGAATGTGCACAGTAGTTGTGAAAAATACTAGTTATTCAAACGACCCTTTGTGGATTTATTAATTCGATTATAAGGCACCTGAAATACTCTTTAGAACCTTTATGTACAATAATAATATGTGTTATTACTATGGTCAAATAAAAAAATATACATTTTACAATACAAAAACATAAAATATTATTAAAATAACGAGGTTTAAAGTAAAAATAATGAATTTATTTCAATCACGAATCTTCCTCGTTTCGCAAATTGCCGGTAATTTTACTACAGCTTCAAATTAAAAAATTAAGAGGAGATCATGAGCTTAAAAGGTATGATATACTTAACCGGTGCTTATTAAAGCTTATTAAGCTTTATTTAGGTCCGGTACTTCCGACAGCCCGCAGGCAGAAGCGGCCCTGCCTTCCGAAAGCTGGCAGACGACATCATTGCAACTAGTGATGTATGTCTAAGGTGTCGATGTCGATAATGACCTTAAAACTATTATAATAGCTTTGTCACATCATAAAATATTATTTGAATATGATAAAATTATATTTAAGCTACAAATTAAACAATAAATACCTAATAATAGGTATAACGCAATTATAAGGTATTACTTGCATTTTCCTCAAATACCATGACGTGTGCAATTAACTAAGCGCTCTGAATAGGTATTTTGTTAACAATATTCCTCTTGCAGTTCGAAATTTCATTTAAGATGAAATGCTAGATTAGAACTTAGAAATATGGCAGATTATGACTCTATGTCTCTAGTAGGTATTGTAATATGAAGCTGGTTAGTAAAAATACTAAAAACTTTGCGAAAGTGTAAAATATGGAGTCCGTGTGTTGTAATGAACAGTTAAATATTTCACAAGCTCAGTGTTTGACCCCTCGCTCCTGAGGCGAGAACCTTGGCCGTACACGGGTTAATAACGAGCGGTTACGTCTATTAGCATAATAAATTACTGAAAAAGTAATAATGCGGTACATTACTTAACGGAAAATTAAAAAATAATACGGTACATGATGCTACCATAGCCTTGTATGTAGGGATTGAGATGATAAAACATTTTATGCAAATGCTATGCAATATAATTATGTAATTTCGATATTTCCAAAATAATATTCAGATCAACAGAACCGAAACCGAACCGTTACAAAAAGAAAATTAATCTACAACAAAACATAAGATATCGATGAATTTATAGTTTATCGATATTGGTAAGCTCAGCCCTACGGCTCATCTCCATCTTGAAGGTCGAGCTTACAGGTGGTCGCGCAACTTTCGGCGATTTTGACGACTGTCAGCGATTGACGGCAAGTGAACTTTTACGAGCTTACATTCACCTGTCATTTCCACTTACAGCTTGGCAAAAAAAAGTGCGGGCGCTTTTCTTTTAACGCAACTCCTGGACGGACTTTTGACACAATAATATGTACTAGAATTGACAAGTAATTTTGATGTTGCCATAAATGAAAACTTTCAGTCTCAGCTGTCACCGCACCAGAGTTTTTTCTGCCAAGCTGTACACTTATAGTTGGTACGTATATTATAAGTCTAGGTAAGAACGTAATCTATCTACATATATGTATAGCATTACCTACACAATATACAGGGTGTAACAAAAATAAGTGATAATACTTTAGGGTGTGTACGTGTTCCTCGTAGAGAGTTCACTGTGAAAGTAGCAGCGCTGAAAGATCATTTTTTTCACTTTTGTATGGGAAAACTCGTGACGCTCGGGCTCTTGCCCATACAAAAGTGAAAAAAAAGATCTTTCAGCGCTGCTACTTCCACAGTGAACTCTCTACGAGGAACACGTACACATCCTAAAGTGTTATGTATCACTTATTTTTATAAATAAAACGTTTTTATTTCGGCCTATGGACCATAGTGTTAGTTAACATTTTACTTAAAACAATGCTAGTAATACTACAATACAAAGCTATAGATAATTAATATATTATGGGACAAACATAACATCACGTATAAATATAATTATAACAGCTATACGTGGTGTTAGTGTCCTTAGTAATGTGGATGCGAGTCCAGTGCTGCATCATAGCATTGTCCACATCCAGTCTCTCCGCTACTGTCCTCAGGAGGCTTTTTGTTATACCATGTATACTTATTTTATTAATAACGAGTTTTTGCCCGCGACTTCGCTCGCGTGAAGTATTATCATATACCAACTTTCATCCCCTATTTGTACCCCTTGGGGTGGGAATTCATCAACATCCTTTCTTTGCGGATCCCTATGTCATAACATCTACTTGCATGCCAAATTTCAGCCCGATCCGTCAAGGCTGTGCGTTGATAGATCACCATGTCAGTCAGTCACCTTTGAGTTTTATATATATATAGAAGAAGATAGAAGATAGAAGATAGAAGATATGTATGTATAGATTGCGTGTGATTCAACATTATCAATTAGTATATAAATTAATAATATACGAACAAGCACTATTATTATTACGGTGGTGTAAAAAAGATAAATAAGAAACTTTTATTGCAGAAAAATTATTTATAATACTTAATATTTACTTTCTAAATTAGCTTCTTTATAGTGTATTGTATTTTTTTTACCTTTAGGAAACTTGTTTCGAATGTGTTTTCCGAGTATTATTTTTTAGCCAAATGAGTTATGGTTTTTGTACGACGACTTTCACCTATAAACTCGTATATATATTTTATTATCTAATCTTAACCTCAACATGGGGCAATTTTGTAAAATATTAAATAAGCATTCGGCAACGCCAATGCAAGTACTTTTATATTCATTAAATTTTGTTTGTATGGAGGTTTAGGCCAATAAAACGGTCTAAGTAGTCTTGTCCATGTAAATTTGCTTGACAAAAAAAGACATGACTGGATGAAGTAGGTAACTAACATTTTACAACATTTAGAGCAAGAGCAATTACTCATTTTTCCTCTTATAATTTAATACCTCGATCGTGGAAAAACCAGACACAATTATAGCTTAAGCAAAAAAGCATTTTTTTTTTATTGTTAGTTACCACTCATCCACATCTCACTGTTTCAATTTATTACGTTCCTATTAAAGTAAAATTATTTACCCTCTTACTAATAAAAACTTCTTAAACATGCGTTCAACGTGTGAATAGTTAAACAGGAGTGTTTAAGTAATACACACGTTACAAAGAGTCTACACAGAGGAATTTGTATGGAAATGACAGCATCGTTATACAGGCCTTATGTCAAAAAATGATTATTAGTAGAAAAAATCTTATGCATCCTCTATACACGGTGTGTAACTTTTTATTAGTAAGAGGGTTAGTGTTTTGTATCTGATAGTCGCTATCTGGCTTAACTAAACCAGCCACTGCAACCAAAAATGCACTAAAGACCATTAGTTATTTAGGACTTACCAAACCCCGCTTACATTACATAAATACCTTATAATGTATCTACATCTTGTAATCGCCCGCTGCCTGGACGATATTACTTTCAAAGTATTGTCACACAGTGTTTATGAAAATTTGACTATATACTTACTTACAGCACTAGGTCTCTTTTATTCACACTTGCACTAAATAATAGAACAATCGAATTGATAGGTAAGAGAGAGCTATAGCTATTAGCTATTGACTTTGCTAATTAGTAATTACAGTGCTTGTATTACAAAAAACTTGCACTTACAACTTAGAAGCATCTTTCCTTTAATTCATAATCATGACCAAAGTTCTCCCCAAACTAGCAACAACGGCTTGGGATATTAATAATTCATGCATTATTATTTTCAAAATCGCAAGCTGCCAGCATCAATCATCGCTCAGTCGTTATCGGGCGCGAGTTTATTCTTAATTACTTTTGCGTTCCCGTGATAAGGACGATAAAGCACCCACACGGTGAAGGACGCGGATGATGGACAGATTGACAGATCCAGAATTAGCACTTGCAGATTTATTGCAAAAAACTCCTCACCACCCCGAGTCCCGATAGTGACAGCTGAAGGTCTCCCAGAATTAGCTCCGTCAGATCCAGATTTATTGCAGAATACTCGCCAACAAGGAGATAGTGGTGACACCCGAAGGTCTGGTTGGTAATTAACTGGACTTATTGACCATAACAATGGTAAAATAAAATTTTGAGATTGTTAATAATAATTGATGTTGTTATTAAGCATAATAAGATCTTACTGGGTCTATATCGATAGACTACTGCAGAATGGATGGTCATAAAAACAAAGTCAAGACTTAACCAGGAAATTGTTGCCGGAAAATTATTCAAAAATGTTGAGTTATGAGTAGGTACATAATAAGCAGCCCAACTTAATCCAGCAGTGGGACTGTTGCTGTCAAAATGTCTCCAATTTCGCCCGGGGGCGTTCCGCTACTTTCCTTACTTTCACTTTCTCTCTCCGCACCGATAGCTGAAGTACTCAAAAATACCAGCGCAAAGTTACATTTGTTAAACTGTGAGGCGGTGGGTAAGTAGGTGACACAGAAACATCTGCTGATCTAGAAATGATGAAACTCTTACGTCACGCCTTTACGAAATATAAATAATTAAAAATATTGAGTCGAATGAATCATTTATGATAATTCATACAGTAACTATGTGTACATATTGCGCGCCTGCGCCACGCACCGGTACCGTTTGTGGAATGCTTTTGATCACATTCATGCACATGAATTGAAAATATTATAATATGAAAAATTCTTCAGCAATAACTAAGAACCCCCTTAATTAACTACGAGGATGCCGTTGGAATCCAGTCAGGTTGATCGCAGCACGACATCACTGGATCCGTGCACACATACGGGAATGCATAAAAAAAGTCCGGCCCGGTCGGTCTGCTATCAGTTCGACTGCATACGATCGACCTCCCGTATATGGAGGCCTTAAGAAGCTTAGAAAGATTCTTTCCGAAGGAGGCAAATTATATAACACCATTTTGCAAGACGATTACCAACACTATTTCAAATGCAAATTAGTATGGCTAGTATAAAATTAAAGAGATTTAGTGTGGTACTGTCTGCCGACCTTGACATCGAAATGAAAAAACATACGACATACGAATTGTACCAGTTTTGGTAATTTTATTAGTATATTATGGCTACGAATTTGTCATACTAAACCAGTACCCAAAGTAAATTTTCCAAAGGCTTTTCCTCATCGACAAAGGTTTTTGAAACTGTTGCTAGAAAAGATATAATATGGACGACGAACTTTGACATATCAAGCGTCTTCTGCATACAGTAGCTTTGATATAGCAGGTGAATGGTGATCAGCTTGCATTGTCCTGACCTTACTAAAAACGACACATTTAGCTGTTACGATACAAGTAACGAACGCAAGATAACCGAATCCAGATTCATTTTTTAAACCACTAGACCACAAAGGTGTCAAAATATTATTATTATAAACGGAGTTTTTATCATGTTAGCGCCGCCAAGGAAGGTCATTGCCCCTTGATTATGAGAAAAGGCTGAGCTATGCCGAATTCGACCACACAGACGATACGATCGGTGAGCTGTCACCACTCATTACTGGCTGGAATCCAAATAATACCAATGAAGGACACCGGGACAATGAAACGAGTGGCGACTACTAAAACTGAGGACAGCAGACAATTAAATAGTGAATAACAAAGTGATTGTGAATTTGATAGATCTTATGTGCATACTAGCTGTTGCCCGCGACTTCGTCCGCGTTAGCATAATAATAATAACGGAGATGGATAAT
This sequence comes from Plebejus argus, assembly GCA_905404155.3. NCBI lineage: Eukaryota > Metazoa > Arthropoda > Insecta > Lepidoptera > Lycaenidae > Plebejus > Plebejus argus. The sequence continues at coordinate 1,382,562 of FR989931.1, read as the reverse complement.
TTTCTCCTTTTAAGGTCCCTTACTCAAAGGGTACTTACAAAAACAGGACCCGCAGCCAAGTAGGCACATATTAATCAAAATATGACACACGAAAATTGTATGTTTAGTTTAGGTTATCTTTAATAATTTCAGTTCAATCAGTCGAAAGTCTAAGAAAATTTCTAATAACTTTCATCCCCTATTTCATCCCCTTGGGGATGGAATTTATTAAATTCCTTTCTGAGGGAATGCCTACATCATAGTATCTTTATGCATATTGCATACACAGTCTCAGCCCGATCAGTTTAAATTTGACAAAAGTTTTATGCAAAATTTCATCCGATATTTTACCCCCTTAGGAGTGGAATTTTTAAAATCCTTTTTTAGGAGATGCCTACGTCATAGTTGATAGTAGCTTTAAATGCATGCAAAGTCTCAGACCGATGGGTTTGAAATTGACAAAGTTTCATGTTTGTATGATTTCAACCCCGATTTCACCCCCTTGGGGGTAGAATTTCCAAAAACGCTTAAATATACATCCATTTAATTTTAATTAGTAACCCAATAATAAAGTTTCATGTTTCTGACTTAAGAAATGGCGGACTTTCATTCACAATTTCAACCCCAATTTCACTTTCTTGGGGGTAGAATTTCCAAAAACGCTTAAACACGTATTTATTCATTTTTAATCAATAGCCCAAAAACAAAGTTTCATGTTTCTAACTCAAGAATTGACGGTCTTTCATTCAAACTTTCAACCCCAATTTCACCCCCTTGGGGGTAGAATTTCCAAAAACGCTTAAATACATATTTATTTATTTTTATTCAGTAGCCCAAAAATAAAGTTTCATGTTTCTAAATTATGACGGACTTTCATACAAACTTTCAACCCCTATTTCACCCCCTTCGGGTTAAAATTTCCAAAATTCCTTCATAAGTGGGTGTCTACTTAATAAAACAACCCTGCTCACCAAATTTCGTGGCTGTAACTTTAATAGTTTTTGCTCTGCGATGATGAATCAGTCAGTCAGTCAGTCAATCAGTCGGGACTTGTAATTTTATATACAGCATGACTGGTGAGTCAATACCGATATTTAAGGAGAGTATTCAGTACTCGATTCTCATAATGAATATGTAATAAAATTAGGTTTTTAATTTTTTCCGAATTTCCCAAAAATTAATGAATCATGGATACTAAGTAAATTACGCGGCTAGGCAAGTAGGCATACTATGCGGCCGGTGCAGAGGCATGCGCTACCAAAGAAACACTACACAACTACCCCTCCCGCTCGCGGTATCCATGCGTTGGGTAAATAATTATTTAACTTTAAGCTACATTTACTCAGTGATCAATTGATATTATTTTTTTATATTATTTTTTTCCAACTAATATAATAGCCAAATATCACGTCCTCAAGTATTGAACATGTCTCACCAGTCACGCAGTATATTATATTGATTTCTGTCCTTATAATTAAAATAGCTTACAGGAACACAAAAAATCGGCCAAGTGCGAGTCAAACTCGCGCACGAAGGGTTCCGTACCGTTATTGAGCGAAAGTTGGCAAAAAATGTGTTTTTTGTATTAAATATTTATTTTATTTTAATTTTTAATTAATTATTAAAGAACTAATATAATTAATGATTTTGTGAGTATTTCAAGTGCATACCTGGCTACGAGGAAAAAGGCCAAAAAAATTACGTTTGTTGTATGGGAGCCTCCCTTAATTATTGAATTTATTTTGTTTTTTAGGGTTCCGTAGTCAACAAAAAACCCTTATATTTTCGGTCTGTCCGTCCGTCTGTCCGTCTGTCTGTCCGTCCACGGTTTTGCTCAGAGACTATAGGACCTACAAAGCTATAATTTGGCATGAATACACATGTTAATAATGCCGATAAAATGGTACATAAAATATTTAAAAAACATTTTTTTATGGTACCTCCCCTAAACATTAAGCGGGGTTGAATTTTTTTTTCGCGCCTACCCCATCGTGTGGGGTGTCGTTGGATAGGTTTTTTAAAAATATTATGAGTATTCATAGATCATTTTCCGATTTAGGGATCCATTTGTGAAATATTAAGTTTTAAAGTGGAAAAAATCATTAGAGTCCAGTGTCCCCCCCTTCTACCAGCTAAACGGTTGCTTCTGGAAATGTGAAAAAATTCACGGGAGTAGGAAATATGCTGAATTTAAAAGGAAAACTATCACGACTAAGAAGACTTCATAAGTTATTGAGTAATAGTCGATCAACTAAAAAAAATGTATTCGGCGAAGTATAAAGGAACTTTCCGTTCAAATTCCTTCCAAAGTAACTGAGATGATGTTGTTAGTAGTGTAAAACATGTTATAAATGTACATTCATTGACCATACAAAAATTTACAATAACTAACGGTACTACGGAACCCTATATTGTGCGTGGCCCGACACGCACTTGGCAGGTTTTTTAGTATTTGTTATTATAGCGGCAACAAAAATACATCTATGAAAATTTCAACTCTCTAGCTATTACCGTTCTTGCGTTACAGCCTGGAGACAAACGGACAGACAGATATCAAAGTCTCAGTAATAGGGTCCCGTTTTTATCCTTTGGGTACGGAACTCTAAAAAGGGTGAAACTAAGTAGGTACAGATATAATGTATTTTTATTGAATGTGGATGAATTAATGTCCATTAGCTTGTATTTCATGACGCTTAAAGATAGGACAGCTAAATTATTGTAGCATGCAATTTGCAGTACTAAAACTTTATGCATCTCTGGCACCTGCATACCTAATGCATTATACAGATTACAGAGATGTCGGCCAAGCGCGCCTCGCCGCAGTCTTTACAGGGTTCAGTAGCGTTTAACTATAATAATTTACTTTTGCTTTAAGGTTTCATGTCATGGAATCCGTGTAGAACATATTGTTCTCTCTCTCAAATTGCATTTATTTACATTTTATATTAAGATTGTGAGTATTATTGTTTTTACAGTAATGTGCTATTTAAAGCTAAGCTATAAAATGTTGCCCCTAAAGGTTACGAAAATTAAACTATTATTACAACAATCAATTTTTGAAATATAAACAATATAAAAAACCGGTTATGACGCAAATAAAATATATTAATTTGTTATTTAACAAAATATATACTTATATAAATTCTTACCGGGTCATTTACTATTTTTGTAAAAATATCAGATACAATAATATTTTATTTATCTATACTACTATTATAAAGAGGAAAGATTTGATTTTTTGTTTGTTTGTTTGTTTGTTTGTTTGTTTGTTTGTTTGTTTGTTTGTTTGAGTCGAATAGGCTCCGAAACTACTGGACCGATTTGAAAAATTCTTTTGCTATTGGAATCTTACATTATTTCTGCTGAACATAGGCTACATTTTATTTTGGAAAAAAGTAGGGTTCCGTAAGATATTTGAGTTTTTCGGACGCAAGGTGTAAAAAATCTGCTAGAAAAGTTACTTATTTTGCGTACGCTGCCTAAACTATAAAAGATAGAACCATAAAATGTTCTAAGTAATTGTAGATCTTATAAATATCTACAAAAAAGTCCGCGACACACTATACCTATCTATGTCGAGTGAGGCACAATAACCATTTATTTATTTAAAAATCCTGAATTTTTTTTGGACTACATTTAAACGAATATATTTTACTCACGCTATTAATCCTTATCAAAATAAATTATTTTATCACTAAGTTCAGTTTATGTAGATAATATTTGGTCTTTGAATGATTAAAATTGGACGTTTGGTTTTGAAATTATGGCGAAATTAAAATATTACGATAGTGGGCGTCACCAAAGCGCGTGCGGGAGGAAGACAATATTCTGTTGTAGAAATGAAAATTCTGTACATAAAAGATATGAAATGACACCCGAAATTACACCTCTGTCACTACATCGCTATAGAAGGCTAGAAGCCAAAAATGTGGTTAGTTTTTTGTCTGTCTGTCTGTCACTCTTTCTGTCTGTCTGTATGTTTGTTCCAGCATCACACGAAAAATACTGATCCGATTTGAATGTGGTTTTCGCAGATATATTTATCTTCTTCCAACTTAACATCTGATGTATAAATTTTTTTCCCCCCACCCCTCTAAGGGGACAAAAGAGGGGGTCAGATTTTGTATCAAACTTTTTTCTTTAACACGAAAACTACTAATCCGATTTGCATACGGTTTTCACAGATTTGCATACGGTTTTCACAGATATATTATATTTGTCTTCTTCCAACTCAACATCTGGTGTATAAAAATCCTCCCACCCTCTCCTCTCAACCCTCTCTGGGGACCAAAGAGGGGTCAGATTTTGTATACAACTTTTTTTTAGTGGACTTACTTCCTATTAGGTATTAACTGTGTTTTTCAACTTAACATCCTGGTGTATGACCTTCCCCCCCCACACCCTCTTAGGGGACAAAAGAGGGGGTAAAACATGTATCAACTGATGATGTAGAAAATATACTTTAAATGGCAAAACAACGTTTGCCGGGACAGCTAGTACATAATATCTTTAATTACTTTTCGTTCTTGTTAACAAGAGGTAAAATATATTAATTTGTTATTTAACAAATGTATATAAATTTTTACCGGGTTATTTACTATTTTTGTAAAAATATCAGATACAATAATGTTTTATTTATACATAGTATTATCTTTAATTACTTTTATCTATTTAATATATTGATATTGATTATCAATAAATTATGACAATACGGAAATCTGCAAGGTGATTTTTATTGCTAAAATACAAATAAACACATTATTATGTTTCTAGTTTTCCACTCGTAAATTAGGTTCAATTTTTCATGTTTATTCGTGCTCTTGATTTTAATTGTATTATTTTGAATGCAAATAAATATTATTCAATAACATGATAATAACATATTAAATATTGTCACACGGAAGAGAAACTAGTCGACATAATTCAATTATTTAATTAAAAAAAAATAACAATAACAGGAAATCAATTATATAAATCATAAATAATAATAATGAAGACGTGAGTGGAAGAATCGAACAAGTAACATTTCGTTACATACGGAAAATAACTCATTTTTTCCCTAATTATTTCAACAAAACTTGTAACTTATCTACTTCATAACCTAGCTAATTATATCTGGCTACACATAATATAATCCATAGCTTTTCTATTTCAAATAACTTTTCCGGCCCTATAGCCTCCATTTAAGCAAAAAACCGGGATGTTTTTTCATGTTACTTACCTTATTCTTCCACTCACGTCTTAAATTATTATTGTTAAACAAAGTCACTACTCACTACCATTGCCATAAACACGAAAAATAAAGTTAACGTCCGATGCGATCTGATAATAGTTAATTTGTCATTACTAATTAATGAAAATCGGCCAAGTGCGAGTCGCGCACGAAGGATTCCGTACCGGTATAGAGCGAAAGTAGACATAAAATTGTGTTTTTTTTATTGTATTTTAATTTTATTATTAATTACTAAAGTACAAATATACCTGAGGATTTTGTGAAAATTTCAAGTGCCTAGCTGTTACCATTATTGACTACGAGCAAACAAGGCCAAAAAATCACGTTTCTTGTATGGGAGGCCCCCTTAAATATTTACTTTATTTTATTTTCTGTATCTATTTTGTTTTTATAGCGGCAACAGATATACACAATCTGTGAGAATTTCAGAAGTCTAGCTATAGCGGTTCTTGATTTACAGCCTGGAGACAGACAGACAGACAGACGGACGGACGGACAGACGGACAGACAACGAAGTCTTAGTAATAGGGTCCCGTTTTTACATTTTGGGTACGGAACCCTAATTATGAAAAATTGCCTTATTATTAAAAGTCAGTGTGCAAGAAATCATGGGGCATTAACAAAAATATTCATAGTTTATAATACATCGGACAAAATTACACTCGGATAAAAAACGTACTTAACACTGTAATTTAAAAAAAGTCTGAAGTCCACTGTTTCAGTAGCGGCAGTCAGCTGGGGGCTGCGGCCGACCTTGACGGCGATCAAAACAATAGAGTTCCCATCATAGCTTATTATTGATGTTCATTTCTTTATTCACATTTCACCTCGCACGAGCCACACCGCGATAGCGCCTCTTGGTTGAGACCATTGACATAATACTGTACTTATTTAATTATAGTACACTGTGTAAATGCAATCTATGAATAATATTTTAATCCATGCACATCATGCATTGATCCTGTTTTAAAAATTCAGGTCTAAGTTCGATCCGTCTTGTGCTCTGCTTTCTGCAAAGCTGCTGATCTTACTCGTGTCATTAAACATGAAGAACAACAATTCCAAGAAAGCATTAAACTATTAGAGTAAACGATTGTTGTCTTACATAAGTTTTCCTCATGGTTTACTGGAACTGAGTCCTATTATTGTGTTTTATTATTAATATTTAAAACCGTTCCATTAAACCATATTATCGGCGATAATTATAATAATGCCACGATTTATTATCTCTAAGTGGTGCCAAGTATCTAACGACACCTTTATGGCAAAAGTGAATCGTCATCGGCTATGTGCTAAAAGTTGCACGGTAATGGCTGTAAAACCATAAAACGTCGCTGCAGTAGCATAACAAATGGGCTTGTGAAAATATTAAAATACCTATATAAATAACAAAAATAAATTATAAATTTAACTATGGCTTACAAAAGTTATTCTGCAATAAAATAAGTACTTAAAGAAGACCCAATTACGGCAGATGTGGATTTAATGCTGGTAATTTATAAATATGTGGGGATGATAATAATATTATAATGTAATGTATAATCACTAAATAAAGTGATAATACTTTAGAATAGAGTTAAGGCGCTATATTGAAAGTAATTTTACTGCAAGGGTAATTTAGTAGTGTAGATTTGTATAAAGTCGTGAATACGCTGCGGTCAGAAGCTATCGGCTCGCTCGGAAAACATGCGAAAAAACGTAATTTTGTTTATTTCAAAAATAACTGGGAGCATTTAAGCAAAATGCTTCTATTACGATTTTGGGTTGGAAAGGTGTCTATCAATTAGACTAATTCCCTACAATACAATATCTATTCTCGTTTAAAAATAATCTTCAAATTTCGTATTTTTATGAGGTCACTTCGAAAATTAAACGTATCGAGGCAAAATACATTAATCGTGTTTCTGGTTCTTCTCAAACCTAGAATAAGGCTATGAAGTTATTATGAAGATATGTATATTATCTAATTGACAACATTTCAAAATTTTAACATGGCTTTTTTATTATTTTATAAGAAAGTAGACTTAAAATAAGGCGACACGTGTTTCTTGCTTTTTCAAAATTATGTTTTTAAGATACCTAAAAAATAGATTTTAATCCTTCGTATTCTAAAGAGACGTAAGCGCCAAGTGACGTCATACTTACGGCTGAACGGTTAATTCCATTACAGTTTACAAAAGAAAAAATATGTCAGTGTAAGTTTGTTACGTTTATTAGGACGTCTGTCGGTCTGTCAATGTCATCGTGGTACTTTCGTATGTAGAAATGTCATTGTTGACAGTGACTGTTTTTTTATGCTTCATGATGTTTTTTTAAAACGCTTTTACACCAGGCAAAGAAAAAATGTCTGATATGCCGTAAGTATGACGTCACAGCGTATTTTTCAGTTTTCCCTTATTTTCTCAGTAAATAAGCAATATAAAAATTTTTTGAATATTTTTTTGATATCAGGAAAAGAAATTAAAGAAACGGTATTTTTTATTTTAAGGCTTAAAATTTTTGAAATGTTGTCAATTACCAGATTTGTTACATTTCTGAAGGTCCTATAGTATTACTTCAAAAAGGACGTTATTTTCAATATAGCGCCTTAACTATGAAAATCGCAGCGCTGTATGAGTAACTTTTTATTTTGTATGGGAGCCCCAGCCCCCATACAAAATGGCGCTGGAGCGCTTGCCGATACCAATCACAATAAAAGGCTCTACAATTACTACTACAACAACAATTTATGAGGCTCTTTCAGCGCTGCTACTTTCAAAGTAAACTCTACTTATAGAACACGTACATACACTAAAGCAGGGTTTCCTAATCTTTTTTAGCCTGCGGCGCACTTACAAGTCGATATTTTGTGACGGCGCGGCGCCCTTCTCTACCTAGCTATTACAAAAAGATACGTTTAAATTCAAATTCATCTGCCTGCTTTGTATAGTTTATAATATTAAAATTTTATTTTATATATTGTATAATATATTTTATGGTTTCGGATAATGATAGAGGATCGACTCACGGCGCACCAGGGCGCTGCGGCGCACAGTTTGGGAACCCCTGCAGTAAAGTATTCTGACTTTGGTTTTGTTGTATCCTGTATATTAAAAGTAATCAACTAATACAATACTATAACAAGCAGTAATCAGGCGCAAGCGCAGCACATAAAGCGCACAAAACAGACCTTCGGCACAACAATGGATTAACAAATTGCGATTGTTTAGTAATCGCCGATCAATCACCAATTAGCGCGCTTCCTCAACACTCAACTGTTGCATCTCAACACTCCGTTAATGAACGTACATTTCACAATCGTTAATGAGGTTTTATAATGTTTTGAGCCGAAGAAGATTCTAGGAAGAGTTACTTTAGTTACTGAAACTGGGTGTTTTTTAGTATTATTTAATCATAAGTTGACTCGTCTGCATTTAAGCAAAGTATCGTTCGAGAAAACGGCGCACTGTAAGTTTGTAAGAAACGCTGAGGTTCATCGTTATAACTCTATCGAATGAAATTATCGTCTAGGAGACAACGTACGACCTTTACGTATGTAATCATCTAATCTGATTTTGAGTAAGTAGTGAAAGTAAAATGTAAAATTATCAAAATTGGCGCATCCGCTTCAGTGAAAGTACAAAGTACAGGAGGAATTTTTATAATTGCTTACCAAGATCACAAGAATGTCATGTGTTGACGTCTTCGGCGCTCGCATGGTGCACTTAGCTGTGACCCGGCGACCCTGACCAAGCGTCATTATGTCATTAACTCGCTCTAATGACGTTAAAGACCAAAGCTCATACAGCACCAGATCGTATCAGCTACATGAACGACGCAGTTCCGTTTCCAAAAACAAGATGACGTTCCCGCAACCTTTCAGACGGACATGACGAATTAGTTTTCATTGCCGATGAGATGGCTCGAGAAAGCTATAGAGCAGACGTTTGTGTGCATTACTAATGTTATTTTTGAAGTGGGTCATAATTTTAATTAAATGCATATTTTATAATATAATATGTTAGCTATGCATTCTTATTTCTTGCTTAAGGAATTATGTGCGTAATTAGCGTGGTAGAAAAAACCCTAAGACCCTCAACTTACTCCTTGTCCTATATTATTATTATGGTTTGTAGAATTGATTGTTATATGCGATGAATTTCTTTTGCAGGGCGACTCGCGGTGATTACGTTCAGCATATGCACCGTGGTTCTCGGCATCGTCTTATCCTTCGTACCTTGGCTGGACTATCTTATATTTAAGGTAATTATTTGATGAAATAAAAGCAGTATGAAGTTGCTTACATGACAATAATTAATTATACTATTTCTGTAAAATTGTCTTAGGTAAAGACGTTAATAGTTAACGTCTTTACCTAAGATCGGAGTGATTTCAGTAATAGAAAAAAAAGACATTTTTTTTTAATAAAAACAAATATTTCGCTACATTGTTCTAAATGGCGTCTGCAGTTGTTGCCCGCTGCGATCATCTTGTGAATAATGACGGATAATTGTTATTATTTTCATGTATCATGGTTTTTTATTGCTCGGTATTAAAATAATTTTTCCTTCAGAATTGCCCCAATGGCGACATCCGGTCCGCATAATAACATCGCGTCGTTAGGAACACGAATGTAACTAGATACCTAAAGTCCATCTAAGACCGTAAAGGGTCGGTTTTTCGATATAGTATAGAAAACTGCAGCTACAAACAAACCAACAAGGATTCGCTTCGTTGATATTTTGAATTTGATGGGATACGGCCGTGATTCGAAAGCTTAAAATGACACCAACGATTATTTAAAAGTCGGCTACATACCTTGTAGTTTAAGGGCGTGGATATAAAGCTCTAAAAACTAATTTCAGCCAAATTTCAAATCATTACTGTTATAGGATAGCGCTCTTCAATATGCCAATAATATGATGTCCATTAAGATCCGTATACGCTTAGATATTATAAGCTATTTATATGTAGCTGTGTTCCAGGAACTGAAACTATGGAACGGGTCCCTCAGCTACAGCTACTGGCAGAAGCCCGGGGTGATCAGACTGACCAAGGTGTATATCTTCAACATGACAAACCCCCAGGGGTTCCTGGACCATGGGGAGAAACCTAAATTAGTAGAAGTGGGGCCTTTTGTTTACAGGTATGTGAAATAAACAATTATTGTTAAAATCAGACAAGTCACAAAATTGCATAAAATATTATGAAGTTTTATGTCCCGCCTCGTGACTTCGACAACAAAATACGTATATGGTTGCATTTAATTACGACACATACAAATTTAATCTAAAGCACGTGCCCCAGCATCTGATATAGTAATCAGAATTTACACGTGTTGAAATATAGCAATTATGAGACACCATAACAAGGAAAGAATTCCTTCTTTCCTTGTTATGGTGTCCTTTCATTATACGTAGAATAATTGAGAAATGAGTTCTCTAATTTTTTTAAATATTGCTGGTTAATTAAGCAAAAATAGTTGTGACTTAAATATTAGTAAAAATAAAAAAGATCGCAGTAGCTTACAGCGTTAGATTAATAATAAGGTTTTGAAGGAATTGAAGAATAGAATCAATAAAGATAAAAATTTGTTCAAATTATAAGGGAAAAAATAAGTAATTGTTTTTATGTTGTAAAATGTTACCCAACTCATCCACTCATGTCTTCAATAGGGATGATGACAAGGTCAAAGATTAGCAAAATTCGTTATTAAAATAAAGAAATAACGGTTAAAAATAAGTGTTTCCTAAATTTCAGCTCGATAGCTTTTGTACTTTTGTTGCTATACGCCTTCAAAGTTGGATATTCAAGTCGAATTTTTTTTCGATTAAATTTCATAATATTTGTATACCATTCGATAACTTATGTAATTTAAATCAACTTTTGTTATGAAACCACTTTCATAAACGCAATAATTAATATAGCTATCGAACAAAAATTTCCCGTGATGCCTACAACTCTAATGTGACGTCATAATCGATTAGCATTTTGTATGGAGCGTTTCAGGCAAGTCTATTTTATGAGATGTTTGAATTGTCATATCTTGGTGAATTTTAAAGCTATCAGAGTCATTATTTTACCGATGTTTCTATTTTTTAAGGGTCTTTCAATACAAGTCATATCTTACCATAGACATATTCAGGTTTTTGTAGGTTTTATCTTTTTACAGCCCAATCGAAAACACAATTTAAGTAGCTTTTTACTGATAAGAAAAAAAAATTAGTCATCATGCCTATTATAGTGAACATAATAATTAATGTTACCAGGGAGGACATGGAAAAGGTGAACATTAAGTTCCACGACAACGACACGGTGACTTACCAGCACAAGAAGATCCTGCGCTTCGTGCCCGAGATGTCGGTGGACAAGAGCCAGAAGCTGGTCGTGCCCAACATACCACTGCTGGTGAGTTGGCTCCTGAAAATATTTACAAACGAGTTGATAGATATGATCTTAGAAGTGATATTGCTTTTAATAATTATTGTGCTACGAAAATTGACAATGATAGTGGTTGTGATAAAGATTATTGATTTGTTAAGCTTAAAGCTTTAAAAATTAGATATTAAAAATGAGGTAACTTCTGCAGCACGGTTTCTAAATATGTTTTAGTCAAAAATTCGTAGGAAACGATATAAATAAAAAAGGAATTAGACATTATTCTTATTACTAATTGATTTTTGTTTGTGTAGACAGTGACATCCTTTTCCCCAAACCTGGCGTCGATGCTGATCAGCTTATTCATATCGGGTCTATCGCTGGGTAACAGAGAACGAGCCAAACCGTTCGTGCAGATCACAGCAGAAGAACTCGTTTTTGGGTGAGTTTGTAACTTTATTAAGTGACGACGGAGAATGAATTTACATCTGATAAGCCCTTATATTAAACAAGGATCCAAAGTAAAATTAGCTTGAATTGATGCTGTTTGTGTAATATTCGTCATTGGTAATTCTGCATCGTAATAGACACACAAAACTCTTAGGACTCATGCCGTGTCGACGCATTACACACACAGTAAGTCATATTTTATCAGGAAATATGGTACAAATACAAGAATTGACCGCAATTCACATAATTATAAAGTGTTTATTTCCTAACTTAGTAACGCTAATGTGTAAAATAATAATTAGCAAAGTGCTGCGAAGTACGTTCATCTGTTTATTAAATAACGCAACGTTAGTATTCGATACTGCTGAGTCCTGTCACAAGCCGCACTATTGCTAAAATCTTTTCGCAATACCAATGATTTTGATCGGGTCATGTCTTTCACTGATTCAGTATTAAGTATTATCTACGGTAGCCTAACGAGGTGATTTTTTATATATTGATAGATTAATTATTACATTACAATAACAAAATAAAAAATATGAGGATCATCGTTGTCTCCTCCAGCTGAGATTTTGAAGTAGTATAATGATATTTTTATTTTACTTTCAGCTACGACGATCCACTAGTAAATCTCGCGCATTATGTATACCCAAAAGGCAAGAGACCAAACAGTCAGATGGGACTGCTACTCGCCGTAAGTATTTTTTATAAATTGTGTTTTACAAAATTATTTTGTCAATTGATTAAAGCAGGGTTTCTCAAACTTCCGGCTCCACGAACCCCTGTAAAAATTGACAGCGAACCCATTAATAATGAGATGAAAAGGGTAAAAGGTTTTTTTTTATAATCTCCACATTTGACTTAGTGTTTGTTTATTTTCGTGTAATGCCTATGACTTTTATATTATAATAATTTAATGGATAATAATTAATGTTATGTAAATGTAATGAGATTATTAAATTTTAGTACTTTTTTTTTTATAAAAATTATGTTAATGCCATACAATTTAAAATTATTTTGCACGCCACTTATTAGGCAGAATGTTGGATTCATTTATGTATTAGTAATATTGTAAGACCCTTTTGTACCACATTTATGCAATAAATCATTCATTCATTCATTCATTCAAGGAAATTCACCGCTTTGCGTGAGAGTTCAAAAAACTTTGCCTGTCTAGCTGCCCAAAAATCTATCAAAGACATCCTTTTGAATTAATCACCTTGAGTTTTATCTACGGACATTTCTAATAATGACTTCTGTTGCCACCATTACGTAAATTTTGCCGTCGAATTGCGAACCCCTAGGGGTTTACGTACCCCACTTCGAGAAACCCTGATATAAAGTCTACGAATAATAGTAGTATAAAGTTAAACACTTTGCAAAGGGTGTAAGATATAACAGTACATCCCAAATGAATAATGCCATCTCCAGAATTTCAAGAAACCAACTCGAAACTTAAGTTCCTTAGCCTTAGAACCTCAGTAGCCTACAATAGAAGATGGTGGTCTAATGACATTATATAAGAGATGTGCTCCTCTTAGAGAAACGGCACGCTGGACGAGGTGTCGACGATCTACGCAGGCGAGCGGCTGGACCGCTTCGGCTACCTCGACCGCGTCAACGGTATGGACCACCTGCCGCATTGGAAGGACTCCCCCTGCAATGATATCAGGTAGCTCTTCTATCTTCTATACTAAGGGGCTGTTTCACCACTTTCTGATATAGTGCCGAATAGGCTATTGACAACTTTTTTTATTCGGTATTTATCAGGAAGTGGTGAAACAGGCCCTAAGTAAATTTACTATCTGCTGCATTAGAACTTTCCGTGCAATTATATTAGGTGACACTTCTTTTCTCTTCAAGTAATTCCTTCTTTTTTTAGACGTTTACTTTAGTATCTAATTCCTCTTTTTCATTTCATTGCGTAGTTGCAATCGTAAGGTCATCAGGACGATTCTTATATTATGTTATTATTTATATAATACTTATTTAAATCTTCTTTTCAAGAAATATTTCCTCTTTATTTTGATGAAACATAAAATAAAGATTTTATTGCAATATTTACATAAGCTTTAATGTATAACTAAATATGACGTAAAACGTGGATCCTTGGTAGTCCTCGTGTTATAGGCCCCTCGACGGATGTGGACAAACCACAAACGTCGTGAGATGTGCAGATAAAGTTTATCTGCTAATCGGACAGATACCCCACGTCGCTCACTGGTTTTAACAACATAAAAATTGTAATTTAAAATTTAATAAACATTCTTGAGAATAGGGAATATCAGACAATGGTCGGAGCAAAGCTACTAACACATACAGTAAATAATAATCCGTGATGTTGCACCATTTTTTTATTAATTTTTTTTTTTTTGTACCACATATTTTATTTTATTTGTTCATCGAGAATCATTGTGTGAACTGGAGCCTAAGCTAGGTAATCCTGTATTTTAGGACTCCAGGTTCCACCCGCAGACTTATACAGTAAAAGATGTTCGTGATCGTGTGTGGGTGTGTGCGTGTGTGTGTGTGTGTGTGTTTGTGTGTGTGTGTTTGAAACAAACCAGCCGACACGTATTTGAAAATATTCACAGAAACGTTTTCAAACGTCGAACAAAATGTTTTGTTTATTTTGCTAATGCCTGATTATATATTCTAGCGTGAAAACATTGCACTTATATTATAATTAGTATCCTATTAACTTAACATGACTTAACCAAGTTGGGAGGGGGGGCCTGGGGCACCAATTACAGGCTTCGGCTTAGTTTGGGCTCCAAGTCTCCCACAAATTACTACATTGTAATTTTTGGGAGAAAATAAATAAATTATTATTATTATGGCTTACTAGATGACGCCCGCAACTCCGTTTATCGCGGATACGGAACCGTACATTCTTCCGGGATAAAAAGTATCCCGGGACTCAAAGTATGTCCAACTGTCCATGCCAAATTTCAGCAAAATCGGTTCAGCGGTTTGAGCGTGAAGAGGTAACAGACAGAGAGACACACTTTCGCATTTATAAGATAATATTAGTCCATACTAACTTACGAATTTACTAACAAATATCGTGTAAAATCCATATTTTCACGATATTTGTTAGTAAATCGTTGTTCAAGAGAAGATACTAAAGTGGATTGCGAAATATTGTGATATGATTACTTGTAATGTCCATGAAGCTATGTTTACCTTAATGCGTTAGTTAATCTCGAATATTGTGTCATCGTATTCGTATATTTTATTGACGAAAAAGATACGATAGATCGATTAGTAATAATTGAAATCTAGGCGCGAGTAGATCTTAATCATCTTCACTCGTCCTCGTTAGCTATAGAGCCTATAGAAATGTTTATTGACGGAGGAATACAAAGCTAAAACTTTCCTATCGCCCTACGAACTTCCGGGAGATGAGTCAATGAATCGCGTTGGACATATTCGCGAGAAAACTTAGTATAGTAAGGTAATTCCCCATTTCCGTAGAAATATACGCACGAACTAACACGATGAGTGTAGCCATCGATTCAATAAAGCAATAAATAATAACCTGTCTGAATCCCATCAAAAAACTAATTGGCTACGGAGTACGGACGTATGTTATTTACCTTAAGGTACAAGTTTGAAGCCGGCTAGTGAGGCTACATGTAGCGGCAGCAGACGACGTGTCGTCGCGACACTACTGGTTTCTATGTATTTCTATGAATAAGTGTCGTTAGCTTCGTGTCGCTAGCTGCGTGGGGTATTTCATAGAAATACATACAAACCAGTAGTGTCGCTGCGACACGTCGTCTGCAGTTGCTTCATGTCGCCCGCTGCCAACCGGCACCTTAATACTAATAATTTAACGATGGTATTTAATAACTAACCTGTTATGCCGTACCTATATGGTATTTGGGCATTTCGTAATTTTATTATATTTTATTGGTTCCATAAAATTAATACATAATTGGTGTGACGTATTAGACGTTAGTGTTACTACGTAGATCAGAAAATATCTCGTAGACACTACGATTATTACAACTATCGTAAGGCAACAATAACATTTAAATTGTTGGGAATCATACCACCTACAACTTTTCGCCATCGTCCCACGCGAAAAATATACCATCCTCATAACCTTGATGAGTGGCAGTCTTTCACCGTGCGTTTTTCGCGTAACTTTCTGCCGCGCACTGTAAAACTCTGGAACGAACTGTCCCCAGCAGTATTTCCGGACATATACGACCTGCAAACCTTCAAGAAGAGAGCGTATTCCCTCTTAAAAGGCCGGCAACGCACCTGCAGCTCTTCTGATGTTGCGAGTGTCCATGGCCGACGGTAGTTGCTTTCCATCAGGTTACCCGTTTGCTCGTTTGCCCCCTTATTTTATTTAAAAAATGGCGTTGGTCTGCCTATGAATCAATTTCCTCGATAGTATTTTCAACCGTCGTCGCATGTAGAGCGGTTAGTCTCAGCTCAGACAATAGTCTATAATGTATTACTACATTCATCATTAAGTTGACTATAAAATTAATTAGATGAAGGGTGGAACTAATTGGAAAATGCAGATTGTGTTTACGCAAACGAGACTTTTGCATCACTGGCCACATAAGCAAGTATGACTTAACACAATTTTGAATCAGTCACTATCACCTTCCAAAAAACAGCTAGTTCGGTAATCAACAAGTCCTTGTTGACTACGGAACCCTAAAACGGAACACTAACCAGCAGATTTTTTGTATATTGATTGATAGGTTAATAGTTATTTAAGAGTAACATTGTCCTACAAATAGAACAATCCATATTTTAGGATCATCAAATCGAAATATCTCCTTTGTATTGTTAGTTAACACTTTCGAGAATTTTCGCAGAAGAAATTGATTGTTTGTCTTAACAAAATAGGTAATAGGTACGGTAATCAAAAAAATGTTCTAGTGAACCAGTAGGTACAATCACTTGGATCTTATCTTTATTCTTTCTACATCCAAATCCAAATTGATCACTCTGCTGCTTTGTCCACACTAGGCCTTTTTTTGTTCATCAATGGCATGCGTTATAGCGCTGTCAACAGGCGGACGTGAGGCATGCCCGTGACGCGCGTTTAAATCGTACCGCGTTGAAAGAAAAGTGTCATAGCGCGCGCTACGATTTTAACGCGCGTCACTTGACTGCGCTATGACGCATGCCCTTGGCGAATAGAAAAAGGCCCAGTGTGTACAAAGCTATTCCGTTCGCAGTGAACGCTATACAGTATTGTGTTTTGCTTTTATAGTTACAAAGGCGTTTTTGTAGAAAATACTTTTTATACGTCATCATCATATTATTTTCAGCTGTGGGCCTCTTAATGATATTTTTAAAGTATTATTATTATGATGAAGCGTTTTCATACTACAGGTACAGTTTAATACATTATGATCAATATATGACTATCGTATACGATGTCGACTATCGGGCATCCGCGTCCGATACCGATATCGCATCGGTTGGGGAAACGCTCACGAATTACTTTTAATATTTTGTGCTGACATATTGCGAGAGTCAACAGAGACAACAGACGCATGTTTGCATGGATTTTGTGCGTTTCCTGTTTGAAAAGCTAACCAAATATCCGGTACAATAACTTTAAACCCAATGTTAAGCTTTATCTCGAAATACCCATTTTATCAATTTATAAGACAAAATATAGGGGAAGCCAGCCCAAAGTGGCCATAGGAGGCAAAGTGGCCACCCTTAATATTTCGGTTATTTGTGAAGGCAGTGCGGCGTTGCCGCTCTTACGCATTGTGAACATCCCGGCCCGCCCCGCGCAGTGACGCGGGAGCGGTTGGGGAAGGCGCGCGCTTGTTGTGACTAAAACATTAGAATTGCACGTTTTATTAAAAAAATGCAAGGTAAATTCTTCCTGTTTTCATTTTTTTTTTTGTATGTTTGAATGCTTCTGTTGTCCCGGTGTCGTTTCTTATCTATTAAGCTTTATGTATATTGTTTTTATTCTTGAGTATGATAAAAAATGTGAGAGAAAATTATGTTTAAAACAGAACTGTTCCCAAAGGGCAAAGTGGACCGGGCAAAGCGGCCACCTGGCCGCTTTGCCCGGTCCACCATTATATATAGTTTTCTATGATAATTTTTATATTTAATTTTTTTTATATCTATGGACGTTTCACACCACGTCAGTCTGGCCCCGTGCTATGTACTTTAAGGACTTGTGTTTCAGGTACCAGACAACGGAAATATATTTAATAATTATATGATATATTTTTAAGATTTTATTATAACATACACATATTTAATACAACACATCCATGACCCGGGAACATTGAAAACTTTTTGTTCCATCGATGGGATTCGAACTTGCGACCCCCAGCTTGAGCGCTGGCAACACGCTCAACTACTGAGCCACAAAGATCATCAAATTTAATATTAACTTAAAAATATTTTTTTAGATGGTGAACAAATATAAAACAAAAGGTAAACATGGGTCATGGGACGAGACTACGATGGCGCGAGCGATTAAAGATGTGCAAGAAAATCTGGGTTCTGTGAAATTTGTAGCCAATAAATATGGTCTCCCGCGCACTATTTAAAAACAGGATGTTCAATCAAGAAACTTGGAAGATTTACTACAGTATTTACGTTGCATTAAAGACTGAAGCTCTAAGAAATATATATTTAAAGTTAAAAAGTTTAAATTATAGTTCAAAGAATATTTTATGATAATTTGGAGACTGATATTGATACCACTAATTGTTAATTTGTTTTTAATAAATACCTTTTTTACTACCTACCTTTTTTGTATTCATTTTACCAAAAAGTTACATTTAAATATAAGAAAAAAAATCCATTTCTTGTGAACATTTGGGCTGGCCACTTTGCCCTTACCCCTATGGCCGCTTTAGGCGGGCCCTCGGGCAAAGCGGTTTTTTGACAGATTGTCGTAATATGTAAATCATGAGCTAATTTTAAGATTAGGGTCAATATGAATTATACATAACAGAAATATAATAAATACACTATCTGGTAGTACATTTTTTATTTTTAAATATATAATATTTCGTCTTTTTTTTAAATTGGCAGTTAAGGTGGCCACTTTGGGCTGGCTTCCCCTAACATTAACATCTCCTGACTTCGTAATTCGAATTTAAAGGTAATAGATTGAATTATGGATGCCCTTTACGTGAACAGGAAAACATTGCCCTAGCAGCTAGCATGATCTGGTCACTCGGGAGGGTCAAAACCTTCCATATTTAATTCGGATACCTAGGTTCATAAAAGTTATAAAATTATTACTAGTCGATGCCCGCAGCTCCATTGCGCCAAAATTCGTTTATTGCGCAGGAACCGTGCATTTATTCGTAATATAAGTAGGTATTTTATGTCCTTTCCTGGGACTCATACTATATCCCCATACCCAGCTAAATTGGTTCAGCGGTTTGGGCGTGAAGAGGTAACAGACAGACACACTTTTGCATTTATAATAATATTATTAGTATGGATAATATTATTTTACACAATATTAGCAATGCTAATGATATGTTAAACGATATGATCGTGATCTTCCGCAGAGCATCAGAGGGTTCGTTCTTCCCGCCGCCCGCGGTGACGAAGTCGGACATGCTGTATGTGTACGACAAGGACCTTTGCCGGATCCTGCCGCTGCAGTACCGCGAGGATGTATACAAAGATGGTGAGTTTCAGTCCTTTCCAACCATACTACTTGCTGCTTCAGAGGAGCTGCTTGAGGCGAGCAGTTATGGCCAACACAAAACTGCAAGTCTGGTTGGTCAGAAATAGCATGGAGATGGAGACAGGCGGATGGAGACTGGATAATTAATATCAAACCAGGTTAGAGCTTGCCTCAAATATGAACTGCTCCTAATCTGTTAGCAGCAATGGTAATGAGCTGATATAAATTAAAACAAAAAATAATAGCCTATTTCATTGTCCTGAAACCATTATTGGGTGTCTGTAAGGTCATAAGTATTACAGTGGGTAACCCTGAACTTAGAGTCGATTGCAGCAATTTTAGGTGTAATCGCATGATGTCTACTGTTTTGTTACCTATTTTTTACGAATGAATAACGTTTTCAATCATCTGTGCAGGCATTCAGACCAGTCTGTACACGCCGCCCAGCTCGACGCTGGAGACGCCGGACGTCAACCCCGACAATAAGTGCTTCTGCCAGAATGAGTGGTGCCCACCCCGGGGGCTGCAGAACATCAGCCCCTGCCAGTTCTGTAAGTATCACCTGATGACGTACTCACTCGAGGTCAGGTAGATCTGTCTGACATACACTTACTCTTATGGTTAAAGAAAACGCTAAGTAAATCCGTTAAGTCACAAAGAATGACCAACCTAGTCTTGCTTTTATGCTTTGAGGAATCTAAAAGCAAAAGTGAAATAACATTTATGCCTGTGTATCATTGTCTTAACTATTAGGTTTCTGTAAGACACGGTACATAATATCTTACCGTAGCTATCAGTTTAAGTTTACATAGTTCAAAATTTAAATATTTTCCAGATGCGCCTGTGTATTTATCATACCCACACTTTTACGATGCCGATCCGTCGTTGATAAAAGATTTCGAAGGACTCAAGCCTGATAAAGAGAAACACGAGAGCTATTTCAAGATTCAACCGGTACGTTAAAATGTTTAAATTGATGATTAACACATAACAACTAAAATTACTATTCAAGTCACAGCAAAATTATTTGCACAAATAGAATGCCTATATCATATCACAGTGACCACGGATTCTGAATTTGGTAAAAATTGGACCATCAGCATTTAGATAAAGCAGCTGTAGCAGTGGTAATCAAAACCTAACCATCTCCCCTAGCATTGAGATACTTGGCGTCAACATATCGAGCGAAGTCCAGTTCCGATATCATCTAGAGGGTAAGGCCAAGTTAGCCTCGAAGAAGCTTGGTGTTCTTAACAGAGCGAGACAGTACTTCAGTCCGGACCAACGCCTACAACTCTACAAGGCGCAGGTTCGGCCTCACATGGAATATTGTTCTCATCTCTGGGCAGGGGCGCCAAAATACCAACTGCTCCCTCTGGATCGTATCCAACGAAGGGCCGCTCGAATTGTTGACTGCCATAGTGTTTCGAACAGCTTGGACCCCTTGGAATTACGCCGAGATGTAGCCTCACTCTGCATCCTCTATCGGTTGTATTACGGGGAGTGCTCTGAGGAATTGTTCGGTATCATACCACCTGCAACTTTTCGCCATCGTCCCACGCGAAAAACATACCATCCTCATCACCTTGATGAGTGGCAGTCTTCCACAGTGCGATTTTCGCGTAACTTTCTGCCGCGCACTGTAAAACTCTGGAACGAACTGTCACCAGCAGTATTTCCGGACCTATATGACCTGCAAACCTTCAAGAAAAGAGCGTATTCCCTCTTAAAAGGCCGGCAACGCACCTGCAGCTCTTCGGATGTTGCGAGTGTCCATGGGCGACGGTAGTTGCTTACCATCAGGTGACCCGTTTGCTCGTTTGCCCCCTTATTTAATAAAAAAAAAAAAAAAAAAAAACTAAATTTCTTGGATGTTTTCTAGAAAAGAAACTCTTAACATTTTCAGAAACTAGGAGTGCCTCTCGAGGGCCAGGTGAGGGTCCAGCTGAATCTGAAGGTTGACCAGGCCAAGAACATTGCCACCAACGGCATCAACAAGTTCCCCAGCATCATCTTCCCCGTCATGTGGCTGCAGGAGGTAACTAACTTTTTAAGAACAATTGCATTTTTCTAAGAACAATTGCATCTACTTTATTAATATCTTCGAGAAGAGCCCCTTCATCACTAGAATTTTTAAAGGTCCTTTAATTTTTCTGATGGCCTCGGTGTCATCACACAGATCATAATGATTTATCATACCTTGTTATGTTTTCCTTTACTCAATCTAATATTTTTTGCCCAGGGTATCGAAGGTGTGAGCAATTCGATCTGGTGGTGGGTCTTCCTGGGGACGCGCGTGGCCCCGGTGGCCGGTGCCACTCTGGCGTACTCGCTCATCATATTCGGTCTCAGCATCCTGATCACCCTGTTCATCAAGGCCTACAAGAACTTCGTGATCGGCGACAAGCCTATCGAGATCGTAGAAATGGGCCGGGAGACGATCCGCAGAAGTTCCACCCTTATCATCAACAGCTCACAGAAGCTGCTCCATAATAACACCATGTACCAGCCGCTGAGCCAATCTGATCCTTCGCCGGACGACGGCAACGAGGACGGCCTGCAGGAGCTCAACTTCGTCAAGAAGAGGGATAGTCTAACCCGGAGTATAGACGAGCTGAAGGGGAGATTGAACAGGGACTTCGTCAAGTCCAACTTCTCCGAGCCGGAGAGAGAGTCGCTCATAGACTCGGACAACACCTTCATAATGTCGGAGCACCACCAGCACAGGCTGTACTCGGTGCCGGACGACTACTACTGATTCGCCCGAGAGCCATCCGTTAGTTCTCAAATGGTGTAGAGGATCCAAACGCTTTAAGTCGGTGGTGAAGTTGTGAAACAATTTAGTGATATTATTGTTGGTGCAATGCAATTATTCAATTGCAAACCCAGTAGACTTTGAACGTCCTGCACCAGAAATATGATATGCCATGTACTAGTAATTCCTACGCTATGTTTTAGTGAATATTGTGCGTCGTCTTCGACGCTTTAGTTTTGCTCAATTTTATAATGACATGTGGTATGAGGTGCCTCCAAATTTAAAAATATATTAAAAAGTTTAATAGATATACAAAATTTTGTATTGCTAAGAAATTTTATGATAATTTACTTATATTATAACACATTTTGATTTTAGAATAATTTTATGTGGATGAAAATTATGTATTGCCAATTTTTAGGACAACTGTAATTTCAGTTGTAATTTTAAGTTTCACAGAAGTAGGCGAATTGATAAAACGAACGCAGTTACGTCCCGCGAAAATGTGCAATGCTAGTCTACTGTTAGATATTATGTCTATTGCATTTTCGCGGGGGAAGAGAAGTGTTTCGAGACTAGAAGTCATTTAAATGAAATTAACTGAAAATTATATAGATGTCACTTGAATATATTCTACTCTTACGCTCAGTCAGACTACAGATGCCTTCTTCAAGGGTCCTTCAACGTTAGTTTGGACCAAATGTAAGAGTGAATTTTCAAATGTGATTGTAATGAACGTGACGAAATTGTTTTTATATTTTTGATAAATATGAGGAATATTTATAGGAGTTCGCTATTTTACAAGTAAAATATCAGACGGCCATTTGATAACAGATTTATTGTCAAGGCAACCGTTGACAACCATAGACATACATACCAATTCCTCCCCCATAGAATAACAAATAAGTATATATAATTATATAATCTAAAAATCTAAACAATCTATTACATATAACCCATAACTAATTTTTATTAAACTCAACAAAACAAACTCAATATGAGGAATATTTATAGGAGTTCGCTATTTTACAAGTAAAATATCAGACGGCCATTTGATAACAGATTTATTGTCAAGGCAACCGTTGACAACCATAGACATACATACCAATTTTAAAGGACAAAATGTACAAATATATTCGTAGTAGCGGGTAATATAGTCCTATCAACAAGCAACCCACGCGGCACTAGAGAAACAATTTGTCCCACTTTATCTCCCGGGGTGACCAATGAGAAGGGAGGAATGAGATCATTCTCATTAGTTTCATCGGGGAACAAAGCAACAGGAGACGAGTGAACCTCAAGAGAACCTTTTACTATTTAATTTACGTTTTACTCGTGGTGTTGGATTATTTTGCTAAAATCATTTCAGAAGGTGTAAGGTGGGTCTTGGATCTGTTCGCTCAAGCATATTATTTTAGTGTCTGGATGCGAAACGTTATTTATTTCATTTATTTTATCATCTTTTTGTTTAAAGTTACCCAGTGTACCAGTGGATGTTATAAATGTTAGGAGTGAATCATCATTACGATCAGCTGAATTACTGCGAGATTGATAAACTTAATATGATATTTTGCACTACAACAAAATAGTTATTATGTGTTGAAGCATAAACACAGCGTCGATATGAAGATTGCGCTTGTAAACTCTTGTAAACTTACCTTAATTGTCTCTACTTACTGACAATTTTCTGTTTGCCACCCTTGATCTCAGCTAATATGTTTTGGCAACACTAGCTTCTCCGCTCATAGTCTTCACCAGGAAGTTCTTCCTGCGACGCTGTGTTTATGCTTCAACACATAATAACTATTTTGTTGTAGTGCAAAATATCATATTATGTGTTTTCACATAAACACAGCGTCGATATGAAGACCTGTTTGATATCTGCTGGTGACAAAACACAAAACGCTATGTGAAATAACTTTATTACATTTAGTATAATATCAATATCATACCTAAATGCAAAATAATAATAATTGCAACAACACAAATGTTATAAGGAAATAAACAGTATTATATATATTATAAGCATAAAATAAATTCCCAAAAGACAAAAAGACTTTTATAATATGTCCTTTTGGCATATTTAAAACAACAATTAGTAAAATGAGAGGTAGTGGGCAGTAGCAACTCTCCTAGGGTGGGCTGCACCAACTTACTTTAACTATAACTTCAACTTTAACCATAACAAAAGGTCAAATGAACTATCAAATCCCTAGTAAAAGTCTATTATGGACGCCATATTTGATGCTAACCTTAACTTAAACTATGCCTCTGGTGCAACTCGCCCCTACAATTCCTATTTTAACCTCAATTTAACCCACTTAAATTGATTCCTGAGGTCACAATTAAAGCTTTGTAGGTAATTTTAATAATACCCAATAAACTTGGTTTATAAGTTCCAATTAGGTACTTAATTATTATTATTTGGTAGTATTGAGAAAATAGTAAAAAAATCTGTTATTACTTATGCCAATTTCCTAGCGATACTTTTTTTTTTTTTTTTTTTTTTAAGGTGATTCACCTCTCCAGTCTTTCCTAGGAAGTAATTACTGGGTGGTTATCTAACCAACCTGCTGAGGTTACCTTGGATCAGTAAGGCAGAAACTCCTGCTTTCTCATGTAGTTTTGCTTTTTTAGGCAACCCGTTATTACCGTTCTGGATATCAGATGTGGTCTGGCCAATGAAAAGTTAAAACTAAATTGTCTAATATTTCTCTTCTGTACTTAGACATTAACTTCTGCAGTCACTTTGCTGCCCTGCCTACAGAGATGCTAAGATAGGCTTCTGTAATTTTTATAGAGCGCCCCCTGACCAGGAGCTAATAAAAGGATTGCTGTTGTTCCTTGGGATGTTTTGAATATGTTATCCTGACAACTTAAATTAGAAAGCCAATTAAGCAGAACTTCTGGATCCCATCTTCGGCCTTTTGACTTAGAAGGCTGAGCTGAGGAACTAGCCTTAAGGATATATGGTTTTGACCATTTTGTTCCAATCCATGAAGTGTAAAAAGGACAATCTTATAAACTAAGATTGTCTATTATATGAAGAGTTAGCTTCATTTAAATTTGTATTTAAATGTAATATTTAAATTAGGTTAGATCTCAATACTTTTTGCACCATTCTTGCCACCACTCTTGGCTTGCCACCATTCTTGGCTCTTATTTGAGGCAAAAATGTTTCCAGAGGGGATTGTCCTCAGCTATAGGTCAATAATTATTGTCTCTCTGGTTTTGACCATCCAGTGATAGTTTGTCCCCACCTCTCATCATCCAGACTAGTTGTGTTAGCTGGTTCACTTCGGGTGGCAGGCCCGTTGTTGTATCCACTATACTCTCCGAGAGTATTTCTATTTACACAGAAGGTTCAGAGGCTTATGCCCTGTGTGTGTATTAGATTGTATCAGCCCCTGGACTACATATCTGTCAATAAATGATATTGTTTCTTGATTCTAGCATTGCTCAGATGGGCTAGTACAAGGTTAGGAGGTGGGAACATCCAGTCCAACTGCAGGCTTAGCATGGCCATAGTAGAAATGTGAAGGAATAGAAACATTGCCAGTTTTTGTGCACAACTGACAGATTCCCTTTGTTAATCCATTACCTTGTCTTCTTTATCATAATAACAAACTCGTCTATGGTGGTCATGCTAAGCATACTGAAAGTCTCATTTTGACTTGTCTTCAGCATTTAAAAATAGCGATTAAAATTTGGATATGGCAAAACCTGTCTGCTGACCACAGTTGAGTCTACAGACGCGAATCTGTCGACGTCTGGAGTGCCCCAATGACTAATCAGTCTGTTTGTTGCAGTGGGTAGTAGGTGCCATTCCGCTCGCTGCCGTTTCCTTGATAGACAATTGGTAATAATTGTACCCTTCCGAAAGGTACTGATACTGCCGACAAGAGAATGTTCTCACTGTCAATATCAACAATATGCGAGTTGGACTGAGCAGGCTTAGTGTGTACCTTCCTTCTTTGGGATATAAGCCATCAGCGCGCGAATGTCACATGGGACTAATATTATATTATGCGCTGTCTGCAGTAATTGAGCTTGATTCCGAATCAAGACATATACTGAGAGAAACTCCTCATTCTGCATCCGTTGCATCCGCTGCATCGGTTGTCAGGTAATGTTAAGTAGGTACTTATATGGGGGAACCCCTCTGGAGAATCTTCATCCTGCACCAGCTGCATTTGCTGCATCGGTTGTCAGGTAATGTATATGGGCGCAGATACAACTCCTTGTTGCTGTCTACTGCCTTGAATATTAATTCCCACACTGGTATCGGTGCTCATGGTCAGTTTATTAAAACCAAGCCAGTTACACAGGAGTAATTTTATAGTGCCCAAGTGTGTGTTCAATACGCAAGAGCACCCTCTATTCCTTTTACTCTCATAACCCAGTGGCGGAAGGCCGGCACGACTGGAGAGAGATCAGGCACAGAACTGACTTTCGCATCTCTATCCGACTCATGGATCATGGGCTTAGTGGAAATCCCAATGGTGTAGGTGGCCACTTGGGATGATCCTGTTGGAACTCAGTTGACCCAAACTTCCTTGCACCTGACTAAACTGCATACTTTACTCTTGTATTCTCAATATTGTAATATTTGAGAAAGAAATAATTCTTATCATTAACTTCCTTTCTAGTGCCAGGAACATTAATTTTTCCTTTGTGATCGAGGCAATTCTTAGATACTGCAACTGTTGGGTTGGTTTCTAAATTGATTTTTGACAGCTTACCTGCCAGCCCAAGACCTCTTAAACTTCTTGGCTTTCGCAGCCTGTTAGTCACAACTCATAAGGCCAGCTTAGCAGAGTCTTTCGAGCTACTCTGATATTGGCAATTCACCGAGTCAGTCATTATTACAAGAAGAAGAAGAAGGCCAGCTTGGTAGAGTCCTGGTTTCCAAGTAAACAATGTTTTCTAATTGATTCTTCCCTCAAGACAATAAAAAGGGCTCTCACTACTCCCCTGGCAGGAAGGATTTCCGCAACCTAGTTTGTCATTGAGGTAAATGTATTGACATTTAAATTTGCAAATTGCATAGTTCTGTTGATGAGTACTTTCCGCACTCAGAGTAGAACATTAATTACTTAAATGTAATTATTTTAAAAATTTGACATAAGCCCCATACACCATCTGTCAAACCCCTAGTAAATCGAAGCTTAATTCTCTTTGTTTTAATAGGCCATAAGTTAAGCCAGCCATAGTTCTCACTGTTTCCGCTAGATACTCTTTACCTTTACTTAAATGTATAAGTTTGGGTTTATATTCTGAATCTATAAAACCAGCCAGGAAGTAATCGTCTAGGTATGCAAGCAGTCGCACCCCCTTTGCCCGTAGGGTTACCGCAACCCAATTGGATACGGCTGCAAATATACGGGGGGCAGACGATAGCAGTTTTAATAAATCTTTAGTTCTTTAACTTAAATATTGTAATGAAACAAGTGGAATGGGTTATATTTTTCAAATTTGTTAAATAAACATTAACTCATCAACTCTCAAGCGGCCCCCGGTGGCCGTACAACAATAGAACACCCATTGTGTCTGGAATACCAACAATTGAGGACAATCACTGGCTAGAATTGACTACTTATGGTTTATCGTTAAAACCATGATGATATTTTAACCATTGCTAAAATGGTGCAATCCATTATTGACTAAACCAGTGTATTCAATGAGGTATGGAGTTATGTACATTGGCTGGCTATTTTTTGACATTGTTATGACGTTTATAACTTTTATGCATACCTAGTAATTGCATTGGTGTAACAAGTCATTTATTTCCAGCTTAATTTAGTTAATGTAGAATGTTAAAGCTAAACAACTCTCAGTGATATTTCAATAATGGAGCGGCAATTTTTCAGTGCCTAGGGGCGGCTAATAGTTTAAAATCCGACCCTGACACCCGGATTGGCTTTTAGGGCTATTAGAAATGCAGTATTATCAAATGAGGCCACCCTCGCCCAATTCAAGCCGTCCATTAGTATTAGTTCTTCTGACTTACCCTTTGGAAGTCGGCCTCCAAATCCGAGGATTCAGAGCTGGAGGAATTCGCAGCGACTCTGTTGCTCACTTGACAACTTACTCACAGCACAAACTACACTGAACACACTGCGTTGCACCAACTCTTCAAAACCCAAGCGGCCACATGTGGCCGCGAGAACAAAGGACCTCCGAATCCGCGATTGAAGAACTAAAACATGGAGAATAATATCACTACGTGTGCTAAAACTCGAAATTGAGTTATATTCACTACTTTAGGTGAATTAAAACACAAAAATCTACTTATTTTCAGAAAAGAAAATTTTTTGGCGGTTGACATTTCGAGTTTACAAAACGCTATGAGCGGAGAAGCTAGTGTTGCCAAAACATATTAGCTGAGATCAAGGGTGGCAAACAGAAAATTGTCAGTAAGTAGAGACAATTAAGGTAAGTTTACAAGAGTTTACAAGCGCAATCTTCATATCGACGCTGTGTTTATGTGAAAACACATAATGAGAGATTAAAACAACACAGTAAAATTCACGATGATTAGTGCTTACGATAAAATTTATCGTAAGCACTAATCATCGATAGTCGTTGCAGAAAGAGATGTTGATAGAAAGTACTATAAGTTATAACTAACAAGCAAGTTACAAATCTGTCGTGGTGCTTCTGACGACAAAGAGTTTTATTTCCTAAATGTATCGTTACCAGAAATATTACACGTTATTATTATAAATAACTGATATTGCAAGGTGTAAATTATACGCTTAAAAACGTTTAACTATAGCGTAGTATATTTTTCTATTTTAACTAGCCCTAAATTTTACTTGTCCTATTTTAAGAATGCACCTGCCTTTTATATGATTTTATCTGTATAGGCGAGTAGTTTATATTGCATCAACTTTATACAAGCGCTGACGGCAATATAAATTGGAAAGTTTGCATATCATGAACAACAATACTTGCTCAATTTAATTTAGAAATATCTTGCGAAATTGTCTTCCGAATGTCTTCCAATGTGATGGAGTCAAGGCAATATTGTATGAATATAGTGTATGTGTGTTGTGTTGTGTGTGTGGCTGTCTGTATGCCCCGACGGAACCACTACGAGACCTTCCGTAGTCTGTTGCTGGACCAACACTACAACGTTGCCGGTCGGGGCGTATGGGAAAGAAAGAAAGAAAGAAAAGTATGGGCACTAAAATCTCCGTGGACTAGCTGTTGGTTACAATGATTTCGAAGTCGATGTTCTGTTAGATACCATGGGGCTTGCCTTTACAGTATGGACCCTACAAAACGCAGTATTAGAAACGTTTGCCATATTGTTAGGAGTGAAGAAGATGTCGCTAATGATGGTCAACCAGTCCACGGAGCGCGCGAGAGACTGCGAGCTCATATTAAGCTTTAAGTGTAAGACGGAGACGCCGAATCATTCCATAGGGGTTTTCCACGGAATATTTGTGGAATTTTGTACATATAATTAAGAGTTTTTGTATTCGATACTTGTTTATAATATAAATCTTGAAAAACTGATGTTTTTTTTTCTAAATACCCTTACGTGTTCTACGAATATGGTATCATTAAATTAATGAAAATAAAAGTTGATTAAAGGACAATATAGGATAATGTTTTGATCTCTAGTAAAATTATAAAAACACACGAATATTTTCAAGTCATTCAGAATCATTGGAGGAATAGAGCGAACCTTGGGACATGTGCAACAGATTTAAGTCTTTGGCTTTCCCGGGTTCAGACTGAGAACTTTGCCTGGAGCGCCTGTGAAGGAGGGCGTTAAAATATTTAGTGATGTTCTTGGAAGCTTTGCTCACTAATTCTGTGGATCTATTCTTCCCGGTGTGACAGTTAGAGAGGGTGTACTTAGACAAATTTTCGTCAGCTAAATAAATATTACGTTCAGAAAGTATAGCATCAATGGAATCTTTAGACATATTTGTCTGAGCAGCCTTTTCGCTTGATTTTGATTCATTAGTTGTAAGATTTTTCTTCTCAATAGTTGATTCCGAATCAACCTGTGTATTATAGCAGCTGAAACTATGGAATTGCTCTTCCTTGACTGACAAATTTAAATCATCTTTCTTATTGGAACTCGCATTATATACTAGTTCTCCACTAGCGGCTACAGATTCTTTATTGGCTCTTGAAGTATTTTCATCAATTTTTTGCTTTGAATGAATTCGTGCTATTTGATCATCTTGTTTTTCGTCCTTATTATATTCATTTTCAACACAACTCTTATAATGGTTTTTCCAGTCGCGTCTGTTTATAAACTTTGATAGTATATCATCGGACATGCTTGTTTTAGTGTCTTCAATCTTATCTTTATCGCAAGACTGGTAACATTTCATGTTTGCGATTGTTGTTGAGGATTCACTTGTAGAATGATTTTTTGAATTTTCAATATCTATAACACTTGTGCTTATTAACGGGGTAGTAACTGAATCCTGTTGGTACGTCCTAAAGAAGTGACTAATAACTGGTTTCTCACCAAAACATAGGCACTTTCTTCTCATACAAATTGTGAAAATTAAGATACACTGAATTATAGTTATAGCAGCTAGAAGAGCCGTGATCCATAAGTATTGTTTCAAATATTTGTAAACCGTTTGATTCAGTGTTGAGTTTTTTGAATGAATTAACTTTTTGTGTTTCATTTTAAGGTGCTTTTTAGTAGTTTGAGGACAAACATCTATTGTGGTAGTAGTTAGACCAAATGTTTCATTAGCATTTTCCTGAATAATATCTCGCTTGACCATCGCATGAGCTGCTAATGAATTACTTACTACTGTATATTTATTTTTGTTTTCTAAAAGCGTGGAAATATTGACGCAATTTTTTATTGTACTTCTTTTATGATTTTTTCTATCATCTTCATAAATTTTTTCACAATCTGCAGATCGAGAGCTATTTGTTACGCTTTCCTTAGTATTATCGCAATTTATAGTAAAGATTTCTGTTCGGCTATTTGCTTCCAATAAAGAAATGTGAAAAATTATTTTAACAATGACTTTTGTATTGTTTTGATTGTATGGTCTTAGGTGCACATAAATCCAACATTGATCATCTCTTGCCAGACTCTCGGCTATTGCTGCTTTTAGTTTTATTATTCTAGATTGCCCTAAAATAATATAATTTAGTATTAAAGTACCTACTACTTACCGAACTCTGAACATTTCTTTTCCTGTTTTAAAATACTAATTAGAAATTAATTTACCTGCAGGCACAACGCACTTGCAGGTTTCATCTGTAAAATTACCCCCTGTCTCTCCAGTAAGGTGGCAGTCACCAGGAATCAGCCTCACATAGTAATCATCGACAGACGTATTGTTGACTGTAATGAAAAAGGAAATTCCTCTCAAATCTGTCGACGCCTCATCCTCTCCTGCATCCGGTGGGCTTAGTTTTGCTTCAAAAGCATAAATTAACATAACAAAAATAAATTCGAAAAAATGCATTTGTCATCATCCAACAGAAAGTGACATGTGTGATGTGAGTTGTGACGAGAATTTGACTGTGTCATGTCTTCTGTGTTTCTTTTTTATTTATTAAATTTTAACAGAGCACTGAATACATACAGGTGAAACCTTATTTTCCTGTTCTGACTTCTGAGGGTGAAACACTTTATTGTAGATCACAAATACCCTAGCCCATATTTATTAAACGATATTATGTACCTTCCTGTAGAAAACATCAGAATAAAATATAAAATGCGTAGGTAGGAAACTTTGGTACAGTAAAAATACCATAAAAATACACATCCAATAATTAGAAAAATTTATTCTACGATTTTATACTACAATATTTTCAACATATCGCCGCCCTAGTGCTTGAATGGCCAATCGACCAGTGAGCAAATTTTACAGGAGACGTTTTTTTTTAATTACATAAGGATATTATTAGAAGTTTATTAAGCTTTTGCTGAGTTAGAAAAATGTAGTATTTCTTTATATGTATAGAAATAGTAATTGAAAATAATAACTATAGGACTCATTATATTTCATATAATTATTGGAGATTGGCCTAAATTCTTCCGACAGAATTATGTATATGGAGATTGAGCACAACGACATGGAGATAGTTCTCGAAAATAAAGTGCCAGTTTGGTGCTTGTTTGCCCAAAATACCACCATGTTCGCTATACAGTATGTTTAATTTTTAAAAGTTTTTATTTAACTTGCTCTGTATGAATGTAAGTATGTATGTTCAGGTGGAATTTTGGAATTCAATTATAGAGTACATATAATTATTATTTAACCGATTGAGCTGAAATTTTTCATACAAGTTTAGTTTGGATGAGAATGCACGATATGGTATATGACATAATATTATCACTCTAAATCCAATATGGCTGACCATCCAAGATGGCGAAATATTTATTTTCTATGCAGTCCTACAATATGAATATTAAATGAAAGGGCTTTTTGAGAGTATGTTACTCTAAAACGAATGTAACGTCATTCTACATCCAATATGGCGGCTCATCCATAATAGGAGAATATATTTTATTTTTAAGGCACTTCTGCAATATGGGTATCAAATGGTCTCATTGAGAGTAACACGAAAACGAATGTAATGGCATTCTACATCCAATATGGCGGCTCATCCAAGATACGGAAATAGTTATTTTTAATGCACATCTGCAATATGGGTATCAGATGAAAGGGCTCGTTAAGAGTAACTCGGAAACGAATGTAATGTCATTCTATATCCAATATGGCGGCTCATCCAAGTTAGGGGAATAGTTATTTTAAAGCACTTCTGTAATATGGGTATCAAATCAAAGAGTTCATTGCTACGAATAATAAAAACTAAGGAAAAGTAACTCCGTCAAAAAACATGTTCTACAATACTTGTCAAAACTGTGTGTGATGATTTTGAAGTACATATTGGAGTTTATTATTGATATTTGAGTACCCAGAAATTTACGGCCGTTTTCAATAACTTTTATATTTATATTTATGTAATTACTAAAAATTATTAGTTAAAACCGTAAAAAAATATTTCAAAATTAAAAATATTTTTTAATGTTTTTATAACGAGTAGATACACGAGTTTTTTTTATTAAATTCAATAGAGAAATTTTGGCATTGTCTGGCCTAAACAAAGCAACAAATGTTACAACAAAATGAATGAGCACAGAGCAGGCAGTCATTGTCTTTACAACCAGATGTTGATTTTGATTCTCCGTTAGCATATTGTGTTCTGTGATGTAGACTGTGGTTGTATTAAAACTAGTAGGTAAATGATTTGCAGCATTTTTATTCAGTGTGCATCTCATGAAAATCGGTTCAGTGGTTTGGCCGTTAAGAGGTAACAGACAGACAGACAGACAGACACACTTTCCCATTTATAATATATGTATTAGTATGGATAGCTGTTATTTTTTATAAGAAAAGATAAAGCACAAACGATAGTTAAGACAACGGCAAAAGCAAAGAAAAATAATACCACGATGAAACTAGACGAAACTTTTTTTGTACAACTCATTGAGAGTTTGAGGTTTATTTAAAAAAAATTGACTACGATTCGTTCATTCATCCGCTGATAAATAGCGAACTGGGAACTTCAGAAACCGGGCATAAAACCTTTTCCTAAATGTAACGAATATTGTTCTGAAAACCGCATCAGAATCGGTTCAGCCATACGAAGGATAATTGCGGACAAACATACATCATACATACATAGAGGTCAACCAGAGAACCTACTTTTTAAGTCGATTTAAAATAGTAGGAACGGATCATGGCTTAGATGTGACAAGATAATAAATTATTTATTAACTACTAGCTGTCCCGGCAAACGTTGTTTTGCCATATAAAGTATTTCCAATTTCGCCCATATTATTTTACTGAAGCGACTGAATAATGTATGGCACCATGGCAACGTCTATCGCTATCCCGTCGCATAAAATAATATGCATTCTGTCAATTCTATTACAAATGACATAATGTTACATTAAAATAGTTTATACAGCATATTGTCCACAGCGCTAAAGTTAGAGTAGAAATAAGAATTTTAAAATTTTATAATTTTCCGCTCTTTTTTATATAATATTTTAAGACTAAAATCAGCCCAATCCGTTCAGTCGTTCGAGTTTTAGCGCAACTAACACATTTGAAAATCCATTTTTATATATAAGATATAGACTAATATTTATAATCATCCTGTATTTACCCTCAAGTAACTTCGAACACTAAAACACAATTGAAACAAAAGAATATATCAATAAAATATCAACGTAACTTTCCAAATCAACTTCGCTTAGTTTATAATCCATTTTTTTCGTTGTTACAGACATTTTGAAGCAGATAAAGTATTAAATTCTTTAAATTGGTCGTACTTAACACTGCTTACTTTAAAATTAAACAAATAATAAACAAGCAAAATGGCGCCGCGACTCGCGTGAAGTGCGCGTGACCTTCGAAATGCTTGACCGTGATTGGTCGGTCGATGGAGATGGGGCACACAAGACCGGAGAAGAATATTTGGATGCGTTCATTTGAGCAAAATATGGATTTAGACTATACAAGCACTTAAAACAGTTTTTATATGGGAGATGGGATATTTCATTTTTGCTAAAAAAGCAAGTTACATGCAAGTAAAATAAAAAATAGTTATATTGTAAAGTGCGTAATCAAGTTTACTATTAGTTTGAAATAAAAAGTCTATTTTGGTAAAATTGGTCGATTGGCCATTCAAGCACTAGGGCGGCGATATTATTTATGAGCAATTTTTCCTTAATATGTACAAGAATTAACTAACTTACAAGCTAAGTTTGTACTATGTAGCTAATATGTGCATAAAGCAGGCGAAACAGGATAGATTTTTTTTTAACATTTTTCCGTTATCGCATTATTCTATGTTAAAAATTTTTTGGTCAATAAATATTTGTATTTGTAATTTAGGCTTTTCTGAAAAAGGTGCAGCTCTTGCACAAGAAATGGTTAAGTAATGAAAGATTATTTAGTATTAATATTTAGCTATTTTTTATTACCTAATGTATAGGTAAATAAGCATAAACTTGTTTAAAAATTATGTATACCTAATTAATATTATAGTTGATGATCATAATAAATATTATTACTACCAATTTGGTACAATTTTCCAAAGAACAAAGACAGTACAAAAATATTTTTAAATTATAAAATATGTGGAGTAATAATAAAATTATATTTAAACTAAAAAGCACACACGGGCGCGTTCCACCTGGCGTTGAAAATGATCAAAACGCTAAAAATAGGAGGCATTTTCAGCGTTTTGATCGTTTTTAACGCCAGGTGGAACGCGGGGCAAATAATTTGGTATGTCATTGATGAAGTAACAATAAAATATTATAGTAATCAAAAACATAATTATGAAAATTTAGTAAGTATATTATATCGTATTATTATTTTTAGCAATATTCCGCGAAACAGAACGTAAACATAATTATTATTATTTATTTAATGGCATAGACCCTACGACCAATCATAGTTATAGCTTGACCGCTGTAAAGTCGACAGTACGAGTAGCATACTCGTAGCATACTAAAGTATGCTACGAGTATGCTACGAGGGTCGACTTTACAGCGGTCAAGCTATAATAGACCGGTTCTAGGACAATTCTGATTTCTGCAGTACCTACCTACTGTAACTTAATTTAACAACCTTTATTGGAAACACAATTTAAACCTATTGAAATCATAATTAAAAATCCTTAAAACCATAAATAAATTAACAACTTTACTACCTCAATCGCCGTAATAAATTTTAATATAAAAATGTAGAATTTAGGTACACTCCGTACCCAACAATTATATCTAATATTTTTTCCATGTCTTAAGTTGGTCAATCAACTTGCAACAAGCAAAACCCTGTCAACTTGTGCACATACAGTTCTCTTAAGGCAGTAACAATAACCCTAGATAAGATTCTGCCGTCGATAACCCAATATCAAAACAAAAACCTCAACACTAAATAGACAAACTGCAACATCATCACCACTAGAACAGTCCAGACGAAGTAGTGGGCCAGCCTCAGCCACCTCTGTTTCCGAATGCCCTCATCGATGGTGTCCACTGACTCCTTGATGAGGTACAGCCTGACGCCGCTCATGTAGTCCACGGAGTAGCGGTTCCAGTCCAGTTTACTGATGTCGAAGTCGAAGACGTGTCTGTCCGTCTCGTTCATCTCGTGTAGGAGACTCCTGGTGCCGTCGTTGTGGAACACCCACTCGCGCTTGCTGAAGTAGCTGATCACGTCGAGGTATTTCTCGATCTTCGTGTACGTGTTACGTAACCTGGAACGATTACAAGTATATAATATTTTAATTATAAGATCGCCTTAAACCAAATGGTTTATTCGAGTCGTGCAGCGATTTTGCGCATTGCTATTCTTTGATAAATGTTAATTGGATAAAAAAATTACAACAATAATTGTATCAATTAAAATACCTACTTAAGCTCTCGATCTGAATTAAAGTTAACCCAGAGTTGAATATTGTGTTATTACTTATATTTTCTCAATTTCAAAGTAGAAAAAAGGCATGATATTATATTATTTTCGGTTAACTTAAACTCGGATTAGCACAATTGGATTTGAGGGATTGCGACTAGATAAAAAAAAGCGGCCAAGTGCGAGTTGGACTCGCCCATGGAGGGTTCCGCAGCAGCAATAAGGTTTATTTTTATGAAATTAAAATATTTTTGATTTATTTTTATATTTCAGTCGATTTAATGAAATTTAGATTAAGGTTTACTATTTATGACGTATAAAAAAAACTACTGGCTAGATCTCGTTCAAACCAATTTTCGTTGGTAGTTTTTATAGTAATCTACATCATATATTTTTTTTAGAATTATCATGCCTCTACTTTAGAAATTAGAGGGGGGGACACACATTTTTCCACTTTGGAAGAGTCTCTCTCGCAAACTATTCAGGTTAGAAAAAAATGATATGAGAAACCTCAATATGATTTTTGGAGACCTATCCATAGATACCCCCACACGCATAGGTTAGATGAAAAAAAAAATTTTTGTTTCAGTTGTACTTTACTATTTATGACGTATAAAAAAAACTACTGGCTAGATCTCGTTCAAACCAATTTTCGTTGGTAGTTTTTATAGTAATCTATATCATATATTTTTTTTAGAATTATCATGCCTCTACTTTAGAAATTAGAGGGGGGGGGACACACATTTTTCCACTTTGGAAGAGTCTCTCTCGCAAACTATTCAGGTTAGAAAAAAATGATATGAGAAACCTCAATATGATTTTTGGAGACCTATCCATAGATACCCCACACGCATAGGTTAGATGAAAAAAAAAAATTTTTTGTTTCAGTTGTACCTATGGGGACCCCTAAAATTTTTAATATTTTTTCCATTTTTGCATCAAAATCTTAATGCGGTTTACAGACTACATCTGCTTACCAAGTTTCAATAGTATAGCTCTAATAGTTTCGGAGAAAAGTGGCTGTGACATACGGACGGACGGACAGACAGACAGACAGACAGACAGACAGACATGACGAATCTATAAGGGTTCCTTTTTTGCCATTTTGGCTACGGAACCCTAAAAATATACCTTCTATTAAATATAATTATATTATTGCATAGAACATCTGAATAAAACAATAATAATTAGATTTTAAAAATAGTTATTAATAAGAAAAAATTACCATGATTTGCAATTTATTATTTCTTATGCACTTACCATTTCTGTTAGTAAACAGCAGCAATTATTGTTTTACTTACCAACAAATACTGAAAATGTAAGTTACACTGTTAGTCACAAAATATAGTTACATTAATGTTAAAAAAAATAAATATAAAGAAACGAACGTATAACCTCCTCCTTTTTGGAAGTCGGTTAAAAATTGAAAGCTGCATAAATCTCTGCAGTTTGCAACAATAATAATTTAAATAGTTTTCTCAACGGCATGGGGTAAGTATCTACGTAATTACGTATCTAATAAGCAAATAAGGTACATTGAAACTTGAAAGGGATACTTAAACTTTGTATCGAACTTGGTCTAAACCGTAAGATTGGGTCACACATAGAAATTTTTACATTTTGCTATGAATACTTGCGATTCGAGTGATTTTTTTAGTCATAATCATAAATTATTATGTCTTATAACGTGTTTCCTGTTAGATCGTTTGCGCCGAAATCAGTTTATCTAGATTCTATATTATTTATGACTGATTATTATAATAATATTATTATGACTCCTAAATCCTAATATCCTACCTGAATAATACCCCCGCGTTCCATTTGATGTTCAAATCAAAACGCTCAAAATGCCTCCTATACTTTGGGCGTTTTGATCGTTTTTAACATCAAATGGAACGCGGGGTAGGTATATCATACATGTTTTGTAATACATTCTGTGGTAAATTGGTAATTTACAATAATTTTGTACGTCAAAAATAGTGGGTCGGTAAAGAGCACGCACAATGTAATAATCGGCCAAGTGCGAGTAGGACTCGCGCACCAAGGGTTCCGTACCATTATAGAGCATAATTAGGCCATAAATTGTGTTTTTTGTATGGGAGCCCCCCTTAATTTTTTATTTTCTTTTAATATTTTTATTAAATATTAAAGTACACATAAAACTAAGGATTATGTGAAAAATTCAAGTACCTACCTGTTGCTATTTTTGATATAGAGCAATAAAGGCCAAAAAAATCACGTTTGTTGTATGGGAGCCCCCCTTAAATATTAATTTTATTTTGTTTTTAGTATTTGTTATTATAGCGGCAATAGATATACATAATCTGTGAAAATTTCAAATCTCTAGCTATTACGGTTCTTGAGTTACAGCCTGGAGACAGACAGAGAGACAGACAGACAGACAGACAGACAGACGGACAGACAACGAAGTCTTGATAATAGGGTCCCGTTTTTACCCTTTGGGTACAGAACCCTAAAAAGGTAATATTACGCAAAGGTCGGTGCAGATGGCGCTACTAGAACATACAGTAATAATTACGTTCTCAAGCGTCGAACAAAACTTTTTATTTACTGTACTAGGTGTCCCGGCAAATATTGTTTTGCCATATAAAGTATTTCCGATTTCACCCATAATATTTTATTGAAGTGACTGAGAGTGAGTTGCACCAACCTACTTTAACTATAACTTTAACTTTTACCATAGCAAAAAGTCAAATGAACTGTCAAATCCCTAGTAAAAGGCCATTATGGACGCCATATTATATTACAATAACCTTAACTTTAACTTTAACTACGCATCTGGTGCAATCCGGGTGGGTTGCACCAGAGGCGTAGTTAAAGTTAAAGTTATCGTCAAATAATTATGGCGTCCATTATAATATAGAGATGTGCTGGTTCAGCCGTCTAGTGTGAAAACATTGCAGTAATACCTACTATTAATATATTCTATCCTATTGGTAGTAAAAGCACAAACGTTAGGTTATGTACACAAAACGTGACGATTGGAACGAAAAATAAATATACTTAGAACAACATACCATATTTTATATTTAAAAATATACAACTTAATCCATTTATTTATTACTCTCACTAAAAATATACAAAATCAACATATCAAAAAATTACACATACCTAATATGAGCAAAATTTATCACCTCTGAGACCCTAGAGTCTAGATTCATTTATTTATTAGATAATATGATTGAAACTTCAGAGTCATTTAAAATTAAATCATTTTAAATTAAAGTTGACTTCAACTTTTATATCATAACCTAATATTTAATTTATTTTTGAAGTTGCTATGACTTCAACACCTCCCATACACTTTAGTTTTCTCTTTAAAAGATGGCACCACTCTACTTTTTATGACTAAATAGTAAGGGCCTTATCACATTGGGGCGATTAGCGAGTGATTTGAAAGTGACGCGACTGCGCAGCGTACACGCCGCGATGACGCAGCGATTGTGCGGCGTGCACGCAGCTTGCCTTCCGCGTTTTGGACACTCAGTAGCAAAATGGATTCAGACGAGGAAACACTACTGCTCAAACACTATCTACAATGTCACATCTCTAGACGAGTGTACAAAATGGCGTCCACGCCACACCGCGACGACGCTGCGCTGTCGCGGCGTGTACGCTGCGCAGTCGCGTCGCTTTCAAATCGCTTGCTAATCGCTAGTGTATAAGGCCCTTAATGTATTTATACAACAAAACCCGATCTGAAACACTATAAAACATTATAAAAGAGATACCCTCATACTTCATAACTTAAAAATAAATCTGAAGAAGAAACAAGAAGATAATGCAAAAAGATGCGTGAACAAGTTTTATAAAATGGTAACATTCTACAATAATATTTCTTTATTTGCTTCAAAAGTGGTACAGTAGTCAGTACACCATACCATACCATATCCTACCATATTATATCGGCAAATTTGGATACCCTGCATTAAGATATACAAAGAACAAAAACTTTACCTAACTAAATTGATTACTATCATAGTGCTCATTTTTCCGCTACCATCTGTACAGTACGTTGACTGAAAGGCGGGACAAAACTACAACCTATATATACAGTCCATTGCACTAAACTAATACAAAATACACAGTAACTTATAAGTTATGTACAGTAAGCCTAAAAGAACTAGGTACTTGATTGTATTATGTAAAATCTTTAGCATGAAGCTCTTTCTTCTAGCGTACTGGAGGTTGTCCTCAGACTCCTTCAGAAGATACTTTCTGACTCCGCTTACGTAGTACTTGAAGTATTCGTTCCATTCTAGCGCTTCGATGTTGAAGTTGAAGGATTCCTGGTCGGCAGGAGTCATCTCGCGAAAGAGGGACTTGGTGTGTTCGTTCTCGAACTTCCACTCCCTGACGCCGAAGTATTTGATGACCTTGGAGAACTTCTTGATCTTGTCGAATGCGTGCCGAAGTCTGGAAGGTTAGGTACGGCGTTAGTGGTTAGCACAGTTATAAGCGTGTTGGGTTGAACCGTTCCCTGAGTGCAAATGGATTCGCTAGTTACGATAAGGAAGTTAGACCTCAAAAATGTAAGGGGTTGAACATTACGCTTCGCTAAGTTTCATCGCGCTGGCGATGCGTTATGATAAATCCCATATTACATTTTCGATATCAGTAACTAAACTTTCGAAACTAGCGATTGGAATTCGACTAAGGGCTCCGGTTCAAAAACGCTTCCGAGTATTTAAAACGAGTAACATAGACTCAGTGTCAATTACACAAGTGCCTGGTAAAGTTAATCGTTAATCGTGTCATTTCTGTCTTTTCAAAAGGAGGCATGATCACATATTTTAGAACGAGCTAACTGAACCAGGCGTTTTAGAATTTTGCGGCTTGTTATTAATTACATTTTTTTTACTAAGCATAAGATACATGTAGAAATTATATTTGAACATAATCACAGCACCATTAAACCCAACAAGGGTTTGTCCTGGTGCCATATTCATCATCATCATCAACATCGATCTAGTTTATTAAAAACATGATAATATATTACGAGATATTAATATCTCGTAGTCTCGTACGATCATAACTTTTGAAATTATATGCCACTAGATATACTAATTACGCAGCTAGTACGCAAGCATTTTATTGTTATTTAATATTATATTATAACAATAAAATGCTGCGTAATGTATCTAGTGACATTTATTTTCAAAGGTTATGATCGACGCTAGTCTGCTTTAAATATTTAATAGTTAAGTAGGTAGACAATGTTAGGAAGTCTTTGGAACTTGAATGTAATGTTGTTAATTTGAGAATATAATTAGACAAACGAAAAACAGATAAAGTACGATTTTAATATTAGCTTACACACATAA
Organism: Plebejus argus; assembly: GCA_905404155.3. NCBI lineage: Eukaryota > Metazoa > Arthropoda > Insecta > Lepidoptera > Lycaenidae > Plebejus > Plebejus argus. The sequence goes on along the minus strand of FR989931.1, from coordinate 1,340,345 downwards.
AACAGATTTATCAGTTTCATTTTGTTATCACATATACATACATTTAATACTGATTTTACTACAAGTATAGACTATAGACGTTTTGTTAGTTACTCTTTATAAATTTTTATAGATACTTATCCTTTCTTTAATTCAAAAGAGTAATTATTTAAAGTTAAAAAATATTTGTATTGTCGAATAACTTATGGTACTAGGATCATTTTAAGCCAAATTGGCTACGTTGGTGCATAAGGTGTGACATATTTTGTCTGTGTTAAGTTGTGTCTCATCCATATTCTAACTGTAAAGAAATAAATGAAATGACGTAAATTACTCACATCGGCTTCTTCCCCAGTACAATCGCTATGCCGTCGACGATGTAGGCGGGTACCCAGTGTAGGAAGAAGAACAGCAGCTCGTAAAGGATCTTGGAGTTGGTGAGGATGAGCGAGTAGTACCAGATGGCGTTGGCGGGCGGGATTGGCAGACCGTTCACCTCCGATATCTTCATGAAGTTCTCTGCAAGTGGAATTGAAGCGTTAAGTAGAAGCTACGAAATTGAGTTATTTTGGCAAATGAAAAAGTAGAAGGTTGACGAATTATTGGATCAGATCACCTGTCACAGATAAGTTTTACAAATCGATAGCAGTATAGATCAACAGTTCTTTTCTGTAATATAACAAAGACTGTAGATCATGAGAAGAGACTACTATCGCACGCGTCAACAGAAGTTAAGAGTAAGAAGGTAAGCGTCAAGAGAAGCATCTCGATAAATCGCTCATTCGCAATATTTAGCTGCTTCCTTGCCTAGAGACACTACAATACAATGCTTCTACACAAGCATGAAGACCTCTTTCGCTCAGTGGTTGAGAGCGTTGTCAGCGTATCGCGGGTTCGAATCCCTCAGACGGAACAAAAAGTTTCTTATGTTCATGGGTCATGGATGTGCTATAAATTTTAAATATTATGTGTATACGTTTGTATTAAGGGACCGGGGTACCCTCGAAATTCTCATACATACTAATTAATACCAAAATCATTTTCTCGTACGAAAATATTTAACATGTTTGAGTTATTTTTCAGCTTAAAATAGTAATTACCTAGGTTCCTGCACAATTTTTTTACAAAATTAATACGTAGTGTGAAGCGTCCATAATATAGGTAATATAATATAATATAATAATATAATATCTATGGACGATTCACACCACGTCAATCTGGCCCCGTGGTAAGTACCTGAAGGACTTGTGTTACGGGTACCAGACAACGGAAATATATTTAATACTTTTATACTATACATATATTTAAGATTTTTATTATATGATAAATATATTTAATACACATCCATGACCCAGGAACTATGAAAACTTTTTGTTCCGTCGGCGGGACTCGAACCCGCGACCCCCGGCTTAGCTACCAACGTGCTATCCACTGAGCCACAGAGGTCGTCAAGGTAATAACTCGCACACCGGTTTCGATGACAGTGGCCGGCTTCATTGAAACCAGTCCAGTACGCAAGAGTAATTTTATAGTGCCCAAGTGTGTGCGCAGTACACAAAAGTACTCTCTATTCTTTTTTACTGTCATAACCCAGTGGGATGGACGACCGACACGACCGGCGAGAGATCAGGCGCAGGACCGACTTTTTACATGCCCATCCGACACATGGATCATCATACTTGTCAGACAAACAGGTGATAAGCCTGCATAATGTCCTAACCAAACTTGGAAACAACATGTTTCCAACACGGGAATTGAACCCACGACCTCCGAGTCAAGAGCCACGCTCTAAACCACTGGACCACGGAGGCGTGAAGCGTCCATAGATAAAGATTACGTACCCCACAGCAGCGGCTTGTCAACCGACGACACGAAGTTATACACGGCCGGCGCCTGGTCCACGGGCGGCGCCTCCTCGTTCCGGGGGAAGTCCCGGGCCATGCGCCAGGCGGCCGCGATGGCGCAGTTCACCACCATGTCGCCCGGCACCAGGTCCGCCACTGCCTTCGGGTTGCAGTGCAGCACGTGCATCAGGCCGACTGCCGCGCTTACTACCACCTGGGACACGATTGCCGTGAGAGGTTGAGAGCCGTGCAGAGGAAGTTACTACTATAAGAGAAATTGAGGAAAAGAAAAGGAAGCCACCTTTTTGAAATTATTGTATTGTTTGTACATTAGCTGCAAGAAGATAACTGATAAACTGGCAATGATGATACTTTGAATATTTTTTCTGAAAAACTAGTTACAGTTGGAACGAAGTTCCTTATCGCGCGTTGCGCCTTGCGGGGGCTAGATTGAAAAAGTTGTAACGACACTTTTTTATTAGTACCTGCATGGTAAGAACAGAAGGCGTTGATAGTTTAGTATTTTGACAATAGAATATCAATAGCACAGATTAGAAAAGTGTTAAAATTTTAAACTTATAATTTTTTATTTGAGGTCGAATTTCGACCATTGGGCGATCTCTAGTATTGAGTAATAGACTCCTAATTCATAACTTCGTTCCATTGTGATCCGGGTGTCCCTTGACACCTCTCAAGTTTTTTTTTGTAACTTGAGTGAGCTAAAGTTATTACTTACCCCAGTGGGACCGTACACGTTGTTGATCCAGCCCGGCACCGGCTCCTTGGCAGTAGATATTACTGAAATATAAACATAATCAGGGATGAAAGAAACATTTATTACGATCTTATTTCGATACTTACTAGATAGATTTTATTTATAAGAATTGAACTACGTTACGGATTCATTGATCAAAAGGATTCAAAGCCGTTTCCTAATTTAAATGAATGAATATTCATAGGTATTTGACCCTCACCGATGACCAATATACCTAAAACATCACAGAATTAATGAGCAAAATATACTGTTATCAACGGTATACGGTATTTTCGTTTCTAAGTTCAATAATTTATTGTACCATCGAGGAAATTGATTTCTAGGCAAATCAACGTCATTTGGTTGGATCATGTCAATTCAATGTTAATAATTGTGATCTGTCGGCTGGGTTTGACGTAACGCGACCAAACTACGTTGGTCCCCCATCTGCCTAGGAATCAACTTCCCTGATAGTACATAGCCAAACTTTTCGCAGATATATCCCAAGCCTTAAATTGTATAAGACAGCTCACCTATGGAGGGTCTGTAGACGACGACGGGCAGTCCTTTGGAGTACTTCTTGACGATGTCCTCAGCCGCGGCCTTTGTGAACGCGTACGTGTTCGGAAAGCCGTTGAGGAGCCTGGAAATTATCCACACTAATATTACAAATACGAGACTATGTCTGTCTGTCGTATTTCTCTGTACCAGAGTCCCGATAAAGGATGTAAGATGTTTTTATCACGGAAAACTTAAGAATCCGTGGAAAATGTAGTAAATAGTGTATTATTATAATATTTTAATATAATATGCGAAAAGGTCATGGGGTGACTCAACTAAATGAATGAAAACCGACGACCGACAAATAATGCTGTGTTTATTCTAATGAGTAAGGTTTTCCATAATTAAGGGTTGAACCAACGTAAACGCTTTACCAGAGAATTCACAAGTATTCCTCTTGTGCTACGAGTATCTATGGTTAACGGCGCTTATTATGAGTTGTCCTACCTATCCGTCTGCTTATTTCCCGTGCTAAGCATCCATTGCGCTTAATAATAATTTCGAAATATGAAAAAAAGGATGTAAATCATAAAGCACCGCATGTGCCATGTCATTGAGCGTATGGTACTATAAAATATATAATAAATAAATAAATAAAAAATCTGAATATATTTGTAACAAATACGTCTTTCAGAACGTTGATAAGTACTACTGGTGCCTACCACCGGCTCGGGAACTATTCCGGCCAGATAGTTCCCTATAGTATCCCCGGGAGTTCCGTAGCGGCGTAAGAAACACGCACGGGGTCCCACTTTTCACCAAAAAAGAGAGACAAAAATTAATCCTTTAAAAAAATACAATTATTGTAACTTAAAATTATACAATGTCAACATCCATAATAATAGTAGGTCCTATAATGATGTAGAAGTAGCCTTGCAAGCAGCCATCCTACTCTCAAGATATGCCATCGTTTCCTTATCTATAATAAGCTTTGGCACACAAACGTTATTTGACTACTTTTTTAAATTTATTAATCGAAAGATTTTGTACGTTTTCCTATTTTCCATAATATTTGAATGGACTGTCACAAAGATGTAAAGAGTTACTCACATGGGTGTGAGCTTGCTGAGAGTGTTGGCGTCGATGTTGTCTGTGAGCGTGATCAGCTTCTCCGCGTCGATGGGCGACTCGTAGAACCGCTCCTCGATCTCTTTGAGATTGCAGTTGCTGGAATCACAAACACTGTATTAATCACGAGCTTAAAAACAGTGAGATAGGCAGTCTTAAAGTTATGTCGGATTTTAGTAATGTAATACTAATCCTATCTACATTACAATAATAATAATATTATTATTAATATCTATAAACCTAATTCGAGTAACGATGTGATGGTATTACTTCGCTACCGTCAGAATGCCTTTGTTAGTAAGCGCTGTGATGCTATCCGAAGGCGGGGTTGTGTGACAATATACATGAAGTGTGACACTGTTCCCAGTTTGACGCTCACCGTGGGTAATGTGGCGCTACCCGTTGGAGGTGTGACGCTACCCGTGGACCGTGTTATGACGTCAACCTTAGAAGTTGCCAATGGGATGTGAGGTTAGTAAGGAGGGTGTTACCTGTACGCGGTGGAGACGTGGACGTACGCTCGCAGGCGGGGGCAGGCGCGGGCCAGCAGCAGCATCTCCCGCGCGCCGCGAACATTGATGTTCACGGCGGTGGGCAGCGCCTCGTCGAAGCGCACAGTCGCCGCACCATGGAATATTATGTCTACCTAGAAATGGCAAAATGTAGTATCAGAGAAGTTGATTGCAGATAGCCCACCCGATGGATTACGACTAACGTTGAATTATTTTATTTTCTCTCCCTCGAATCGAACTCGAGTTAAATATTTATAATACTCCCCACACCGGTTTCGGTGACGCTGGCCGGTTTCATTGAACAGGTACCCAGGAGTAATTTTATAGTGGTCAATAGAATCAGGCGTTACTTTGCGGAAATCCATAGCTTAAAATTTAGTTTGCTATTATTTTTAGCAATATTCCGCGAAATAAACCTCAACCTTTAAGTAAATGAGTGAGTGTACGCATAGGCATGCGTACAGCACCTCCCTCCTCTCCCACACTGCCTATGCGTACACTCGCATGCAAGAACCTGCAAACACCACCACCACACAAGCAATAATGTTGGCAAATCCGTGCAAGGCCCCTCACCACCATGCAGGTTGAAAACCTCGACGCGCGTTTCGCCCCAACACCGGAGCATCCTCAGGATGTGGACTCTACGAACTGTCACTTGACGGACGTCGCGGAGTATTGCTAAAAATAATAGCAAACTAAATTTCAATTTTATAGTGCCCAGGTGTGTGCGCAGTACACAAGAGCACTCTTTATTCCTTTACTCTCATAACCCAGTGGGAAGGAAGACCGACTTTTTACATGCCCATCCGACACATGGATCATCTTACTTCTCAGACAATCAGGTGATCAGGCTACATTGTCCTAACCAAACTTGGAAATAACATGTTTCCAACGCGTTAATTAATATTTAACTCGATGATGTTGGTCCGTTATCATATATCAATATCGTTGATGAATTTCAGCAACAAATAATCTTAAAAAGAAAAGTATCGCTGCCTTGTAGTGGCCTTGCGCGTCATGTGATACTCTATAAAATGAGTCAAAAATATTATTATTCATAATAATTAATAATTTTTAATTTTAGGACCAACTTTTTGCACTTAATTTATCACCTGCTTAAAAAGCATACAAATCGGTTTTTGTACCACCTAATGATAAAATTAAATATAATAATATGCAAATTGATAATTTTAATGTGGGATTTTGTATGAATTAATTTTTGTTGTAATATTCGAAACAACAATGGGGACGAATAAAAAAAGCTGCAGGTTTTTTTTTCATTCTTTAAAGTTTGAAATTTGCATTGAAACTTTTTTAAACTAAACTGGCCGTTATTAACGTCACAGATAAACAGTAAACAATGGAATAATAATATAAGGAAGTAAAGGAATATTAATGTTATAATAAAATGTAAAAACCAGAACAAGTATGCCGTGTGATTCACGTCTTGCTATCACGATTCATTTTATAGAGATAAGACATACATACAGTTGAGTCTTACAAAAGTTTAAAGGCTCAACGTGACTAGAGAAATTTCTTTCTTTAGGCAGCAAAATTTAACTGGCATTACGAACCAGTTTATTGGTTTGTAAGTACTATTAATAGAGAAGTTGATTTATCAGATGGCGGACCTACGTAGTTTGGTCGAGTTATGTCAAACCTATCGATCACAACTTCTAAATTGACATAATCCGACCAAATGACCCAGATCCGTCAAGTGCCTATGAATCAATGTAATTCGATGGTACATTTGAATTGAAACGATGGAAAAATATCATGTTACCTTAGAAAAATATGCATAACGTCGTAAGTTGAAAATCATTATAACAAACGGTGAAACATGACGTGGCAATCACATCTATTAGCACTGAGTACGACAAACACCGAGCTAGCAATAACTGCGATTATCTCGTAGCGAGTCAGTGCTAATGGGGCTAAAGTATGCATTCGAATGTTTGCATAATGTTCAAACAACAATAGTACATCCTAAGTAATATTTGCCAAAGTCTCGTAAAATCTTATGACCTACCTTTATAGTACAGTATTGTTTTAAATATTATATTATAACGTTTATTATAATAACTAAAGGAAGTCGATTGAATGGAATCGTTATAATATACTTTGCCTTCAGATCATAAGTAAAAAGATATATTTATTTATCAAATCATATTATCTTCTTCCTTATTTATGGCATAATTAATCGTGGCTTTTTCTATGGCGATCGTAGAATAATTAAATCTTTATCTTGGTATAGCTTGCTTTATCTATTTCAATTTCAACAGTTCGCTCTAAAATTAATTATCTCTGTCGATATCTATTTTAGTACCTATCTATAATTTCTCTACTCTATGTATTATATTATGTTATGACAGTAGAACTTACCATCTACCTTTCGTCAACTCTATTAAACTCTATCCCTCTTTAACTAATAAAAACTTCTTAAACCTGCGTTCAACGTGAGAATAGATAAACAGGAGTTTTTAAGTTACACACAGACTAGACGTTACACAGAGTCTATACAGAGAAATTAGTATGGAAATGACAGCATCGTTATACAGGCCTTATGTCAAAAAATGATTATTAGTAGAAAAAATCTTACGCACCCTCTATACATGCTGTGTAACCTTTTATTAGTAAGAGGGTATCTGTTTATTTACCTCATTGGCAAGCTTGGCTCTGCTCTCCTCACTGAGGCCGACATTCAGCTCGCCTATGTCTCCCTCCACCAGGCCAATTTGGTCGAGAAAGTCTGGCCTCTCTTTCCGTAGTCTGTCGTATAACTGGAAAAATAACATAAAAAATTATGTATCTTTCTGGGTTGCTTAATTATTATGAATTTTGTAGATTTTATTATTAGATTAGAAACCATAGAAGCGATTTAAATAGAGAGTAATAAGAAATCTTTAAAGATTTTTTTGCCAAAATGGAAACATACGGTGGCAAGTACTAACTTTTCTTTAAGAGTTTCTTACGCCGGTTCTTCTCGCCGGGCTAGTTCCCGAACCGGTGGTAGGCACCAGTAGTATCAACGTTCTGAAAGCATTTTTTTTAAATCTATTCAGAAATAAAACATTTTTTTTTTATTATTTTAACATTGTTTATTATGTATAGAATTTAAGGCAGCATTTGGAATATAATATACAGGCTGCAATTAAACCTTCCTACCAAATTTTTCCAGGGCTTAGGCATCATTAGGAGAGTCCATTTAACAAAAAAAAGTTGGGTGTTATTTTTAATGACATATTTTATCCCATTTAAAATCGTTGCAGAACGGTCACTTGCGGCAGTGGGCATGAGCGGGGGTGGCGCGGGGGGAGGGAGGCGCGCGCGCGGAGGCACGTTACGCGCGGGCGCCGCGTCGTGTCCATTAATTGTAATGTTTTTTAGGATAACTTTTAGAAGCTATTTCTCAACATTTTAGTACTGAGTGATTATAAAAGAAAATATATGTGTATTTTTAATTTTAATAAGGATCAATATTATATCAAAATTTGGCAGGAAGGTTTAATTGCACCCTGTATAAGTAGCGGAACTTAGTACTTACCACATCATTGAACTGTTCTCGTATCCTCTCATTGACATCTTTGTTCTTCTTCGGTCGTGTGAGGATGTACACTTTCTTTACATCTGGACATGACCTGAAACAAAACAAGTATATTTTTCGTTAAACAACAATGCATAATATTACTAGTAGGAGGATACCTACGTACATCTTGTCATAACCTACAACTTTTACGACTACAAAAATAAATTCAATATTTATTTTTGTAGTAGTAAAAGTTAGTAAAAGCTACTAAAACAATATATTTATAGTTTATAACAGCGAAATGGTTGGCATTTTAATTGTTTTGATATCAGAATAAGCCATTAGAATGGCTGCGTCAGAGGTAATACCCGGAGCTCGGCGGATGGAAACTTTTTAACGCAGAACTCATTGAATATTATATTTATATTATGTACTAATATGCAACTTGCAAGATTTCCGTTTGTATTATTTACTGTCATTATAATTAATTAATAGCACGCTTTTAACCACTTATAGACCACGCCTCCGTGGTCCAGTGGTTAAGAGCGTGGCTCTTGACTCGAAGGTCGTGAGTCGTGACTCGTGGGTTCGATTCACGCAGTGGAAACATATTCCCCGCGATCGATTACGCTCATAATTCTGTCCGGTATTGAACATTCTACAATATTTTGTATGATCAATCTCAAACTTCTTTGGCATTCACAATACGATGAATCAAGTAGGTTAACAATAATTGTCTGTCGTGACTATTATTGTTTAACACTAGAGTACACGCATGTAGACCAGGGTCACTTTTTCAGCAATATTTTTTTATTAAGGTGACGCCATGTTAAAGTAAAAAACCGTGTTGGATGTGTTTGAGATTGCTTGTTTTCTATGCGAGGCTGGCCCGGCCTCTCATAGAAAACAAGCAATGGAACAGCAAAAAATTGAAAGGGCGTAGCGACAAAATGGTTTTTGTCGCGTAATTTAAAAACCATAAATACATTTCATATAAGCTATGGACAAATTAAAGTGTATGCTAGAACCAATTTATGTACAAATTTTTTAAGCTTATATCACTCTCCTCTGTTGGCAAAATAGGAATCTCTTTTTTTACAGAGGTCTTTTTGATTAATTATTCTGTATTATAAAAGTTGACCAATCGTGTTATGCTATGGGTAATTCAAAGACAAGGACATGATGAATACTGACAGTGAACTTTAGTTTCTTAGCTTTAGTCATTGCTGAGAAAAATGGACATCGCTACAGCCAAATTATCAAGGCGTCACCTTAAATCGAGCTAGAAACTTGTTATTCCAGATAATCCTCGTTTGATAAATTTGACAAAACATCATTACCTCCTGTGATCTAATAGTCGATCGAATTATTAGATATTTGGCATGAAAAACGCTGGATTACCATTATACTAGTCCGCGCGAGTACTCGAGGAACAAAAAAAGGGTCTGTCCGTGTACGTGTTATTCGTTATAATAAACGGATATCGAATTTTTTTGTCAATTTTTTTACAAAAGAATAACTGATTACTCATAACTCATGGTATATTATTAGTGTAGGCAGTAGGGGATCGCGGCCTTGAACAAGTTTTCGCAGTTCAACATCAAGTTTGACTGCTCACAATTTTTATATTATATTAACTTCTTGCGCCTTATTATTGCTTACGTTGGCTAAAACTTGTGTACTTTTTCATGAATACGCAGAACGAGAGGGAAAACACAAAAATAATATTTCAGTTCAATCAGTGCCAGATCGCCTTTTCGAAAATTCTGATTCCGCCAGTGAGTGCAAAATATAATACATACTAATGAAAGTTTGAAAGCACTAAAGGGTGTAACACTGTTCCCTTACTTTGGTGGAAGTCCGGTCCCTTTTGAGGTAGACCGGCCGGTCGTGGAGGGAGTCCCGTGTTTGTTAGTCTATCCGGAATATCCCTCCTACGGCTGAAGACGAACCGCAGGTGGTTTTAGTGAGTGTAACACTGTTTCCTCGGAAGCCCCGGTTCTTGACATTGCCTCAGGCAATTTGCCTGTGATAAATGGCCGCCTGCTTAATTTAATTCAGATTTCAGGGTTGTTCCACAAGATAAACATAATAATTTAGGGTTGTCCCAAAAAATATTGCCAATGATATTCTCGAAACAAAATGCTTTTTAAAAACTCTAAGTTTTCAAATTTATGTTTCCTACGTCTTATCCTAAATAAGCACTAGTATATAATTTAAATTAAGTATACAATAATAAAACGATACAATTAAAATAAAATGTAGGTTTAACCTAGACATAATTTATTTAAAATTTACGGCATAGTAGGTAATGGGCGACCATTCTTAGGTAATTTTACTATCCACATTTTAATGTATGAGGCAATGAAATTTAAATAATATTATGTTGTTTATTCAATGAATGGCCGAAAATAGAATTGTATATTGCTAATAAAACAAAATTATCACTAAAATCAATACGAACAGCGAACAGTTCGTTTGTTACACGGAAGCAGAGGTTTATTCGACATTTCGCCGATGTTTTACTACGAACTTATCTTGAAAAGAAAATGATTAGATAGCAAGCATTTTAAAGGTTTACAATAATAATACTCCCACACCGGTTTCGCTGACGGTGGCCGGCTTCATTGAAACCATGCCAGTTACGCAGAAGTAATTTTATACTACCCAAGTGTGTGCGCAGTACACAAGAGCACTCTCTATTCTTTTTACATTCAAAACCCAGTGGGCGGACGACCGACACGACTGGCGAGAGATCAGGCGCAGGACCGACATTTTACATGCCCACCCGACGCATGGATCATCTTACTTGTCAGACAAGCAGGTGATCAGCCTGCACTATCCTAACCAAACTTGGAAAATAACATGTTCCAACGCTGGAATCGAGCCCTCAACCTCCGAGTCAAGGGTCACGCTCTAAGCCGCTGGACCACGGAGGCGTTAAAGATAAATTACAATACGAGATCCCTCTCGTATTGTAAATCTTCATCAACTGCGTTGCCAGCCCTGCGGGGCTCCAAAGCCTTCTAATCTTTTGAACTTTTTGAATTCACCGGACGTTGAACTCAATTTCAATGAACCAAAAGAGGGTCATTGTACAATTAAACTGATCCTTTATTTCGTAATCAACGTAAGATGGGTTTTCCATATGTCAGAAAAAGAAATAAATTAGGTATATTTTGGTGGTCAAGAAATTTCATTGAAAATATTTTTCATCACAGAATTACAAAATGACAAATTAACTTTTTAATAACAGTTATTATATTATGTGGCATATTTCAATACAGCCTGAATTCTATATATATAAATATCAGCACATAAGCTAACATAAACAAGTATATCAGCACATAAGCTAACATAAATTATTATTAAGGCCGTCACAGTCTTAGCTATAATATATATTAATATACCGTACTAAACACACTGAGACCAGAAATATATATTATAGCTGAGTGTGTGGTCACGCGAAAATTGTATAGAAAATATATAGTAATATGCCTAGCTATAAACATATTAATATATATTATAGCTAAGTCTGTGACGGCCTTTATATTTAGTATAGCACCTAGAATATAAAATGTGCAAAACAGCTGTCGCCGTCAGATTAGTGGTGTAGGACGTCCCCTTGACATTATAATGTCTTAAATGTTGAGGACGGTGCAATTAAAACACATAAATTATTGACAGTAAGAAAGTAAGAAGGTAATAATATTGCGGCTATATTATAGTTTATAATATTAACATCTCCGGGACTCAAAGTATCTCCATACCAAATTTCAGCAAAAGCGGTTTGGGCGTGAAGAGATAACAGACATATAGACTTTCTTTCGCATTTATAATATTAGTAAAGATAGGTCAAAATATGATGACCTGTAGGACAAATTCTTCTGCATGTGAAAACAGCCTTAGGCCCACTTGCGCAGACCTGAGTTAAGGTTAACTCTGAGTTAAACATCATATCATTTCTATCACTCTTTAAAGTGAGTGACAGATATGACATGATGTTTAACTCAGAGTTAACTTAATCCCAGATCTGCGCAAGTGGGCCTTAAAGTTTTAGCATTAAGAATGCTCCAACTTTTTAATTAGCAGGTCGGATGTCTGTCAGTACGAATATCGACGTTAACCACATTAAAATAAGATTCATATTAGCGCGCCTTGTACGGTGGCGGTTACGACGCTCGCCGCGTTCTTGATATGGCGAAAATGTATGAAAAAATTTGAAAAATTTTCTTATTTTTCTTCTAACTGGAAAAGTTGTTTATTTTTATATAAAATTTTAGCGGACTTTATAGAGGACTAAATAAGCAACAATTTTTTTGTATATTTATTTTCCTCAGTTCAGTGTATTTAGATATTATGGTACCTAATCAGACCCCATTTTTTTCATATTTTTATTTATTTTTTTATTTTTTATTTTTTTTATTTATTTATTATACATTCTTACAACTATCATTACAGACATTTTGCGATTATTGTGATGGTTAAAACGTATTTTATGTGAAAATTTTGTATGCGGCTATAGAATTTTTATGGTACAGTCGTGGAGATGAATATATTATGTTTCATTCGAAACCAAAATATCCTCGCAGTTTGACTCCTAATTCTTTAATAGGGTACCGGAAAATCGCTGATATTTGTAATAGCGTCCTTAATATAAAATTGTGTAGAACCTTCAGTAACCAACCAACCCCGTGAGGTCAAGAGGTATATGCATCATCTTCAGCTAATATAACTGTTAACTACCTGACATATTATTTACATCTTATAAACCTGTCAATTCCAACACCTTAAGACACTACTAGACAGTAATAGTTTCATAAATAGCAGTAGTTAAAGTTATGTTTGTTTGCGTTTAAATTCACGGCACGAAATAACGTCGATATAGCCGCCATGTAGAAACCCAATACAAAAGCTAACGGAGTGCAGCTACTAGCGAAGTAGATGTAACGGCCGCACTCTAAAATATTTAATGAAGATTAAACTTCAATTTAATGACGAGTTTGATCAAAATTTTCTTATGCACAGAATTCGCTTATTGAGCGAAAATCGTAAATTTATGACCGACTTCCGAAAAGGAGGAGGTAATACGTTCGGCTGTATGTATCTTTTTTTTTTTAACAACAAAAACTTTCCTTTCCATGTACAGTGAGGTTGATTCGACGTTTGACTAAGTAATAAGTTGTCATTATTCTTATATGACGAGTGCAACATGTCGAATTTTGGTCGGATTATTTACTTTATGTGCTAGTGGCGCCCTCAGCTACGACCGTTGGGTAATAATCATTATTCTAATATTATTTTCATATTAAAACTATATTCGTTTGTTTGCTAAATTATAACATAAAATTACAGCAGATTTGCAGTGTAAAACCGCCATAAGTAACTCAATGTATCTCGTTCGACGAATTCAATAGCCACTTGTAAATATTATATTTAGCGTAATTACATGTAGTAAATGTGTTTGTCCGTGTGTAGTGACATCATGCTGACATCAGACGAGACATTCGCATTATTGATTGGGCAAATATTTTGATGCCTGAAGACAACTGCGTAAAATGATATCGCTAATTGTATACTATACTATTACTATTATAAAGAGGAAAGATTTGTTTGTTTGTTTGTTTGTTTGTTTGTTTGTTTGTTTGAGTCGAATAGGCTCCGAAACTACTGGACCGATTTGAAAAATTCTTTCACCATTGGAATCCTACATTATTTCTGCTGAACATAGGCTACATTTTATTTTGGAAATATACTATAAAAAAGCTGCCAAGTGCGAGTTGGACTCGCCCATGAAGGGTTCCGCAGCAGCAATTAGGCTTATTTTTATGAAATTAAAAGGTTTTTGATTTATTTTTATATTTCAGTCGATTTAATGAAATTTAGATTAAGGTTTACCATTTATGACGTATAAAAAAACTACTGGCTAGATCTCGTTCAAACCAATTTTCGTTGGTAGTTTTTATAGTAATCTACATCATATATTTTTTTTAGAATTATCATGCACCTACTTTAGAAATTAGAGGGGGGGGGGACACACATTTTACCACTTTGGAAGAGTCTCACTCGCAAACTATTCAGTTTAGAAAAAAATGATATGAGAAACCTCAATATGATTTTTGGAGACTTATCCATAGATACCCCACACGCATAGGTTAGATGAAAAAAAAATTTTTTTTTTGTTTCGGTTGTACCTATGGGGACCCCTAAAATTTTTAATATTTTTTTAATTTTTGCATCAAAATCTTAATGCGGTTCACAGATTACATCTACTTACCAAGTTTCAATAGTATAGCTCTAATAGTTTCGGAGAAAAGTGGCTGTGACATACGGACGGACGGACTGACAGACAGACAGACACACAGACAGACAGACAGACAGACAGACAGACATGACGAATTTATAGATTCGGTTCCTTTTTTGCCATTTTGGCTGCGGAACCCTAAAAAGGAACAATAGAATATGGCTATTAATAGAATTTTAAGAAAAAACGACCGAGCGCATGACTCGTCTATATCACTCTCGGGATAATGGTTAACATGATATTTAAAATATGCGATAATTCTTCAGTATGTTCCGCAAATCCGTTTATCGCGTGTTATACTGCCCTGATACCAGAAAAGACCGCTACGTGAAAAATACGTTTTTTTTATTTTTTTATGTGTAAACTAAGCAGATTGTCAGCTTTCTGGTTCTATTTGACTTATATTTTTAAGTTTATTAGTTTCTGAGATAAGTTGCCGCTATAAGACCCCTATTTTCAGTTTTTAGAGATGGTCATAAGATAAAAAGCCGCTAAACTAAATTGCTAAGCTATAAACATGTTATAATATCTTAACTGATGTTTATGTTAGTAAAAATTTAAAACATGGTTGGGGAACTACTACACAAAAATGCCGTGAAATGGTCATGATAAGTATAAAAACCGTTATTTAACTATAACGACCTTAATACGTAGCAAATTTTTGCCTAGAACCATTTCCATTATAAGCAATAAAACGGCTAAATTATCATCATACACTAGAACTACGTTATGATATGTAAACTGTCTTTAAGCGTAGTAGAATCATTATAAATCAAACTAAAAAACTACACAACAAAACTATGACCGTCATTTAACTTAGGATTTTATTTAAATATTTCCATGATGGCATTTCATAAACGCGGTTTAACTAAAAAACTAAACAAAAAGACCGCTATTTGATGATGTTGATTGAGAGGAGAGCGGGGGGGAATACGAACGCGCCAGCGGCCAGAGGCTGGAGCATGCAGAGGCAGAGGGTGCAGGCCCGCTGCAGGGCATCGATCGATCCGCGATCGACAGTCAATATTTTGTCGGCGTGCCGCCTGGGGAAGGTCGCATGCTTACTGCTTGCTTTGCGCGCCAAAAATTTGGCGCGATTTTCGTGGGACAGCTGAGGTAACATTAAACATTAAACACCTATGTAGGTACTTTAAAATTTTAAAAGTACATAGGTGTTCAAATTATTTTCTACAACGAGATAATTGTAATGATAACTGCTAACATTATGGATCCCATAAGTTATAGGAACACTAAATGATGCAAGGATAGAAGAAAATATAAACGAATTTGACAAATGTGAGATTAGCGAAGTACGAAGATTAGGAAAGAAAATCAGCGGAAAACAAAGACCAATATTAGAAATATAAAAAAAAAATGCAAAAACTTCCCTACAAACATATTATACGCTACAGAAGACTTTTCAAAAGAAGTTCTAAAAATTAGGAAGGAGCTCTGAAGAAAAAAGTAAAGGAAGAGATTAAAAGGAAACAGGGCATTTATAAGATAATATGACAAGATAATAATTAAAGGAAGAGAGAATGAAAAGAGGAAAAGATCTCCATTCCAACCACCAGCAGATTCTTACGAAAGAATAGGACTGAATCAGAAGGCAAGCAAAATAAACAAGACTAATGCCTTTGAATACATTGCAACGCCCAAGGACTTACTCACAAACAACATCAAAACAATAAGTTAGTTTTGAACGA
The DNA here is from genome assembly GCA_905404155.3 of Plebejus argus. Taxonomy (NCBI): domain Eukaryota; kingdom Metazoa; phylum Arthropoda; class Insecta; order Lepidoptera; family Lycaenidae; genus Plebejus; species Plebejus argus. Next base: position 1,324,091 of record FR989931.1, on the reverse strand, counting down.
AAAAGCTACATGTTTTCTCGTTTCGAGGGCACATCTTTAACAATCTCCCCTAGCATTGAGATACTTGGCGTCAACATATCGAGCGAAGTCCAGTTCCGACATCATCTAGAGGGTAAGGCCAAAAAAGCCTCGAAGAAGCTTGGTGTTCTTAACAGAGCGAGCCAGTACTTCAGTCCGGACCAACGCCTACAACTCTACAAAGCGCAGGTTCGGCCTCATATGGAATATTGTTCTCATCTCTGGGCAGGGGCGTCAAAATACCAACTGCTCCCTCTGGATCGTATCCAACGAAGGGCCGCTCGAATTGTTGACTGCCATAGTGTTTCAAACAGCTTGGACCCCTTGGAATTACGCCGAGATGTAGCTTCACTCTGCATCCTTTATCGGTTGTATCACGGGGAGTGCTCTGAGGAATTGTTCGGAATCATAGCACCTGCAACTTTTCGCCATCATCCCACGCGAAAAACATACCATCCTCACCACCTTGATGAGTGGCAGTCTTCCACAGTTCGTTTTTCGCGTAACTTTCTGCCGCGCACTGTAAAACTCTGGAACGAACTGTCACCAGCAGTATTTCCGGACCTATACGACCTGCAAACCTTCAAGAAAAGAGCGTACTTCCTCTTAAAAGGCCGGCAACGCCTCTCCAGCTCTTCTGATCTTGCGAGTGTCCATGGGCGACATGGGCGACTGTTGCCGCTATAACAACAAATACTAAAAATAACATAAGGTTTATTTTTAAAGGGGGCTCCCATACAAGAAACGTGATTATTTTGGCCTTTTTTGCTCGTAATCAATAATGGTAACAGCTACGCACTTGAAATTTTCACAAAATCCTTAATTGTATTTGTACTTTAATAATTAATAATAAAATTAAAATAAAGTAAATATTTAAGGGGGCTCCCATACAAAAAACACAATTTTTTGTCTACTATCGCTCTATGCCGGTACGGAACCCTTCGTGCGCGAGTCCGACTCGCACTTGGCCGATCATTAATATATTATCTACTTTTTGATCTCTCATAGAAGTAATATTTTTGTTAAATAAATAAGTAAATAAAAATAATTTTCATATGTTTAGTTACGGTACTGTACCAGAAATTATTAGGACTGAAGTCAGTAAGAATTCTATTGATTGTTAAGATGTTTAACGTCGTTTACAATTTATTACCAAATAATAAATTAAGCATTAAAGTATCTTTATCAAATAAATAATTTGTTTTGATATTACAGTTTTATTTCTGATCAAATATAATATTTTTTTGCTGTTGCATTTTTGATCTAATGGTCTTTTCAGCTAATCACTAGGATTATTTGAAGTGGTGTACTTAGTTAAAATACAGTTATTAAGTGGGTAGTGCATTTAACTGCTTTCTCTTTTAGTATTATACTGATAACTTTTAAACCAATTTTGATTAAACTAATCAAAAATGCCGTTGGCGTCACATAATGGCGTTTTTAGATTGATGAATCTATTTCTTCTCAGTTACGTAATAATCTATAAAGCAGTTAGGCCACATAGCGGTATTTTTTCGTATGATTCATGTAAAAAATAGGTATATCAAAATTTAAAGACAAAAATCATACGCTAAACGGCAGTTACCGTCGAGGTAACTGCGTTTTAACCTAGCAGCGTGAATGAAAGAGTTATTTATGTGCTAAGCTAAACCAGAAAATTGTATTTTAAATTACCTTACAAACATATTATATAGAAAAGGAGAACATGAAAATATTCTACGTAAGGTCACTTATTTTAATCAATAACTAGATCTTAACTAATCATAATACTTTTCAAGAAATCTCTTTTCCCGCTATTTTTGTCAATTACCAAAAGTTGCGTTTTGCACGTAGCGGTCTTTTCTGGTATCAGGGCAGTATAGGAATCGTGCATTTAGGCGTGATAAAAGTAGCCTTTTTTAAATAGTTTGAATCATCTGCTATATTATCGGTGATAAGGTTTTCGCCCATATCCCTACAAGCTGGAATGTGGCATGAGACAGGGGGGGTTAAGCTCACCTGTCCTATTTAACCTTTATATAAATGGACTGATTGAGGAGCTCAGCATGAAGCATATCGGTTGTTATATAGATGGAGTATGTTTCAATAACATAAACTATGCGGATGACATGGTCTTGCTGAGTGCCTCGGTCTGTGGTCTCAAAAAGCTACTTGACATTTGTGAGCGTTACGCAGCGGAGCATGGGCTGATATACAATAGTAAAAAGAGTCAGTACATGGTCTTTCACGGTGGTACCAGAAAGGTGGATACAGTGCCGACTCTTTTACTCAATGGTGTTCCTTTAGCTAGAGTCGAGGAGTTCAAATACCTAGGACACATTGTGACGTCCACTTTGAAAGACGATACGGATATCGAAAGGGAGCGAAGGGCACTGTCGGTTAGGGCGAATATGGTTGTTAGGAGGTTTGCGAGATGCTCGTTAGAGGTAAAAATGACGTTGTTTAGAGCTTTTTGTACATCCTTCTACACTTGCAGCCTCTGGGCAGCATATACGCAAAGGGCCTACAGTGCCCTTCGCGTCCAATATAATAACGCGTTCAGGATGCTGGTGGGGCTCCCCCGCTGGTGCAGCGCTTCGGCGATGTTCGCGTGCGCACGAGTGGACTGTTTCTTTGCCACAATGCGCAGGCGAACATCGTCGCTGGTGCAGCGCATGCGGGGGAGCTCCAACGGCATGCTGGCCGCGCTCTGTGAACGCCCTGATAACCTGTATATCAGTCACTGCTGTCATATGCATGCAGAATACAGGCTAAAATAATAACTGTTATATTATGTAAGTAATGTGTGTTTTTCTTTAAATGTGACTTTTATTAATGTAATTTGATCTGTACCTATTTATATGAGTCTTGGATACTTGCAATAAATGATTATTATTATTATTATTATTATTATATCCTTTTTCTGTTGCTTTTGCCTTTTTAAAGTAGCCTATTTACCCTCCTCTGTTATAATCTATATCTGCACTACTGCATCAAAACAGGTGACCTACGAGCACCGTAGATAAAACTGGATAAAAACTACCAGGCTGCCTAGAAACGCCCGACCGGCATCTTAAGTTTTCCCTTTTTTTACCAACTTCCAAAAAGGAGGAGGTTCTATATTCGGTTGTGTTTTTTGTATGTTCAACGATTATTCAGCCGTTTGTAGTGCTCCAAGGTATAGGTACCATTTTTCCGAAGGTGCTGAGAGAACTCCTTACTCATTATTATGATACAAATTTTGAAAGTCGGTGCCAGCCCAGAAAATTGCTGAAATCCTTGACATGCAAATTATATTTAAGATGGCTCGTGGCTGGTACTACCTTCAAGTGCGAAGATTGAGTAGAGAAATCGTTGAATTTTAGGAGATTTCTGATAAAGACACTATATAAATAATAAGCTTAATTTAATACTTTTTTGTGTTGAAAATCATTTTTCAATTTTTTTATTAAAAAATAATAATCAAGAACTGCATATTATCCGCTATCCGGGATGAAAGTATGTGGGGCTTTACCGGCTTGTCCCGGAGTCAGGTGTAAGGCGAACGTGACGCGCATCGCGGTCGTGCTGCAAAACCGCACATTATGTGTTTTCACATAAACACAGCGTCGATATGAAGATTGCGCTTGTAAACTGTCATAAACTTACCTTAATTGTCTCTACTTACTGACAATTTTCTCTGTTTGCCACCCTTGATCTCAGCTAATATGTTTTGGCAACACTAGCTTCTCCGCTCATAGCGTTTTGTAAACTCGAAATGTCAACCGCCAAAAAATTTTCTTTTCTGAAAATAAGTAGATTTTTGTGTTTTAATTCACCTAAAGTAGTGAATATAACTCAATTTCGAGTTTTTGCACACGTAGTGATATTATTCTCCATGTTTTAGTTCTTCAATCGCGGATTCGGAGGTCCTTTGTTCTCGCGGCCACATGTGGCCGCTTGGGTTTTGAAGAGTTGGTGCAACGCAGTGTGTTCAGTGTAGTTTGTGCTGTGAGTAAGTTGTCGAGTGAGCAACAGAGTCGCTGCGAATTCCTCCAGCTCTGAATCCTCGGATTTGGAGGCCGACTTCCAAAGGGTAAGTCAGAAGAACTAATACTAATGGACGGCTTGAATTGGGCGAGGGTGGCCTCATTTGATAATACTGCATTTCTAATAGCCCTAAGAGCCAATCCGGGTGTCAGGGTCGGATTTTAAACTATTAGCCGCCCCTAGGCACTGAAAAATTGCCGCTCCATTATTGAAATATCACTGAGAGTTGTTTAGCTTTAACATTCTGCATTAACTAAATTAAGCTGGAAATAAATGACTTGTTACACCAATGCAATTACTAGGTATGCATAAAAGTTATAAACGTCATAACAATGTCAAAAAATAGCCAGCCAATGTACATAACTCCATACCGCATTGAATACACTGGTTTAGTCAATAATGGATTGCACCATTTTAGCAATGGTTAAAATATCATCATGGTTTTAACGATAAACCATAAGTAGTCAATTCTAGCCAGTGATTGTCCTCAATTGTTGATATTCCAGACACAATGGGTGCTCTATTGTTGTACGGCCACCGGGGGCCGCTTGAGAGTTGATGAGTTAATGTTTAGTTAACAAATTTGAAAAATATAACCCATTCCACTTGTTTCATTACAATATTTAAGTTAAAGAACTAAAGATTTATTAAAACTGCTATCGTCTGCCCCCCGTATATTTGCAGCCGTATCCAATTGGGTTGCGGTAACCCTACGGGCAAAGGGGGTGCGACTGCTTGCATACCTAGACGATTACTTCCTGGCTGGTTTTATAGATTCAGAATATAAACCCAAACTTATACATTTAAGTAAAGGTAAAGAGTATCTAGCGGAAACAGTGAGAACTATGGCTGGCTTAACTTATGGCCTATTAAAACAAAGAGAATTAAGCTTCGATTTACTAGGGGTTTTACAGATGGTGTATGGGGCTTATGTCAAATTTTTAAAATAATTACATTTAAGTAATTAATGTTCTACTCTGAGTGCGGAAAGTACTCATCAACAGAACTATGCAATTTGCAAATTTAAATGTCAATACATTTACCTCAATGACAAACTAGGTTGCGGAAATCCTTCCTGCCAGGGGAGTAGTGAGAGCCCTTTTTATTGTCTTGAGGGAAGAATCAATTAGAAAACATTGTTTACTTGGAAACCAGGACTCTACCAAGCTGGCCTTCTTCTTCTTCTTGTAATAATGACTGACTCGGTGAATTGCCAATATCAGAGTAGCTCGAAAGACTCTGCTAAGCTGGCCTTATGAGTTGTGACTAACAGGCTGCGAAAGCCAAGAAGTTTAAGAGGTCTTGGGCTGGCAGGTAAGCTGTCAAAAATCAATTTAGAAACCAACCCAACAGTTGCAGTATCTAAGAATTGCCTCGATCACAAAGGAAAAATTAATGTTCCTGGCACTAGAAAGGAAGTTAATGATAAGAATTATTTCTTTCTCAAATATTACAATATTGAGAATACAAGAGTAAAGTATGCAGTTTAGTCAGGTGCAAGGAAGTTTGGGTCAACTGAGTTCCAACAGGATCATCCCAAGTGGCCACCTACACCATTGGGATTTCCACTAAGCCCATGATCCATGAGTCGGATAGAGATGCGAAAGTCAGTTCTGTGCCTGATCTCTCTCCAGTCGTGCCGGCCTTCCGCCACTGGGTTATGAGAGTAAAAGGAATAGAGGGTGCTCTTGCGTATTGAGCACACACTTGGGCACTATAAAATTACTCCTGTGTAACTGGCTTGGTTTTAATAAACTGACCATGAGCACCGATACCAGTGTGGGAATTAATATTCAAGGCAGTAGACAGCAACAAGGAGTTGTATCTGCGCCCATATACATTACCTGACAACCGATGCAGCAAATGCAGCTGGTGCAGGATGAAGATTCTCCAGAGGGGGTCCCCCATATAAGTACCTACTTAACATTACCTGACAACCGATGCAGCGGATGCAACGGATGCAGAATGAGGAGTTTCTCTCAGTATATTATGTCTTGATTCGGAATCAAGCTCAATTACTGCAGACAGCGCATAATATAATATTAGTCCCATGTGACATTCGCGCGCTGATGGCTTATATCCCAAAGAAGGAAGGTACACACTAAGCCTGCTCAGTCCAACTCGCATATTGTTGATATTGACAGTGAGAACATTCTCTTGTCGGCAGTATCAGTACCTTTCGGAAGGGTACAATTATTACCAATTGTCTATCAAGGAAACGGCAGCGAGCGGAATGGCACCTACTACCCACTGCAACAAACAGACTGATTAGTCATTGGGGCACTCCAGACGTCGACAGATTCGCGTCTGTAGACTCAACTGTGGTCAGCAGACAGGTTTTGCCATATCCAAATTTTAATCGCTATTTTTAAATGCTGAAGACAAGTCAAAATGAGACTTTCAGTATGCTTAGCATGACCACCATAGACGAGTTTGTTATTATGATAAAGAAGACAAGGTAATGGATTAACAAAGGGAATCTGTCAGTTGTGCACAAAATCTGGCAATGTTTCTATTCCTTCACATTTCTACTATGGCCATGCTAAGCCTGCAGTTGGACTGGATGTTCCCACCTCCTAACCTTGTACTAGCCCATCTGAGCAATGCTAGAATCAAGAAACAATATCATTTATTGACAGATATGTAGTCCAGGGGCAGATACAATCTAATACACACACAGGGCATAAGCCTCTGAACCTTCTGTGTAAATAGAAATACTCTCGGAGAGTATAGTGGATACAACAACGGGCCTGCCACCCGAAGTGAACCAGCTAACACAACTAGTCTGGATGATGAGAGGTGGGGACAAACTATCGCTGGATGGTCAAAACCAGAGAGACAATAATTATTGACCTATAGCTGAGGACAATCCCCTCTGGAAACATTTTTGCCTCAAATAAGAGCCAAGAATGGTGGCAAGCCAAGAGTGGTGGCAAGAATGGTGCAAAAAGTATTGAGATCTAACCTAATTTAAATATTACATTTAAATACAAATTTAAATGAAGCTAACTCTTCATATAATAGACAATTTTAGTTTAAAAGATTGTCCTTTTTACACTTCATGGATTGGAACAAAATGGTCAAAACCATATATCCTTAAGGCTAGTTCCTCAGCTCAGCCTTCTAAGTCAAAAGGCCGAAGATGGGATCCAGAAGTTCTGCTTAATTGGCTTTCTAATTTAAGTTGTCAGGATAACATATTCAAAACATCCCAAGGAACAACAGCAATCCTTTTATTAGCTCCTTATCTTAGCATCTCTGTAGGCAGGGCAGTTTGTTGCCCACATCTGGATAAAGGACTGTGCCCCGTAAAGTGACTGCAGAAGTTAATGTCTAAGTACAGAAGAGAAATATTAGACAATTTAGTTTTAACTTTTCATTGGCCAGACCACATCTGATATCCAGAACGGTAATAACGGGTTGCCTAAAAAAGCAAAACTACATGAGAAAGCAGGAGTTTCTGCCTTACTGATCCAAGGTAACCTCAGCAGGTTGGTTAGATAACCACCCAGTAATTACTTCCTAGGAAAGGCTGGAGAGGTGAATCACCTAAAAAAAAAAAAAAAAAAAAAAAAAAAGTATCGCTAGGAAATTGGCATAAGTAATAACAGTTTTTTTTTTACTATTTTCTCAATACTACCAAATAATAATAATTAAGTACCTAATTGGAACTTATAAACCAAGTTTATTGGGTATTATTAAAATTACCTACAAAGCTTTAATTGTGACCTCAGGAATCAATTTAAGTGGGTTAAATTGAGGTTAAAATAGGAATTGTAGGGGCGAGTTGCACCAGAGGCATAATTTAAGTTAAGGTTAGCATCAAATATGGCGTCCATAATAGACTTTTACTAGGGATTTGATAGTTCATTTGACCTTTTGTTATGGTTAAAGTTGAAGTTATAGTTAAAGTAAGTTGGTGCAGCCCACCCTAGGAGAGTTGCTACTGCCCACTACCTCTCATTTTACTAATTGTTGTTTTAAATATGCCAAAAGGACATATTATAAAAGTTTTTTTGTCTTTTGGGAATTTATTTTATGCTTATAATATATATACTGTTTATTTCCTTATAACATTTGTGTTGTTGCAATTATTATTATTTTGCATTTAGGTATGATATTGATATTATACTAAATGTAACAAAGTTATTTCACATAGCGTTTTGTGTTTTGTCACCAGCAGATATCAAACAGGTCTTCATATCGACGCTGTGTTTATGTGAAAACACATAATATGATATTTTGCACTACAACAAAATAGTTATTATGTGTTGAAGCATAAACACAGCGTCGCAGGAAGAACTTCCTGGTGAAGACTATGAGCGGAGAAGCTAGTGTTGCCAAAACATATTAGCTGAGATCAAGGGTGGCAAACAGAGAAAATTGTCAGTAAGTAGAGACAATTAAGGTAAGTTTATGACAGTTTACAAGCGCAATCTTCATATCGACGCTGTGTTTATGCTTCAACACATAATAACTATTTTGTTGTAGTGCAAAATATCATATTATGTAAATGATCGCTTTAAATCCTGTCGTACCCTTGTTAGTTGAAGAAGAAAGAATATATTACATAGGTTAAGGACCTATGACAAACATATTATTCTTTCTTTTTCGTACACCAGCAACTTTTTTCACCATTTAGGCAAATAATATTATGTATTTATTTTGTTCATCGAAATATTATGCTTTTATTATTAGTCGTGCAGCGGTTAATATAGCTGTGCTTATACAATTTACCATGTCTTCGTTAAAAATGAGTATTAAATTAGGATTTAAAAATTAAGTTTATACCAAGGGTGAAATCCAACATGAATAAATATTTAAATAAAAAAATTAGGAAAAAAATTATGATGCTTAACTGAATATCAGCGATATCATTATGACGTATTTACTAACAACAGCTATTACAGCTCTTTATATATCCGTTAATGAGGTTGGTGCATCGTTGAAACGTCTTTATCTGACCAGGAAGCCGCTATCCCCCATGCACCGGGCATTGTATGCAAATCGCGGGATTCCCAGAGTCCGGCGGACCACGACACTGCCTGCACCAGATAACTAAATGTGTGATGAGAATATTAATAACTATAGATGACGCCCGCAACTCCGCTGGGCGTCATCTAGTCAACACCTCCATCGTGGGTATTGCAGACACAATAGATTTTCGATTGTTATGCGGCAGCCGGCTGCCGCTTGGGGATTGATCAAACCTTACATTTTTACCGGAATAAAAATTCAGTCATTCCCCATGGTTCAAAACATATCTATACCAACTACCAAACTTAATCTAAATTGGATGAGGGGCAAGCGGGAAAAGATAGTTGACATCACAGATTTTCCTATTTATGATAAGTAAGGGCAGTGCACATCAAAATAAGTATCGCAGTTATTCATTAGAACCATGGACAGATTTTATGGATAAAATATCGTCACTTTGTGTATACTACAGTAGAAAGAGACCCTTTTCATGACCGCCATACTAGGCGTGCGGTTTTGGGCAGTTCACATTGCAAGGTGATGGGGTGATGCATTTTTAAACAAGCCATTCTAAACTACATACACTACAGAAGCAAATATACACACTTAAGCACTTAAGATAATATATTTTTAACATTTCTGTTTTAGCCTTCTGGTTGATAAAAGGCAAAAAATCTTTAGGGAACTAGTTTTTTAATGTTTGGGAACCACCTTGAAATAATTATTAACACTTTAGTATTGTTGAAATATAAAGAAATATGTTTAAATATATGTTTTTTAAATATCCTGGTATAATTTTCCACAAAACTTCTGTCTCATAATAGTAACAAAAATATTGTCAGCTTTGAACAATTCAGAATCATTAAATATTTATTCGAAAACAGCTCACACACCAGTATATTATTATATAAGTCTTGTTTCAAATCATTCGGAATTTTCCGTAAAATTTCGGACTTGAGTAAATGGATGGTCGTGGGCCGCGGCCCGTGGCATGATTGAGTGTTGACGATGTTAACAGACCTGCAGCAAAAATTACTTGGACAAACACACGCCACGTACGGCGAGGTAAATAAATGTTTACCCTCGTATATTACGCAACGCTTTGAGCATTTGAAATAAACGAGCAACGCACTTGGGATTCCTCCTGTACATCCTTTTCTTTACGTGATGCGTCTTCCCCCATATAAAAAAAAATAACAAAATAAATGAGAACATAAAATAATATAATTAATATTATGATAGCGCGTTGATGTCTAATGCATGACGCTATATCATTATACCATAATAAAGCTTAATTATAAGCTATGACGCTAGTTTGGCTTTGCCCAGTGAAGCCAAACGAGCGTAATTTGTGAGTCGTGACTCGTGAGCCGCAGAATTTCTGCCGGGCAGAATTCTGCTGCATTCAGTTTCATACAAAAGTCATGTTTGATTCACACGGCGACTCAAAATGAGTTGTCATTTGTATGACAAGAAATTCTGCCCGGCAGAAATTCTGCGGCTCACGACTCACAAATTACACTCGTTTGGCTTCACCCTTAAAACTGATAATAATAAAAATAATAATAATGCGGCTATTTAATTTGAAGGGCCCATTCGAAGAGTGGCGAGTCATCGTCTGCCAACTTTATGATACATGTTTCCACGTTGCATCGGCAGACGCCATATAGTCCTCCCATAGTCCCAGTTACCCAGTCCACTAGCACCTCACCCCCATAGCCCGGTATCATTTCTAGTATCCATTCCTGCAATAGTCCTACACTGGCCGCTGGCTCTCCTTGGTAGTACTCCCATAGTGCATACAGGGAGAGTCGCCGGCCGATGTCACATTACATTTAGATTAAAAGTGTGTTACGGGGCCTCTACTACATTTGAAGTACTAAATGGAGACAAAAGTGATAGATTATTTGAAGTGAAAGCTTCTTTAGCGGCGTTGTTCACTTTTGAGATGGGTAAAAATGTTAAGTTCACATCACGAAACGTGATTTGAAAGAAAATTTGCAAGAGAAAGAGAAAGAGTAGATTCCCAGCGTGGCAAAGAAGAGAAAATATAATATCCCCTGTCTATCTAGCCAGCACTACCGAAATACTCCTTCAGTAAACTGCTATTTAATTTGTTTTTGACGTTAAAAGCGTCAATAAATGGCTTCGCAAAAATAGTAAAGTTTTACTGTCTCCTGGTATTTTTTATCTTTTACACTGTCTTTTATTTAAATTACTATGTAGTATGTATGTAGTTAGGTATTTTAATCCTACATTCCTCTAACGGTCACTATAAGGCCGCGTTTCTACTAACGCGAACGCCGTGTCGTCGTTGTCAAATTGACCAATCACCATGCTCGAAATCATCGCTTCGCTTCGCTGTCATTCCGCTGGAATAGCACAATTGGTCAATTCGGGCACCGCTAAGCTCGGAGCGCAGCGCTCCACTCCGCTCCGCGTCAGTGCAAACGTCTACGTCACTTTAACCGGTTGTCACGTATAGCCAAACCGCGAATACCCGCTATAAATTACATTCTGACAAGTTATTTCTGTGATTAGTTTCCTTTCCCCGAATACTATCGGTTGACTTATCTAGTTTCTATTAGCTGTCGTCAAGGGGCATCCCTGTCGTTATGGACGCCATATTAGAGCTGCTAATGACTGTGACGATGACTGATGACTGATGAGTCGATGACTGACATAGCATTAAGTTGGGTAGCGTGACCAAATACGAAATTGATGACATAAAATATAATATTCAAATATATTCACATTTTAGGTATTATCATATTAGACTCCGTTGCGTCGAAATTCGTTTATCACGCAGGTAGGTACAATGTACATTGTCCTTTCCCGCGACTCAAAGTATCTTCATGCCCAACAAAATCAGTTCGGTGTTTTGGACGTGAAATAGTGACAGATTGACACACTTTCGCATTTATAATAATTATAGTAGTATGGATAATATTATATATAATGTTATATTGTGGAGCTGGTAGATATTATATAGGACTAATATACCCAATAATATAATTTTAGAGAAAAAATGTATCACAATGCTTTAATCTTATATTATTAGAATAATATAAAAAAATATCGTGATGCAAATAAAGCAAATTAGTACTTAATTAAAATAATATTATTCATACAACAAGTTCAATGACATTGTTAAAAAATTATTAACTTTTGATTCATATTAATTAAATCGGCGGACTCGCGCACGAAGGGTTCCGTACCGTTATAGAGCAAAAATAGGCTAAATATTGTGTTTTTGTATTTACCTCCCTTAAATTTTTATTTTATTTTAATATTATTATTAATTATTAAAGTAGACATATAATTAGGGCTTTTGTTAAAATATCGAGCAAAAAAGGCCTAAAAATCACGTTTGTTGTATGGGAGCCCCCCTTAAATATTCATTTTATTTTATTTTTAGTATTTGTTGTTATAGCGGCAACAGATATACTGCATAATCTGTGAAAATTTCAGAAGTCTAGCTGTTTTTGAGATACAGCCTAGTGACAGACAAACGGACAGACAACGAAGTCTTGGTAATAGGATCCTGTTTTTACCTTTTGGGTACGGAACCCTAAAAAAGAGGTAACGCATGTCAGTACTTCGCTCTTTTATGCAGATCCCTAATTCAATCGCAAAGTTTACGATAACATGTTTACTTTAATAAACCAGTTATAAGGTCATTATCACTTATCAGTTGATAAACTTGTTGCTCAGTATTTCCTGTCACTTACGGCTGTTGCATAATAATAACATCATTAAATGTCATTCACTCAGATAACACTGTACCTGGCTAAAAAACAACAATTTTATTACCAGTTATGTTAATCCAATTATTCCCAATAGATCAGGGGTTCCCAATATTTTTCAGCGCACCAGGGCGCGCGCCGCCGCCGCCGCGGCGCATTGTTTGGGAACCTCTGCAATAGATAATTGTTTCACCGGTGTTTCTTATTAAATTGGAAATCACATAGCGATCAAAGAGCTAACAAAAACTTTTGCGGGTCCAACATAATTAGTACAAGTAAATAAATATATTGTATAAGTGGGAATTATTTTTCCATAGTAATAGTTAATTAATAATAACTACACGGTTTTCAACATTACAATGAGGAATGAGGATAAACAATATAAAATCCATAGATTTACTGCAAAACATAAATACTTCCTTCCGGTCTGTGTAATGTTTATAACTTATTAATTATCACAATACTGTCAATATTAGGTATAGTTTTCACGCGACTAGCGAACTCAACTCAAGCTACGAGAATAGGAGTAACAACCCGGATAATACAGACTATATACTGGCAGCTCTCCGGGAAAACCTAGCTAACCCGCAGGGCGGCTGAACATAACTTGTTTGTTTGTGGGGAATTCCCAAGCTTAAGCACATTCCTCGCTTCCAGGTAAAGATCTCTAGGCAAAGAATAAATACACTACGCGACGCGAACTCTAGGTTACACGGATAATCCCCGCGTTCCACTTAGCGTTAAAAGTTAAAACCGATCAAAACGCTAAAAATAGGGGGCATTTTGAGCGTTTTGATCGTTTTTAACGCTAAGTGGAACGCGTGGAATATGTTTTTGTCTGTAATTTTTTTTAAGTTTGCATAGCTTTTATCAGGGGCTTTGAGCGTGGTGACCGAATGAATAAATCCTGCGCCCACTCCGTGTGCGGCGTTGCCGTGCATCGTCTATCGTCGTTTCAGTTTGGAATACTTCAGCACGGTGTTTGTGTGCGTGCGACTAGACGTATAATTATTATTGCGTAAGTTAATAAAAAATGCTATGCACCTTTACCGCGGCAGTCCCGAGTGCCACAAGTTTTTTTTTATGTCTTATCTATGAGTTTGGCTGACAGACTTAACTTGACAGATGAAGTACGGAGAATCTGTAAAAAAAGTTGTGAATAGCCTATTCAACACTTTATCAGAAAGTGGTGAAACTGGCCCGTAAGTACGTTTTAGGTACAAATAATTTGAAGAGGTCACATACATGAGTTTTTAAAATCCATCACTTCCTGATAAGTGCCGGATAGGCTATCCACCACATAACTTGACAGATGAAGTATGGAGAATCTGTCAAAAAAGTTGTGGATAGCCTATCCGGTACTTTATCAGGATGTGGTGAAATAGGCCCTAAATCTGCTAAACATACTCTGTGTCTGTGTTTATTATTGTCTAAAAACCAAACATGATCTCTTACGCGTACAAAGACTGGACTTTTATTTTATTGCATTTTATTACAAAAATATAATTTAGATTTGAGATCACAGTTGTACAACCAACAAGGCTACAACGCAAATCTGTGAAATCGGTCAAGGAATCTCTTGATTATTTGTTAATTTAATGCAAGTTATTGATGACTTGCATTGACATTTGTTTTACCAATATTATTTTAATATAATTAAATGAAAATATTAGCATACGTTTACGACGATATAAAATATTTTTATTATTTTATGCTATAAAGCTACGGAAATATTAGGTAGATGAATTTAAGGATTTTAATGAGTTAGGCCTTCAGTATATTATGAGACCTCGTGAACCTCCTGCGTGGACCGACCACGGTCAAGAACGCTATGTAGATTGTAGATTGTAGAGGTTCAATATCACTTTATTATACATTCTTCCGTTTTAAAATTGTACAACTATTGTGTAATTCTACTACTGAACAGATTGTAATGAAATTTTTCACACAAATAGTCTAGAGCCTGAGAAAGTATGTAAGCTATTTTTTAACTGATCAAAAGGGTTGTAAGGGGCTGTTTATGCATAAGTTTGTTTCAGTTAAGTTAGTTGTAACTTATAATAATTGGCGCTAGATCGCGTTGTTGGTAATACGAAAAAGATTATTTAAAACAATCAAATATGCATACCGCAGAAGTAACTCTATCGTGGAAATTTTGCAGTAGTGTAGGCTATATATTTTCATCCCGGCTTTCCCTGCAGTACTTCCCACGGAAACGGGAACCACCGTGCGCTATAAACTGAAGTCCACGCGGACGGAGTCGCAGGCAACACCTAGTACTGAATAAACGAAACCTGTAATTATATTGGGTCTCTCTACATATTTTTGTCCATTTTATTAATAATAATGACATGTCAAAATCTAAAGTTCACTGATTCTGAGGTTTTTTTTTTTTTTTTTTTTATTAAATAAGGGGGCAAACGAGCAAACGGGTCACCTGATGGTAAGCAACTACCGTCGCCCATGGACACTCGCAACATCCGAAGAGCTGCAGGTGCGTTGCCGGCCTTTTAAGAGGGAATACGCTCTTTTCTTGAAGGTTTGCAGGTCATATAGGTCCGGAAATACTGCTGGTGACAGTTCGTTCCAGAGGTGAATCTCACACTAACAATTGGACCCTTTGAAATTCTTGATCATTTTAAATTTGTATTATACATACCTACCTCTTATAATCTTAAGTAATTTGTAATGGTGGAGGGTCTAAAGCCGTCATTATCACAACGTTTAGAATAAAAAATTAGATAAACCTCAAACACTCTGGCATTATATTATATTTATTTATTTATTACAATGACATCGTCGCTAGTCACCAGTTATTATAACCAATAGCTATGTCCACACTATGCCTTTTTTGTCATCTAGGGTTCATTAGGGTTATTGCACAGTCAACAGCGCACGTGAGGCATGCCCGCGACGCATGCGCTCTGACCGTATCAAAAACTTTCGTATGACAATGTTGTCAATTATTGAATGCGCCAAATTAAAGGAAGATGACGAAAATTGAAGATGAAAGTGCATAGTGTGGACATAGCTAACCTTTGGGATACATACTACTATTTAAACGGCATACATTACTGTAACTTAACGGCAATAATATTATAATTAATTTTTATTTTTGCCAACTTCTGAAGAAGTTGTTTTTCCCATAGGCTCGCGATGGCCTTGAGTCTTCCCTCTGTTGTAACGGCGGAGGGACTAACGCCGTCATTTCCTCGTTTAGCAATAATAATGTCACTGTTGTAATACAGTAATGATATTAGATCGGAATCTATCGGATCGTATGGCTTTTCTCCAGCTCCAGATTGTCCAGGTAAATATAAATAAAAGATTGCAGTGATAAATTTTGTTTTAAGCCTCGTTAGCATTTCTTGATCACGCGGTAACCGCGCATTTCGCGATAACAACTAGTCTCTGTAATTTCAAGGGAAGTATCTCCATTGATAGCAATGCATTGAAATCGGTCGGTCTACCGGTGTAACCTTAAGAAAAGATTAAAAAAGTTTTCGGATTGATGTAATTAGTGTACATGGCCAGTCATGCAAAATAACTTAGATCGTCATCACCCTATTGATCTCCGAAGGTGATATATTGAATGAATGCTATGAGTAAGGGCCGGGACACAAAAACACGACACGACGTCGTGTCGTAGAAACTCACGACACGACCGCGACGTCGCGTCGTAGAAACTCACGACACGACGCCGTCGATACATCGACCCTACCTGCCCCCCTAGACAAGTGGCAAGCGACTAACGCCACGCTAACGCTACAAAATGTATGCGATTTGACATAAGTCATCGCTTTGCTAGCGAATACTAATGTCAAATCCCATACATTTTGTAGCGTTAGCGTTAGCGTAGCGTTAGTCGCTTGCCACTTGTCTAGGGGGGCTTGATGTATTGGCGGCGTCATGTCGTGAGTTTCTACGACGCGACGTCGTGTCGTGAGGTTTTACGACACGACGTCTTGTCGTATTTTTGTGTCCCGGCCCTTAGGAGCACAGTGGGCAGTGGGCACCCGGCACAGTTTCGCAACGTCAAGGCTGGCGCGGACGTGGCAAAGGCCGTATGCGCATCACATCCTAACTGCTGCCTGTTTCGGATTATATAGAGCCCCCATTGAGGCCTCGCTGCACTTTTTCTTTAGAAATGTAAAGTTTAAAAGTGGAAAACATCGTTAGAGTTCAATGTCCAGCTAAACAGTAGGTAATTGTTTCTGGAAATGTGAAAAAATTCACGGCAGTAGGAAATATGCTGAATTTAAAAGGAAAAATATTATCATGGTAAAGAAGACTTCAAAAGTTATTGAGTAATTATAGCCGATCAACTAAAAAAATGTATTCGGCGAAGTATAAAGGAACTTTTCGTTCAAATTCCTTTGAACGGAACTGAGATGATGTTGTTAGTAGTGTAAAATGTAAAACACGTTATAAATGTACATTCATTGACCATACAAAAATTATCAAAAACTAGCGGTACTTACTACGGAACCCTATATTGCGCGTGGCCCCACACGCACTTGGCCGGTTTTTTACTTTATGTTAAAAAAATCCAATCAACAGGTGATTTTTTTCCGAAATTGTTTTATTTTCTCTATTTTGGCGCGTCTTTAAATTATATTAAATAATTATCACTATTATCCATAGGAATACATAATATTAAAAAAAGAACCAAATGCGAGTTAGACTCGCCCATGAAGGGTTCCGCAGCAGCAATAAGGTTTATTTTTATGAAATTAATAGGTTTTTGATTTATTTTTATATTTCAGTCGATTTAATGAAATTTAGATTAAGGTTTACCACTTATGACGTATAAAAAAAACTACTGGCTAAATGCCGTTCAAACCAATTTTCGTTGGTAGTTTTTATAGTAATCTACATCATATATTTTTTTTAGAATTATCATGCCCCTACTTTAGAAATTAGAGGGGGGGGGCACACATTTTACCACTTTGGAAGAGTCTCTCTCGCAAACTATTCAGGTTAGAAAAAAATGATATGAGAAACCTCAGTATGATTTTTGGAGACTTATCCATAGATCAAAAATTTTTTTGTTTCAGTTGCACCTATGGGGACCCCTAAAATTTTTAATAATTTTTCCCTTTTTGCATCAAAATCTTAATGCGGTTCACAGACTACATCTACTTACCAAGTTTCAATAGTATAGCTCTAATAGTTTCGGAAAAAAGTGGCTGTAACATACGGACGAACAGACAGACAGACAGACAGACATGACGAATCTATAAGGGATCCGTTTTTTGCCATTTTAGCTACGGAACCCTAATTATTACAAAAAGTTTTTTTTTTTTATAATGAAGACATGATTGGATAAACCACTCTAACAATTTGAAAACTTCCGTTTTTTTTTGCATAAATGGAGACTTTAGGATCAGGAAAATGATTTAAAATCAGGAAAATATAGATTTTATTTAAAGATGATAAATTAAAAGTTTCTTTCAAAGTAGGGAAAAATGAGTAATTATTGTTCTGTTGTAAAATGTTACTTACAGGCTTCATCCGCTCATATTGTATTTAATTACTGTTTGCTAATGATGTTTTAAGGTAGTCATTACTCATGGTAGCTTTAAGCTTATAATTTCTAATATATAGCCATAGCCGCTTATAATAAGTCATTAGGATGGTATTCATGGTAGGAAGTATATTATTATAGCATCCATAGCGTAACGTCTGACGTCAATCATACATTTGAGAATAATCAACTTGTTCTCAAATATAAGATTTACCGCCGTAACGGTCAAATCAGTGTCCTAATTCCTGAAGATTAACCTTAACGGCATTCTTATGATTTATTAATAATCCTAGATATTATATTATCTTAAAACGAAAGTAAGTCGAACTGTTGTAGCGTATACTTTCATACTAATTATATTAATACTTTTATTAAGGCGACGCCTTGATAATTTGGCTGTAGAGATATCGATTTTTGTCAGCAATGACTAAAGCTAAGAAATTAAAGTTCATTGTCAGTATTCATCATATTTTTGTCTTTGAATCAACTTTTATAACACAGAATCAATGAAAAAGCAATCTGTAAAAAAGGGATTCTAATTTTGCCAACAGAGTAGAGTGATTTAAGTATAGCGGATTTATAACTTATGATTTATGAATATTAAAATATAACAGCTTTCCTAATAAAATAGCTTGCGACTCATTCAACCATAGTCCATACCAAAAATATGGCGCTTCTATCGCTAATGTCTGTACATATACGGCACACAAACTAGTCTTCAATGTCACGTTCACGATTGATGTTACGTCAAGTATTGTACCGTGTACGTTCAAAATTATTATGTTACCTCAGCACCTTTATGCAAATGACATCAGGATTAAGGCTCGAATTATATGCGATCGCCCAAAGGCGCGGTTTGTGCTCACAAGCAATTATTGTTACATGTAAGGCCGGCCATAGATGGACCCCATCTTGCAGTCGAGACCGACTGCAAGATGCGGTTGCCGCACGACGATCTGCAGATTCCATACTAAATTCCATAAATTCATATTCGCAATACACGGGCCGCTCGAGCAGTTCTTGAGCAGCAACAACGGTTCCGACCGCTATATAGCAGTCGGTCCCGACTGCAACTTGCAATCCGTCTATGGCGAGTCTATATTGCAGATCGACCGCACCGCTATTTACATAAATCGCTACGTATATTTGCTTGTGATGTCACGGTTTAACGGCCAAACCGCTTGTTCGAGCGGACACATATAAATCCCGCCTAAGGATTACTTTCGTAAATACTAAACGTAAACTATGAAAGAACTGCATTTGTTTTACGAATATAGAACCTCCTCCTTTTTTGGTAGTCGGTAAAATTTCTTTCGACAAACGATTAGCAATAACCCGAGTGGCGCAAGATGGGCCTAAGCATTTCAATGTACTACATGGTTTGTTGTGCAATGTCTTTCGCGATTAATTTGTTATTCTTCCCAACTGTACGCCTTACGATAATACACTCGTGTCTCTGAATAACTTATCTTTGAGCGTTGCGATTAAATATCTCTTCATGCGTAAGTATAGAAAACTCCATTATACGTACCTATCTGCAATTATATGCAATAATTTTGCAGATATAGGTTTCATTTATTGACAATAAAATATGTAATATTAAGTCACACAATTAAAGCCACTAATAATAAAGTATTGTTACTTTATTGTTAGTGGCTTTAATATATTAACATTTTAAAACAGACATTTCAATCCAATAATAAAGGAAAATGCAGAGATGTAAACATTTCAGGTGACTCAAACGCTAATTTTTAATGAACTTTTCAATAAAACCAAGTTTACGGCCTTTACGGGCACCAGTGTTCAGCCTTTTAGTGGAAACCGCAAGTTTAAATATGGATAGAAAAAATTAAAAAATAGTAATCAAAAATTACTTTTTTATTATACTCGCTTGAAAATGACAAAATATTGTATGAAAAACAGGACATAGGAATATTATGGCACACAAATCTTGAATAATATTTATTTAATTTGGTTCAATAGTGAGATAGAGAGATAGAGATCTCTCTATATCTCACAGAAATCATAGTCCAGTGCACTCAGAAAAGTATAATTGTTAAAATTTGAATGTATCGCAAAGCGCAACTCTATTTTATGCAAAATGTGTACAAGACTCCGCAAATACATCACTTTATAATCCGGTTCCCGGTCATTGCCTTTCTATATTGCATATAGTTATAGGTACAACATTTTTTTTTTTATGATAGGTATAGAGTACTCAAGATTTCTTTTGTTTTATGTCTAAATTTGATCTAAATTTTGATAAGACCCATGGATTGTATTATTGGTATGATTTTAGTAGATTCTTAAAAATTCTAATTCTTTATAATACTCATAAGTAATTAAGTAATGAGTATGAAGATTTTTTCTCTCAAGTATACGTAACAAGTAACAACTAACAATGTATATTTGACCTCTGAATATAAATCTCTAGTCGATAGTTCAATATAATCAACATTATATTGATTATTGAGTACAGTACTGAAAAGGTGGATCACTTTAATGACTAGGTGTCTATGGTGTAATAAATCAGCTAAGTGATAATACTTTAGAATCTGTATGGATCCTATTACAGAGTTCGCTGCGAGAGTAGCATCGCTGAAAGAGTAACTTTTTTACTTTTGTATGGAAAATTTCATGACGCTGGTGCATACAAATCACGAAAAAACTGCTCTTTCAGCGCTGCTGCTTTCACAGTGAACTCTATATTATACCCTACAGTCTACACACCCTAAAGTATTATCATTTAGTTTTACCGTATAGATACCTATAGTTCTTAGAGAAATATTAGGAACAGCATAGTTTTCTATCTGGGGGGCTATTATGAGCTCTTATATCCAGCCAGTTTACAGGCCAGTTTACAGGCCGTTGCATAGACACGGCCTGTAAACTGGCTGGAAACTGGCTGGATATAAGAGGTCGTAATAGCCCTCCTGTTCGTGTTACTGGTAGGAGTTAACGACCTCAGTCGACACTCGCTATGACCGCATAACAAAAAATATGACTAAGTAATTAAAATACTTAATATTATTTCATATTATATATAGGATATCCCGCAAAATGCTTCCGGCGAATACAGCGTATATTATTTTGTTTACGTGTAGGTTTATAATAAGCTTGCAGGCCTTTTAATTTTAGATACATGAATAATATCATGTCGGGTCCGCACATATTATGTGCGGACCCGACATGATATTATTTATATGTTGCTACTTGCTGGCAAGATGCCTGATTTAAATAAATAAATAGATAAATAAATAAGTAAATAAAAAAATATTTTTTAATTTGTAATTTCAATTAGCAAATAATTGTTTTTAATTATTATAGCGTCACAATTTAATACGATTTTGGCTGCTTCTACTTCCTGTATCGATATTTTCCAATCAATTGAATTTTACAGCGAGTAATCAATAAGCTATGTCCACACTGTGCACTTTCATCTTCAATTTTCACCATCTTTTGACAATCAACTTTCATATTGGCGCATTCAATAATTGAATGCGTCAACGAACGCAACGCCAACATTGTCATTAAAGAACAAAGCGAAAGTTTTGGATACGGTCAAAGGGCATGCGTTGCGGGCATGCCTCACGTGCTCTGTTGACTGCGCTATGATGCATGCCCTTATTGAACAAAAAAGGCTCAGTGTGGACATAGCTATACGAAGACAAATTGACAAAATCGCGAATAGAGCTTTCAATTATATTAAGATTCAAGGCCCAAGGCCAAGGAGAAGTCTTCTTCGTAAGCATTTAATGGGCGTTGTGCTGCCCACAAAAGATTCACGATCCCACCTTGTTGTAACCTTCTAACTTCGAAGCTTCCGACTTCTAACAAATTACAATACAATACAATAGGCCTATTTTTTATTTCGACCTGTTAGGAGTGAATAATCGATACATATTAGTTTATTTAAACCCTCGATTATATCCATAATGAAAAAAAAACTTGACACGTTATTTTTATATTATGGGCATTAAAAACACAGAAAAATGAAAATCTAGACACGCGGTAGTGTGTCAAGCCAAGTTCAAGTAAAACAGAATTGGCGAGCAGCACCGTGTGTAATATTACACGAACCATTTCGAGCCACTTTTGACCCCCTCATAATATAAATTACAGGTAAGTACACACAACACAAAATTACCTATATTTTACTAATGCATCTTGTTTCTACAAATGAGCTAAAAAATATTTATGAATTCCGGCTCATTTGGTACATAGAGTACGTACTAGATAGTAAAAAGTAAAAACAAAAGTAAATAAAGATTAGTGATAGACATCTTTAGGACTTCTCGTTTCGCTAGTAAGTATTTTATCTCAATATTAACTGGCAAGCTGTTCGTCTGTCTATTACTTCTACTTATTAATTTAATTAAAATTTCGTATTAACGATACTTAGGGAGCCGGGAAAGGATATAAGATATTTGTAGATCGTGTAAATAAATAAAAATACATTAAAGTACGAAGTATTTTATACTAGTAATAAATACTTTAAACAAATAGTAAATACTTTATATTAATAATCTATACATATTATAATATAACTGTAGAAATGAAAATTCTGTACATTAAAGATATTCAAAATTAATAAGCGGGGGGTGTCACTACATCGCTGTAAAAATGTGTATAATTTTTTGTCTGTCTGTCTGTCCGACTGTATGTTTGTTCCGCTATCACACGAAAACTACTGATCTGATTTGAATGCGGTTTTCGCAGATATATTTGTCTTCTTCCAGCTTAACATCTGGAGTATAAAAAAATTCCCCCCGCCCCTTTAGGGGACAAAAGAGGGGGTAAGATTTTGTATCAACTGATGAAGACGTAGAAATACTTTAAATAGCAAAACAACGTTTGCCGGGACAGCTAGTATCTAATATATCTATGGACGCTTCACACCACGTCAGTCTGGCCCCGTGCTAGGTACTTGAAGGACTTGTGTTACAGGTAGGTACCAGACAACGGAAATATAATATTTAATACTTTAGTTGTTTTTAAAATGAGTGCCTTACGCTCTGGAGTGAAGGTTGAATTTGTTATGTTCAGTTTTGTGATAAGTATAAAAGTCGCTTAGAACTTGAATATTTTTTTAAACGACATTACATTTTTATTAAAATCGCTATCAAAAGTACCAATAATAAGGACTTATCGTGATGATATTATACTTAATTATAGTGTTGTGGTTATATTTATTCATATACATTATAATATACAACCATGTGACATCGGTAAGTGGTTAGGGTTGACTGCAATGATGATGATGATGATGAATGTAATTTGCATAGTGGCATATCACATAATATGCTTTCACTTCTTAAAACAGCGCCTAAACCCCCAAACTTGTATCTATAAGGAATCCGGAGTTCTCTTAGTATCTTCGGAACCATAGTATACCTTGGTGCAAAATCTTGTGTTCTGGTAGAAAATGCTTAAGATACTTCTCATGAAACCAAAATCACCATATGTTTCCATAAACATTTTGAGAAGTTCAAATCGATTACTCATAGATCCCACAATCAGGTCACAATTTTTGTGAATATAGTACTAAATTGAAGTGAAACCTAATATAACAAAATTAAAATTTTGAAAATCGGTTTACAAACGGCGGAGTAATCGTTGAACATACAAAAATTTAAAAAAATATGTCCACAGCCGATTATAAAATGTAACCTCCTCCTTTTTGGAAGTCGGTTAAAAAGACGAAGCATTGCTATAATGGCAGAACTCCCAAAATATAGACATGCCTTTGTCAATAGACACTACTGTTTCCTAGGTCCATTCCTATATAAAAAAAAATATATACACCCGCGCAAATCAAAATATAAACAAAAACTATTTAAATACCTAAGTATACCAACTCACGTATGATGAGACTGAACAACTGCTATTAAGTAAGAAATAACTAGTAATTTTTTTGTATACTAAAGCTAAGTATATGTTTTTGTCAATTTAAATTATCCTCCAATGTTTTTATAATTAATTTGGTACCTATTCTGATAATCTATAATACTTTATTTTAAGTCCTTTATTTTGTAAAATTAAATACCTACTATGAATTTTAAATATACTTAAGTAAACTTAAGTTAAATGCATGATAATATATTTAATTATATTGTTGTAATATTTTAGTAAATCAATTTAATTACTGAGAAATGAGTCGAAATAATGTAGCTTACAACTTGTTTATTACTAAATTATAGAGTCATTGCTAACTGAAGAGCCCTGTGGTCCGAAATACAGACTTGATCTAGTTCGGACACAGATGACTTACTATATTATTTGTACATTTTTTATTTAATATAATATTATATCAAAATTATTATAATGTCAAACTTTTACTTGTAAGTGTTTTCTATGTGCTATATAATATTATGTTATTAAATTTGATGATGCAATAAATTATTATTATTATTAAATTATATAACTATTAAACTATCAATATACAAAAAATCTGCTTGTTAGGGTTTTCCGTTTTAGGGTTCAGTAGTCAACCAAGTTTTGTTGATTACAGAACCCTAATTAAACGGAACCCTAACGAGCTGACTTATAAGTTGTATAATAATTTAAGAATGACATTGTCCTACAAATAAAACAGTCCATATTTTAGGACCATCAATTTAAAGTATGAAATCCTTTCTATCTCTGTTAGCTACCACTTTCGACATTTTTCGCAAACAAAAATGTTGTTCATATTATCAAAATGAAGCAACTCACAAAAAATTAGCTTGATAGTAGGTAATCAAAAAAATTGTTGTTCTAGGGCACCCCTACTAGAGTGGTTAGGTAACATCAAACATGATGTCACATGTGTAGTGGTCAATATTTGGCCGCGCACATCCGCCTCATCAAGTGCAAGTCTCAATGTCATTCAACTCGACTATTTGCCGAGCAAACTGACAGTCAACTGTCAAGGTGATAGATAATAATTGTTAGCGTGTGGCCTATGTGTGTAAATTGTAGTATACTATAAATCTACCACAGCGATCCTCAAAATTTTTGGTTAAAGTCGAACGTCAACATCATATAATATTATGTCAATTCCATACATTTTGGACTTTGGTTGGCGATTCTATAACGAAGCGATAACGAAAAAATTTTGGCTAAATGGCCTGCAGACACAGCTAGCTAAAATCAGATAAATATTTAACACATTGTCATCATACTCCAAAACGTACTCATTAGAACAAATAATTTTCGTTGTGTGAATTCTAATACTGACTTGTTAAGCAGTTAAGGCTCACTTGGGTCAATCTAAGTTACAGTTAACTCTACGTTAAAATTACGAACGAGAAACATAAAATAATGATTATTATTGAACCGAAGTTAACCATAACCCAGGCTGATGCAAGGATGGGCCTCAAAGTTTTAGCAATTTCAAGACGAGACTTTATAAAATAAGAAAATGTACTCACGTTTAAATTAATTATTAATTAATTTGACAAAGTAATGAATGACATCGTAACGTGTGGCACGTTACGATGTCGCGATGTAGTTTTTTACGATGCTCGTCGTAGATTCCCACGACGCGACGTCGCATCGTGAAACGACATCGCATCGTGGTATCGTGTCGGTATCGTGTTTATGTGTCCCGCCCCTAACATAATAAGAATACGCGCCTTATATTCTGTGCCTTCATTTCTGTTGCCGCTATAATGACTAAAAACCTGATTTTTTGCAATTTTTTTGCTCGATATCTATAATGACAACGGCCTACCTGTTACTACTTGAAATCTTCACAAAATATACAGTTGTATTTATACTTTGATAATTATTAATAATAAATTTTTAATAAAATAAATTAATTACTAAGGGGGCTCCCATACAAAAAAAACACAATTTTTGCCTATGTTTCCTCTGTAATGGTACGGAACCCTTCATGCGCGAGTCCAACTCGCACGTGGCGAATTATTTTACTTTTGTTAAACCGATACAGCATTGAAAGTAAATGAAAGCTCTAGCTACTTATGTTAACAGAATCGAGGTCTGACTAGACTCCGTCTGCGTCATTTACGAGATATACAGTATACACGTGGTGTTGTTATAATGTATTGTAATTTATACGCTATGATTTATGCAATAATGTTACGATAATACGTCGATTATAAAGCGACAAATGGATTACGCCTAGATCTGATTCTAGATATAAGTCGGGTTTTGTTCTTTTTATACTTGGTTGTTTACTGATTTTGCAGTAAACAACCTAAGTATTCATAAAAATAACGAAAGCCTGACTTTTTTGATGCACCCAATATAATTTTTACAACCTAAACAAAATTTGTGCGAAATGACATAAGTATATGACAAGATAGAGTTTAAAATCTCAATGCGAATTTAAACTCTATCTTAGACTTTAGAGTTGAGTGATTTCAATAAGGCGTATACTACACAGTCATGCACTTTTATTATACACAGGGGCCTTTATATATAGTAAAAAGAAAGACATAACTATTTCTTTAGCGGACTCCGGCAAAATAGTTCCAAAGTGACTCAACGACGACGCGACGTGTCGTTGATCGTATATTGATCTGATGCAAAAAAAATCCCACAACAATTATAACTAAAAGTATTAACATAGACTGTTTTAATATCTAGTAGCCATAGCAATAACATTATTTTGAAAGCCACAAAATATTTGTATTAAAAAAATTTATTCTCATAGATACGACCAAACGACATCAACGCGCGCACGCACGGGGGACCGAATTCGTTCGCATACTTAATCTGCTATTCAATTGTTATTTTCATCACACTCAATATAGAGTCGCCTTTCTATAAATTTTATAGTTTTTCTGTAAAATTTGCGAAATTGACTCTATTTGAAGCGTTCGCTAAAATTGATAATGTTTTGATTATTATCAAAATCAATGAAGAGAGAGACTTTAGTCTCCTGCAGTGCTCACTATGCTTATGCTCTATATATCGGATAATACTTCGCGCGCGTGGAGCGACAAGACACGGCACGACCAAATATTGTTTGTACCCGGCAAGTCGAAGTACTATGAGATATAAACCTTGCTTCGCTCAGCTGCAGCTGCAGTGAGTGCGGTCTCACCTTTAAGGGCTCCCACATATAACTGCGAATACGCATCGTATCGAAAATATCTGTGACAAAATTCATCCTAAAAATTACATTGCAATGGGATGTGAATTCGCAGTTTTGTCATGTGGGAGCCCTATTATAGAGCCTACTGTCAACTGCGTCTTGTCCAACACAATAATTATGACGTAATATAATTACGTGGGCTTTCTCCGCTCAGGTGATTATAATGTGTCAGTAGTCGGTGGTGCTGATGAGGCAATCGGTACAGAATTTAGCGCGGTACGTGCCTCCGGCGCTGACAGCGGATTGTTTCAATAGTAACGACAATAATCTGAACAAGTTAAAGACTCCGATACAAGCAATCACTGAACTTCATATAAAAATCTTTTTGTGACTCGTTTCATAATTTGTCAGCGTAATTCCATGTTGTCCATGACAATCACGGCCGGAGTCTCTAAGTTTGCCTTTAGTTTATTCTAAAGCTTTCAAGCAATCTTTGATTTTATTTATTTATTTATTAAATTTAAAATGAAGTAAGGTTATGATTTATTATGTTTTACTATTTTTAGGGTTCCATACCCAAAGGGTAAAAATGGGACCCTATTACTAAGACTTCGATGTCTGTCCGTCTGTCTGTCTCCAGGCTGTAACTCAAGAACGGTAATAGCTAGAGAGTTAAAATTTTCAAAGATTGTGTATATCTGTTACCGCTTTAACAACAAATACTAAAAACAAAATAAAATAAATATTTAAGGGGGGCTCCCATACAACAAACGTGATTTTTTTAGCTTTTTTTGCTCTATATCAATAATGGCAACAGGCATGGCAACTTGAATTTTCCACAAAATCCTTAGTTAGGCTTGTTCTTTAATATTTAATAATATTATTAAAATAAAATAAAAAATTAAGAGGGGCTCCCATACAAAAAAGACAATTTTTGGTCTAATTTTGCTCTATAATGGTACGGAACCCTTCGTGCGCGAGTCCAACTCGCACTTGGCCGATTTTATTTTTAAGATACAGTAGGTATATGTACCATAAGATACCTTTATGTTTCTACTCGTCACTATAATTCTCAAAAGTTAAAAACTAGACAAATTATATAAACATTTCATGTGTCCAATGAATTGTTAAAAAAGTAATAGGAAATATTTCAAAACCATATTAATTTTACAAACAATCAACTCACACTTTACTTCAAGTATTTAATAACTATCGCGCTAGATACTGGCAGACAATTAATTAAAAAATAAAACAAACCACAAGTTGTATTCTCCCATGACGTCAAACAAACCGCTTCGTCCAAAAGAAACTCGTTGGAAAAAGGAAATAATAGTACGGAGCCCTGGGACAATTTTTTTTTATAACTATCAAGCAAATTTTTTTGTGAGTAGCTTCATTTTGATAAGACGAACAACATTTATTTGCGAAAAATCTCGAAAGTGGTAGCTAACAGAAATAGAAAGGATTTCATACTTTGATTTGATGGTCCTAAAATATGGATTATTCTATTTGTAGGACAATGTTACTCTTAAATTATATAACTATTAACCTACCAATACTATTTTAATCGGGTTCCGTTTTAGGGTACAGTAGTCAACCAAGTTTTGTTGATTACAGAATTTTCCGGATTACGGAACCCTAACCAGCTGATTTTTTATATATTGGTAGGTTAATAGTAATATAATTTAAGAGTAACCTTGTCCTACAAATAAAACAATCTATATTTTAGGACCATGAGGTCAAAGTATGAAATCCTTTTTATCTCTGTTAGCTACCACTTTCGACATTTTTCGAAAATAAAAATATTGTTCGTCTTGTCTTATCAAAATGTAGCTACTCACAAAAAAATTTGCTTGTTAGTAATCACAAAAAAAATTGTTCTAGGGCTCCCTGACTATAATAAAAGCGTTTAAAAATATATCCCTGCTTTCACAACTGTAAAACTATTTAACTATTTGTAGGGAAAAATCACTTACCGTAGCAGCTTCTCAACCAGTAGCCGGCCCAGGAAACCCGTGCCTCCAGTCACGAGGATGGTGGAACCGGCGAATACCTTGGCGATCTGGGAGTCCCCCAGACCCTCCTCAGCCTCCTTCGACAGTTCCTCGAGCTTCGTGTACCCAGACTGCACGTCCACCGCCATTTCTGGAACGAACAAGAATAATTAACACCTCCATAACAATACGACGATTTTGGGTGAGTCCTTTGCTCAGAAGAAGGATAGAATATAGGCTCTTAAAAAATACGAAGAAGAATATTCTTTACACTCATAGTAGCTTCCATGATAAACGCGAGAGGCAACACCACAAACAGAAATCTATATAACTATATATATAAAACTCAAAGGTGACTGACTGACATGGTGATCTATAAACGCACAGCCCAAACCACTGGACGGATCGGGCTGAAATTTGGCATGCAGGTAGATATTATGACGTAGGCATCCGCTTAGAAAGGAATTTGATAAATTCCAACCCCAAGTGGTTAAAATAGAGGATGAAAGTTTTCATATAATAATACTTCTTAACGCGAGCGAAGCCGCGGGCAATAGCTCGTAGACTATAATATTGTGTTGCCTCTGCACGGTCAATTTTTATGTAATTTGATAACGAGATACTTTCCGTACCTTTCTTTCATTGAGTTCCAGAAAAGGATTAATAGAGTACAGTTTTTATTTCGGATAAAATGTACGGCTTCTACTTATAACGAATTTAATTTTCGGATAAAATGTACAAGAACTCGTAATATTTTATTAAAGCAAATATTTCCTTGTTTGGATTGAATAGTCTTCGACTGGACTCATTTTGAGCAAACTTACTCGTAGCCTAACTAAATAGACCAGACTATGAGGTAGCGCTAGAATATAGGTAAGGCAAACTAGGCTACTTTGATTGCGGAAAAATGTACAATTTTGAAAAATAGGGAATATCTAGTTAATTTATTCGGAGGTATTGTTTTTAATATCAAATACTAATAATTGTTTAGTTACATTGACGTTCAATCACAGGTCCAATTATTAAAAAGTTTTGCTGGTAGGTATGTTATTAAATACATGTATAATGATATACACCGTACCTGAGCTCTTGATACTATGTTAAATGTTGGAATTGTTACTACACGACTAATTAAGCTTTTTATAAAAATATATATTTAAATAATTGCATTTTATATTTTGTTTTTTAATCTAGATTTTTTTTCATTTTAGGCTTTAAATTTTACAAATTCAAATTTATTTTTTAGATCCCTATTTCAAATGTTATTTTTACACTATAATATTTATATATATACTTTATAATACTTATGGCATTACTGGTTTCCTAAATTTCGCTATTACGGATTAATAAGGTCATAAGGTGTAGCTAAATACACTTTCAGATTTTGACTACTAAAACTAGATCAAAATTTCATTTAAATTCCTTTTAAGAGTTTAATGAGACTTAAGAGTCACTTGGTGTCAGAACAAGTGCCCTTTGCGATGAAGGTGATGAGGATCGATTATGAAATGAAACCGTTTTTGAATTTCGACATGCTACAGCTATAATACCATAACATGCTCAAAAACTGTTGAAACTTTTGTGACATACTATAAATTGTATATAATAAAAATTTCTACTTCAAGATATTTTAAGAGCACAGACTGACGTCAGTTAGAGGCTCGAAATCAATTTCTTATCTGGATATAGTTGTGTTCATCCACGCACGTCTTCAATTGTTATAACTTATAATCTTGGCGAGCGAAGCGAGCCCTAGTATCCCTCCCTAGTAATCCCTCAATCTGAGCACTTTTGCAGAAAAACAGTTAAATTATGAAAAAAAACATAGGGACATTGTATTAGTGGCCGTAGATATTCAGAAAAAAAATATAACTCTACCGGCATTATCCAGGGAGGAAACAGGGGACAACGTCTGTATGGAAAAACGGCTGTACTTAGTGTATCCTCTTATGAGGTCAAAAGTGGAGCTTATTGATTACCGTGCAAATTACAATGAATGATAATAATGTAATCAATGATAAGTGTATTTGTGCAATTTGTTTTTGTATTACTTTGAATTTTAATAAATTTCAATTTTAAACGTACATAGTTATTATTTAATTACCTACTACTTAGTATAAAAATAAGAAGCAGTACAAAATTAATAATGTGTTTGTTTTCTGAATGCGTATGGCATATTTTATATTTCTTTATGACCATGTTTTGTAAAGTCGCTTATTTGTTCATTAATTTATGGACTTCCAATTTCCGCAAATCAAAATTGCATTAATCCAGTCCATAAATTAATGTATTTATGGGCTGAATGAATGGAAACAGAAAAAATCCTGCGTTAAAATCATCAATTTATGGTCAGATGACGCCCACAACTCTGTTGCACCAAAATTCATTTATCGCGCGGGAACCGTACATTTTTCCGGGATAAAAACTATTCTATGTCCTCTCTCGGGACTGAAAATATCTCCATGCAAATTTCATAAAGATCGGTTCAGCGGTTTGAGCGTGAAGAGGTAACAGACAGACAGACAAACAAACTTTCGCATTTATAATATTAGTATGGAAGTATAGATTAGACGAAATGTTGAGAGATTTTGTCAACCTTTAAAGTTCAAATAAAACACGTTCGTAAACGTAACATCACAATTCACATCAGATAATATAGATTATTATAGAGTAAATTTGTATGCTACGAGACGTACAACTTATTAATAATTTATTCAATGATATTTCATGATATTCCACATAATATCCTGTATTTTAACATTATCAATACTAGGCTTATTAACATAAACGTTGTCCTTCAATATCTACATAATTATTATGTAAATAAAAATTACTATGTTAAAGCACAAATCAATAGGCGTGACAGTTTTTCCGTAGTGTTCCACAAAAGTACTCAGTTTGTGGAATATACTGATTTAAATTATTTTTTCTACTCATTAAAACAAAAGAAAATAATGAAAAAATTAAACTACTACTTTATAAATAATTATAATGTAACTCGAAACTAATAACTACGATGATATGTTGTTTTTTAAATTTCACTAAATACTTAATTAAGTACATATAAATTTCTTTAAAAATATACCACTTTTTCATAGAAAAAAAATTTAATGAAATAAAATGGTACGCGAGCGCAACTCACCGTGTAATATACCGGACACTATAGTAAGAACCGCGCGTGCGCTTTAAACCGCCGACGACCTAGCACTGCCTCGCCAGCCTGTACAGCCTTGCAGCCTTCGTCACATAACCGAGGATAAAGCTGCAGCCTCTTCAGCGCTCGAATATAGCCAATTCTTTAGCATACAATATATTAATTCACACGCCGGTTTCGTTGGCCGGTTTCATTGAAATCAGGCCAGTTACGCAGGATTCATTATACTGCGCAGTGCACAAGAGCACTTTCTATTCCTTTTACTATCATAACCCAGTGGGACGGAAGACCGACACGACTGGCGGAGATCAGGGCTCAGGCGCAGGAAAGACTTTTTATTCTTTTTTTCTTTATCATACCTACTTTACCGGCAGCGACTCAGAGACATTTAATGACTATTGAACTTTAATTTAATGAAGATTTTGACATTTTATAAGTGCCATACATTATAAGTCAAATTATTATTAAATTTAAGTTAAGTTAAAATAAAATGTATCTGAGTGCATCCGTACGTGTTCCACGACTCCTTAACGCTTGTACTCTACAAGTACCACTCTTCAGCCCCATTTATTCTACAAGTTAGGTTAGACCATTCTTTAGCGTCCATACTCTAGAGTCTAGACTCTAGAGCAGGGGTCACTAATTAGTTTCGCTCGGGGTCCATTTTAAGACATGAAATGACCTTTGCGGTCCACACATTTTATAAAAAAGTGTAACAAAGGTAATTACTGAAATTACAAAGGACGTATTTATTAAGATATCAATGAGAAAAGTAAGTAACCATTTTTGTAGCTAATTATCTCTCTGAAGTTTGGAGTGAAATATTGGTGCAAGCTATATTGACATTAAATCCTGGAGATGTTGAAGTCCCGAGATGAACGAAGATCATCTTCGAACATGCTTGGTCCGCACACAATGGGTCAGCGGTCCGGATGCGGACTGCGATCCGCCATTTGGTGACCCCTGCTCTAGAGTATAGAAGTTGTACGATTCTTCAGCGCCCGTACTCTTTAATTTGCACTACTCTTCAACGCCTATCCATACTAATCCATACTTCCAAACTACTTAATAATAATTTACATACGAAAGTGTCTATCTGTCAGTCGTTCCTACTCCAAGACTTCTTCGCGCTTAACCCTCAACTGGTTTTGTTGGAATTGTGTATGGAGATACATTGAGGCCCTGGAAAGGATATAGAATACTTTATTTGTTCCTCCGAAACTTTCTAAAACTTACACTCGTAATTCATTTTTATACCGTTCCACTAACAATTATAATAGAAGTTTCACGGATATTGATATATAAATATATCAATATCCGTGAAACTTCTATTATAATTGTTGTAATAAGATATGCAACCACATCTACTTAAATCTATACTACATATTTGTATATTTTAATTATTATTACTATTTTTTGTATTTTTTGGTTAATCATGGAACCTCGTATGTTTAGCAACATTATGCTGTGCATACAGGGTGCAATGAATAGCCATACTCAGGCATGTTTTTAAAATAATAGCATCTTGTTGGAAGATGATCTAGATTCTAGAGTAAGCTATAGTTTTAACCTAAGTCTATCTTTAAAATCATTTATACGCGTCTAATAATATTATGTTTCGGCACTATTATAGGTCTATTGTAAAAAAATATATTCAAATATTGTATTGTCTTTGTATATATATTATGACTGTTTGTTGCCGAAATAAAGGAAAAAAAATATCCCGGAAAGATTGTCGGTCCCGCTTGATGAATTAATTTTTCGCAACAGAGTTGTATGCTATAAGTTATACGTCATATTGTATTCTAGAAATTATACCACTCTTCAGCGCCCATACTCTACAAGTCGTATTCATCATTCATCATTGGTAAAAATAGCATTAGCAATAATATTTAATTGTTGAATGCCCATTAGCAATAATTAAATTAATCGTACTTACTAAAAAATACGATTGCTAATAATATTATCGTGCGTAGCAATAGTCTGCGATCATGATAAAAATCACGTCCGCGCTGTTTCGCACCGCGGCACAAACTGTTAATGAATTGCTATTTTTCATTGCTCGATGCTAAATAATACTCGAAGCGAGCAGTGCGATGCAAATCCGATAATTGACGATGCCGCGTTTTAAACAAATAGCAAAGCAATAATACTTAGCATGCTGTGCCATCAAAATTAGCATGTTAATGAAATTAATAGAAAATAGCATTAATTCCCATTAATATACGGATTCATCAGAACCCGCACTCTGTAAGATGTACCACTCTTCAGCGCCCGTACTCTGTAAGATGTACCTATCCAAGGGCGTCGCCAGCCGATGGCGCAGGGGGGGGAAGTTGACTTTACCTTATGGACTTTACCTACTACTACGCTCCCTCTCCTCTCCCGCTTCAACGATATAGTAGAGCAGAGCGTAGTTGAGCGTACGGAATATTAGGAGTGGAATTGGTGAATTCATTCGAGTTTCGACGTACGGGAATGATTGTACAAGGCTTGAATTTCAAGCAAATACGCTATAAATCAACTCAAAGACTTAGACCTTTGTTTGCATTAGGCAACTTTTTTAGAATCTCTAGGGGAGGGCAGCTGCCCCTCCCTGCCCCCCCTTGGCGACGCCCTTGTACCTATTACTCCTTAGCGCCCGAACTCGCGAAGATAAAAAGACGTGTTAATGGTTCTGTCATAGACTCTTAATAGTATGTTCATCAAGTGGTAGTAAAAAAGCATGCTTGTAAAAGTAAAGATAGTTTGTAGATCATAGGATTTGTGAAATAAAAACACAATTATAGAGAACTGCAGCTGCTGTTGTAATTGCGGCGGGAACAGAGAAATGCACATTTTCACGATAAACATTATTTTCCGAGTAGGGTCTTACCATTGATATAGCGGTTCGTCCCCCAATTCGATTTATTCCATAGAAGGAAAATATAGGTATAGAATATATTTAGGCGGTTTGTGTAACTACCTATAATAATAATTAAGTATTGTTTACATTTTTGCTTTGATGATAGAAGCTATGTAAAAAATATAATGTCATAAAGAGATAATGAAGATTACACCTATTCAACTAGTTTTTTGTGGTACGGTAATAATTTCAGTGGAGACCATAAAAGTTAAAACAAAATGAAATTAAAAATATTTACATCTGCACTTAGACAAATAAAAATATAATGTTTTAAGTTTTAATGAAGTTAATAAATAAACCCGAATACGATTGTTTTAAAGAATTATGTGGGAACTTACCCTTGTAAAGCTTGATATTAGCAGTAAACTACAATATATTGCCCGCGTACTAGATTTAAGGTGGGCTCCCATACAACAAACGTCATATTGTTACTAATTGTTGTGTGTATGTTGCATGATGCATCGTAGCATCCAAACGTGTAAAACGGTTGGACTGATTTCGACCTAGGTTTTTTTCTTGCAGAAATGATCGAAAGTGTATCATCGTCATTAGCTCACTTACTACTGCTGGTTACTACATGGTTTTTTTTTTTATTAAATTTTGTGACTATGGCGAAGAGCAAGCAACAGAAGATAATATTGCACAAATGATGAGTGATGTCTTACGCAAAGCGAGACAGTACTTCAGTCCGGACCAACGCCTACAACTCTACAAGGCGCAGGTTCGGCCTCATATGGAATATTGTTCTCATCTCTGGGCAGGGGCGCCAAAATACCAACTGCTCCTTCTGGATCGTATCCAACGAATGGCCTCTCGAATTGTTGACTGCCATAGTGTATCAAACAGCTTGGACCCCTTGGAATTGACAACATTTCAAAATTTTAACATGGCTTTTTTATTATTTTATATGAAAGTAGACTTAAAATAAGGCGATACGTGTTTTTTGCTTTTTCAAAATTATGTTTTTATGATACCTAAAAAATAGATTTTAATCCTTCGTATTCTAAAGAGACGTAAGCGCCAAGTGACGTCACACTTACGCCTGAACGGTTATTAATCCATTAAAGTTTACAAAAGAAAAAATATGACAGTTGAATTAAATAATTATACACTTTCCTTGCACTTATTCCACTTTATTTTAATAGATTTATTACAAAATTATAATGTACACGACCGGTTTCGAAAAATTCATCATCAGGTGTATGAATTTTTCGAAACCGGTCGTGTACATTATAATTTTGTAATAAATCTATTAAAATAAAGTGGAATAAGTGCAAGGAAAGTGTATAATTATTTAATTCAACATGAATTTCCACCAAGAAGTGACAGTACATTCAATATCATAATATGACAGTTGTCAATGTAAGTTTGTTACGTTTATTAGGAGTTACGTCAATGTTATCGTCAGACGTCAACCCATCGTCAACCTTTACGCGCCTCTCTTTCGTATTGTTTTGCCATTGTAATCCAATTAAATTTTACTAACACAACTCACTAGTATGTTATAAAACTAGTGGTAACAATAATTTGGTTATTTTCAAGTTATTTTTAAAGAAATGTGAAATGTGAATTGTCATTGTTGACAGTGACTGTTTTTTTTTATGCTTCATGAATTTTTTAAAAACTATTTTACACCAGGCAAAGAAAATGTCTGATTTATGCCGTATGTATGACGTCACAGCGTATTTTTCAGATTTTCTTTATTTTCTCAGTAAATACGCAATATAAAAAATTTTTGAATATTTTTTTGATATCAGGAGAAAAAACTAAAGAAACGGTATTTTTTATTTTAAGGCTTAAAAATTTTGAAATGTTGTCAATTACGCCGAGATGTAGCTTCACTCTGCATCCTCTAGGTATCGGTTGTATCACGGGGAGTGCTCCGAGGAATTGTTCGGAATCATACCACCTGCAACTTTTCGCCGATGAGTGGCAGTCTTCCACCGTGCATTTTTCGCGTAACTTTCTGCCACGCACTGTAAAACTCTGGAACAAACTGTCACCAGCAGTACCTATTTCTGAACCTATATACGACCTGCAAACCTTCAAGAAGAGAGCGTATTCCCTCTTTAAAGGCCGGCAACGCACCTGCAGCTCTTCTGATATTGTGAGTAACCATGGGCGACGGTAGTTGCTTACAATCAGGTGACCCGTTTGCTCGTTTGCCCCCTTATCTAATTTAAAAAAAGCAACAGTCGCAAAAAACGCAATAATCCTGCTGGCTGCTGGTCTGTATACTGTCTGTGAGCTATGTCACCTCGGAAAAAATCCTAGTAATGTCTTAATGACAATGGTCAGGTCCTCAAGCTGCACGCTGGATTAAAGATGGATGACTCTCAGCTCTAATGGTAGTCATTACCTCGTCACGGTTTTACCGACTAAAGCACTGACGCGGTAGTGACGTCCTGTAATATTATTGGAGTGTATGTTAATTGTAATTTAAATTCAGCTTCTTTCTTTCAATGCGCTTGAACATACCATCAATCATCATGATTAAAAATGTTTCTAAAAATGTTTCGGCAAATCTCTGAATTGGCTGAACCGATTTGTAACTTAAGTAGTTACCTATATGGTTAATTATTAGGCTTTCTCTCAACTTCTTGCTTTTATCTCATCAGCTGTTGTTCGCAGTACAGTTCAGAATCGATGGTCATGCCTGGCGCTAACAGCTCATAATGAATAATGCCCTTCGAATCCCACCACACACACAGCATCACCTTCACCCAGTCTGTAAAGCCTGACCGGCCTTTGACCACGATCTTTTTCGCACGTTCTTGTCGTAGGTGATCCACTTTTCATCACCAGTTATCAGCTTCTTCAAAAATAGTTCAGTTTCATGACGTCGTAATAATGAATCACAAATGAGTACACGGTTCATTAGGTTTCTTTCAGTGAGCTCATGAGGCACCCAAATATCGAGCTTTTTTGTATACCCAGCTTTTTTCAAAATATGCGCCGAAACCGTTTTGTGGTCAATCCCCAGTTCTTCAGCTACATCGTAACTAATAATATGCCGATCTTGTTCCACTTTTTCAAAAATGGCATCAGTTTTGTCCGTAACAGGGCGACTAGAATGACGTACTTACATCTTTGATATCAAAATTTCCAGATTGAAAACGCCTAAACCAAAGAATCATGGCCAAATTTGTATCGGAGCTGGACTCGACTTTTATTTTTGATGTCCCAAAATAAACTATAGTTAGATTGGATTGTTCTTATGCTCTAAACATAATTCCGTTTGAGAATTATGTCTAAATAGCCACGATTTTGTATAATAATTATTAACGTTTACAATTATTTTGAGGTTAGACTTAAGAACTACCTTTTTTCCGACGGTGTAGCCTACAAGTGTATATTCGGAGATCTCGTTTCTAATTATTTCAATTTTTCCTAGAGTATTACCCAAAAAATCAAACGAATGCGAATGATCGCCGGCTGTCAGAACACATGAAAGACAACAACGAAACTGATCTTTTTTTGTGGCTATTTATAGACACATTTCTAATGTTTTTCGATGCCTTAAAATATTAGGGAATTTTTGCTACCAATGGCATATCGGGACGCCACCACCCACCTGGTACGATTTGGCCATTGTTCTTTGCGCTACTCTCACATATATGCTGCATTAAGTCCATAAAATTCACAATTTTTTTTCGCGGCTTGTGTTGCATTTTTACCATTTTAACAGTAAGAAAAACAAATGAAAATCTCACATTTAGGTACCTAATTTGAATTTGGAATTGTCTTCAGTAAAATTAAAACTTTTTGATACTAAAATCAACCAGATACAATATTTATTGGTAGCCCAAGAGATTTTATGACAAGTTCATACATAGGTACTATAATGCGAAAATACTTTTTCACCAACCTATTATAATAATATTATTTACTTAATAATAATAAATCAAATAGATGACGCGGACGCCGGCAACTCCGTTGCGCCAAAACTCGTTTATCGCGCGGGAACCGTACATTTTTCCGGGACTCGAAGTACCTATCTCCATGCCAAATTTCAGCAAAATCGGTTCGGCGGTTTGGGCGTGAAGAAGTAACAGACAGACACACTTTCGCATTAATTATAATATGAAGTATGGACTGTTTCAATAAACATTGTTTCCTTTCCGTCTTTTGGAAGTTTTAGCGCAGACGAAGTCGCTGCAAGCTCAGCTATCATTATAAATTTTCCACCGGCCCATACAGAGGTAAGCAGCCATTTATATTCATACATTATAGCTTTAAGTTGTTGTTTTTTTTTAATTTTTATCGTTTACAGTCGTGAGTCGACAGACGCGAGAATTGTATCAGACGTGCATACCTAATACATAATATTATTACCATAACAAAGAGTAATGATTTTTTGGTTGGCATTTTCGACTAAAACGAGTAGTCCAATTTTGATGAAATTTGACACAGATACAGATTAAATCACAGGGAAGACCATGGTCTAATTTTTACTAAGTTGCAATGCACGGTTTCCGCGGTATTTGCTCTTACAAGCCCGAAGTTGCGGACGCAAATTTATCGTAATGAGAATTACGCGATGTGGTTATCGATTGCTTATATTATAAGCTTCTGGGCTCTATTTTAAATAATGTTTTGCTGCTAACTCACATTTTTTGGTTAACAATTCGCCTATATTCTATAGCTATTTTGTAAGTACTTGTATAGGTAATTAGATAACTAACATCCGCAATAAAACCGACAACTTGCCTACTAACAAAACCCTAATTGCTTATTAATGTCTCATGATATTGTTTCCTATTTAACAACAATTTTAGGTAAATAGGATTTCCCTAAAGTTGGCCGGGAAATTACTGTTATTAAGGCTGGTTTCTCTGTCATGTCGCGGTGACCACTCGCTGACTCGCGCCGACCGCAAAACTCTGCTATGAAGCTCAAAAACGCTTCGAAAATTACACATCCCGGACCATCAATACTGAAGGTGCGCTACCCAGGGGCCAGGGCCCCCGTAAGGGCTATAACTGGCGTCTGTGTGCATAAAAGGATTTTGGCGCCCCTTTAGGCAAATTTTTGGGTCCTTGGTTTTGGCGCCTCTAAAGATGGCGATTTGGCGCCCCTAGAGGATGGAGGCCGTGTGCATTGCACACATTGCACATAATATGGTAGCGGGGGCCCTGGCGCTACCGGTCAGTCAAGTTTAAAATCAGCCTTTGTCGGCGCATCCATATTCGGTTGTCTGGACTCTGGCCGAATTCATGCTGCCAACATCGGGCGACGTCGGCTGCGCTCGCGCCTCGCGATGACCGCGCCCCCCTCGTCACTTCACCAGCTAAACTCGCACTCATTGTGCTCGTTGCTTATGGGAGTGTCCCCGCACTGCGAATTTTAACCGCGCGGATTTAATTTTATTTAATTTTATTTTATTTTGTCAGGAAGACCAACAGCTATCAATAAAAACAGTAAGTAACTTATACTAGAAAATAGGAAGCCAATTACAGGTCCTCGCAAATAAATATACAGAATGAGTAATAAGTTCAAACATAGCAGACGCCACATACTACTAAGTATAAGTTACAGTGTGTAAAGTGAGATTGAAGCGTCACAAGTACTTAACATTAAAATTAACGCCACACGTAAACATCTGTCATAGGTAACAAAATATTATATCATAATAATTATGAAGCCTTAAATATAAGTGACAATTTACACAAATTCTAATCTAAACAAACATATTACTGGAGCAAGTATTCATAAAGCAGCCGCTTGGCTGTCACAATGCTAGTTGAGAACAGGTCTAAGTCATCGATTATGGTCTAAGTCTACAGATTTTGAAATATTATTAAAGTTATTACCTGCGCGCAAGAAAAACGAGTTCTTACGGTAGTTAGTCGATACTACTGGTACAAATATAGGGGGGTTAAATCTAAAAATTCTAGAGGGTACATTTAAATTAAGTTTTTCTAAGATTACGGGGGAATCAATTTTATTGGAGGCTATCTTTAAAAGAAAAACCAAATCGGCAACGTCGCGTCTGATCTTGAGCGGAACCAGATGATGCCGTTTACAAATTTCAAAATAGTTATCGGAATCGTACTGGATTTTTAAACGATAACAAAGGTAACGAACAAATTTCTTTTGGATGTTTTCAATACGATCAATATAGTCATTATACATAGGATTCCAAACTTGCGAGGCGTATTCCAAATGGGGACGAACATAGGTACAATATAATATTTTTAATGTTTTTATATCTTTGAAAGACGTTGCGCACCTTAGCACAAAACTACTAATAAGCTTTAGATACTATTTGATCTACGTGTACGTCAAACAATAATTTAGAGTCGTGGTATACTCCTAAATCACGAACTGACATAAGTCGTTGTAACGATTGTTGCTTGAGCGTATAACTTGTTAGAATTACGTTCTGTTTTCTAGAAAAGGTGACAACGCAACATTTTGAGGGATTAAGATCGAGACAATTTTTGGAACAATACTGTTCTAGTCGTGTTATGTCGGCCTGAAGTGCAGATGCATCCGATTGAGACGATATAGTTAAGAAAATTTTCATGTCATCTGCAAAGCAGAGCAACCGAGACGAATGTAAACAATTTTGGATATCGTTTACCATGATGTTAAAAAGAAGTGGACCAAGCAACGAACCTTGGGGAACTCCACTCGGGATGTCAACCCAACCAGAAATGTAGTTTTTAACTACTACAGCTTGGGACCTTTGATGGATGTAGGAGGAGAACCACCTTAGAAGATTACCACTGATCCCCATGGATTCTAGCTTTTTAATAAGAATGTTATGATCTATGCGGTCGAAACATTTTGAGTAATCGGTGTAAACCACATCGACTTGCTTGCCAGCTTCCATTGCTTGCGTTATATAGTCATTGAAGGTCACTAAGTTGGAGACTGTGGATCTACCACCGAGAAACCCATGTTGAGATGCACTAAAAGACGTCTTCAAAGCTGGGTATAATTGGTTATATATAATACGTTCGAGAACTTTAGCAATTATACACAGCTTTGAGATAGGTCTATAGTTAGTGACATCTGTTTTAGGTCCTTTTTTATGTATCGGGGTGATGAACGCAGATTTCCAAATACCCGGCACCAATCCTTCACTAAGCGACCTTCTAAACAGTAGAGTAATGGGAATTGCAATCGCAGAAGCGGTGGCAATAAGAAATTGGGCTGGCAAGTTATCCGGACCGGCTGATTTACTGGTGTCAAGTCCAAGTAAGAGTTTCTTGACCTCATCGTATTTAATATCAATATGAGATACATACGAAACTGGATTATTATGATTTGGCGAAGCAAGGGAGGTACTACCGCAATGGCCTACCGAAGATGGCGGTGATTGGATAAAGTTAGAGAGAAAATAAGATGAAAATGTATCACATATGTCACTTCCTGTATTTACTTGTATGTTATTATATTTAAGACTGCTAGGTATAGTAGGTACTCGACTTGGAATTATTCCGTGAGTTAATATATGTCCAAAAGTATTTTGGATTTTTGACGATGGACTTCTCAACGTTATCCAAATAGGTCTGGTAACACTCTTTCTCCAGACACTTAACCCTGTCGCGCAACAGTTGAAATGTCAAGAGATCGGCACGATTGCCGTTAGTATTATATTTACGTAAGACCTTATTTTTCTCTCTAATAACTTTTATAAGTTGTTTAGAGAACCAGTTAGGGTAAGACTTGCTATTTGACTGTTTAAGCGGTATGTACTTATCAATCAATTTGTAAATTGTATCATAGAAAAGAGTTACGGAATCCTCGAATTGCAAAATAGAAAATTCACGGTCCCAGTCGAAATTAGTTATTTCAGCATTTATTGCGATATAGTCACCTTTGTAAAATAAACGCTTTGTGCGAGAACCCGGTTGTAAACAGTCAAAGGTGGCAAAATATAACGAAATACACAAAGTATTGTGTAGCGGGTCAATCGGCACGAGAGGATCGACACATTCCACTACCTTAACTAAGTCATTAGAGATCACTAAATCTAATATTCTTCCCTGAGAGTTTAAAATGCCGTTATACTGGGAGAGACCGTGCATGTGTAATTCGTCAATAAGTAAACATTCGTTGGGAGAATTGTAGTTTGATGGAGCATTGTTCGCTGTTTAGGTGCCAACTGATTTTACTCATATTAAAATCTCCAATTATTAGATATTTATTGAGAGGGTTTTGCAAATATATGTCGTTAAGCTTATGAAAAAAGTTATTTAATTGTTGCGAAAAAGAATTACCCAAGTTCTGTGAGCACAAGTATAATACGCACAAATGTAATTTAATAGAAGTCTGCTTACCCGATTTTAGCTGTAATGTTACCCACAGGTCTTCGGCAGACGAGCAGAAGGTAGGGTTGAGACTCGACACGTAGGTTTTTGTGAGTAGCTATGAGTACTCCGCCACCCCTTCTCTGCTGTGTGGAAGCGTAATCTCGATCGCGGCGCCAGATAACGTAGCGATCGTCAAAAATCTCCTTATCGGCGATTCCATCCAATAACCAGGATTCAGTCAATAATATAACATCATAATTAGCCAATGTACATACACTACGTTTAAAAAGATCTACTTTAGTGCGCAAACCCCGAACATTCTGGTAGTAGGTATATAGATACCGATGAACTGTTATTATCCATAATTAACACGAATGTAATCTTCATAGTAACAGAGTATCAATGATAGATTAAAAAAAAAATTGCGAAAATAAGATAACCGATCTAACGATAAGAACTCGTTTGCATAAAGTGCGAACAGACTGGTACGCGCGGTAATTAAACCATACGAGTAAAAGCGAGACAGTTATAATAAGTTTGTTCATATTTAGTACAGATGCATTGGCGCGATAAGCAATACAATACAGCGTAAACAAGTTTTGTAGTTAGATAAGGGAATGCAAGTCAGGGGTGCTAAACATTTGGTGCCGAGAATTATTGTTTTTTGTGAAATAAGTACGTATGA
Source organism: Plebejus argus (assembly GCA_905404155.3). Lineage (NCBI taxonomy): Eukaryota > Metazoa > Arthropoda > Insecta > Lepidoptera > Lycaenidae > Plebejus > Plebejus argus. The sequence goes on along the minus strand of FR989931.1, from coordinate 1,279,770 downwards.
GAAACTGCTTAAGTAATATTTTAAAATATTGCTCCAGTATTACAAGAACTTTATCCTTACAAGAAAATAATGACACAAACAAAAAACATGCTAAAAAACAGACAATTTTTTTAAATCGTTTTCGGAGTTAATTATAAGTATCTTAGAAGTGTCATTAAGACGAGCATGAATTTTACCATACTTCACCCACACGTAGCGGTAACCCAACTTATCTTTCAATGTGGCCTTCGTTTTTAACTATTTATTACTCTATGGTTTTAGTTAGTAAGTTCTTCATATCAGCCGTAAGATGATCGTTTACGTAGATACGTTGTGTACTCTCTCGAAATCCGATGTCGCTGGCCACTAGCTGCTTAGATGACCGCGCCGCAGCAACGAAGTCCTCTTTAACGTATCTGTTGATAAAATTTGCTACGATAGACTTCTCCTTGCTGTTGTGCAGCGGCACCCTGGCGATGTAGTTAATTGACTCCTTAGAGATTGGATATTTTATAAGTTTTCCAATGGATCCTATAATCTCGAACAGATTTTCATCTTTTTTGGTAGGAACTCCCTTGATCTCCACATTGTTGAGTCGCGCCCATTGATCTTTGGCAGCGAGGGATAGCTTGCATTTGGCGAGCTCCTCTTGGGTATGCTTCAATTCATCCCGAAGGAGATCTACTTCTGGTATTTTGGCCTCCACTCTTACGATTCTACCAACGCATTCATCTAACTTGCCGCTATTGAATTCGCACGACGCTCGGAGATCTTGAATGTCACTTTTAATAGCCTTCACATCGTCGATCAGAGCTGGCAAACTAGAAAGTTGCTTCTTCATATCGAGAATCTCATTTCATTATTCGTGAGATTCAGGGCCCGTTTCACCACTTCCTGATAAAGTGCCGGATAGGCTATCCACAACTTTTTTGACAGATTCTCCATACTCTATCTGTCAAGTAACAAGTGGTGGATATAAGTAGCCTATCCGGCACTTATCAGGAAGTGATGAAACAGGCCCTCAATGTGGAAAAAAAATCCGCGCATTTAAAATTCGCAGTGGGTACACTACATACCAGTGGGGACAGTCCCTAATGGACATTTATTTGTATTCTATGATAACAATTAATAATAATATTAAATATCAATTTGTAATACAGTCCAATTCGTTGTTTTTCTCTGCAACCACAATTGGGCTAAATCCGCCTTAGATAATGTTTGTCTTCTAAGTTCTAACTCACAATCAAAATATTTTATAACATTTAAATATTAATTCATTTATTATTATTTGTTTACGGCGCGGGAAACTTATATTTTTTGCGATAAAAACCATCGCAGGTTTTTCCCTGGGTCTCAAAGTGTATGTTGTGGATAATTTTAATTTGGATTAATAAAATAAACATAATTTAACTGATATAAAATTTATTATGTACAAAATACCTAAACTCTAAAACTATATACATTATACACCAAACGAATATGTACATTCAACTTACTATAAAACTTTCACATTATGATATAAAAATATAGATTTAACAATTACATACCTAATATTTCCAAAGAACAATTACAATTCATAATATTAAATATTATGAAACATACACCTCTATTTGCTATTTTCACCGACATAAAAAAAGAGGTTATTAATTAGACCCGTATGTATTTTTAATATTTCCAGAAACGCCTAGTTTTCGTATATTATGTTAGGGTCTAGACAGACGGACCGCATTTCAACTGCAATTCAAACGCAAATCGCAGTTCAAGTGCAATTTGAATGCAGTTAACACAACTGCAATAGAACTGCAAACCAAACGCGCAGTCGGATTGCAGTTCAGTTGGCAGTTGGCATGCACTCGTGTGGACCCGTTTGGTTTGCAGTTCTATTGCAGTCGTGTCAACTGCAATCAAACTGCACTTGAACTGCAATTTGCGGTTGGATTGCAGTTGAAATGCGGTCCGTCTGTATAGACCCTTAGTCTATATAATTATATATCAAATTCACGTCTGAACAAATACAGTGCCTAATTTCAAGTGTATGATAAGACGTATTAAGTATGTATGTTTTTATGTTTGTATTCGCATATCTCCGGAACTACAAGTCCGATTTAAGTAATTATTGTAATTGGTATTTTTCAACTTAGGGAATACTGCAAAATCGGTTTAGTAGTTTATGAGATTGATTGAGCAATTTCAATAAATTGCGGCAATAGAGATGATGACAAGGTCAAAGATCAAAGCTCGATAGCATTTGTATTTTTTTTGTTATGAGCCTTCAAAGTTGGATAATTAAGTCGATTTTTTTTCAACTAAATTTCTTAATATTTGTATACTATTCGATAACTTATGCGATTAAAAGCAACTTTTGTTATGAAACCACTTTCATAAACGCAATATTTAATATACCTATCGAACAAAGTTTTCTCCCGATGCGTACAAACTACGAAAGAGTGACGTCAGTCTTTCGTAGCACTTTGTATGGAGCGTTTCAGGCAGGTCTATTTTATGAGGTTTGAATTGTCATATCTTGGTGATTTTTTAAGCTGTCAGAGTCATTCTTTCAGCGATGTTTCTATTTTTAAGGGTCTTTCAATTACCAATAAGAAAAAAATAGTCATAAAGCCTATTATTTCGGCGATATTGCTTTTAATTGCTCCAAATATTTCATATCGCTCAATGTCGCAGATACGAATTGACGTATATCGCATGGGCTTGGAAATTCCAGGCAATTGTATTGCGCAATATTGCTTGATGTAGTCGTGACGTCATAGTTGACGAGAATTGACTGGAATCGAGCAATTTTAGTTGCCCATAAAAGCGCACCTTTACATTGTCACAGGCCCGTGTATGACTAGCTGTAGCCTCAGTAGGTGTCACTCAAAAGGAGACAAGCGTTGAGTTTTTATTTCAGCCACATGAAATAGTGACATTGACAGAAGGGTGTGTATTCTGTGTACAGCTATGATCTTTTATTATGACTCTTTACAATATGGCTATGTTAAGGTTCCTCTTCACAATGGTCCATGCTGGACACTGATCTCTATTATACAAGTACGCTGGATCGCTGATACCCTTTGAAAGGACAGCTATTTCTTGTGCCTATTTGAAGCGGAATCAGCGCCCCCTTATGAGGGCTGAGAACTAAATCTGACGTAAAATGACGTTGCCGCCATATTGGCGCTGATAGTAGTAGTGAGAGTGCTGATTTTTTGTATATTGGTAGGTTAATTATAGTTATATAATTTAAGAGTAACCTTGTCCTACAAATAAAACAATCCATATTTTAGGAATATCAAGTCAAAGTATGAAATCCTTTCTATCTCTGTTAGCTACCACTTTCGAGATTTTTCGAAAATAAAAACGTTGTTCGTCTTATCAAAATGTCTCACAAAACTCACAAAAAATTAGCTTGTTAGTAATCACAAAAAAAATTGTTCTAGGGCTCCCGTACTATTACATATTAATGTCAATTGTCAACATCATGATTAAACTTAATTACTATAGACGAGACTGCACCAAACGACACTGCAGCCGGCAGCGACGCGACACTTCACAAAACTGACGTATTGAATCGTCTTTGTCGCGTAATGCGGCTAACCTCATACGATTTCAAACGAAGAATATTTTTATTTGACGTGTGTAGCCTCGCTGTAGCGTCGATCAGAGTGGTCTGAAGTCTCTCTGAACGCGGCCAACACTATTAGCATCACACCATTATGACAGAGTAAACAGATTTAACGAGTAGGCCGACTCAAAAGAGATCTCGAAATTTATACGTTTGACGTAGTATGTCATATCGGCCGGCGCGCGCAGTACTAAGGGTTGATTCAGACCGCAACGCGACGCATAGATGCATTTCTAAATTAGTATGGATTTGACATATTTCAAAGACGTCTGACACAATTGAGATCTGTCAAATCAATACAAATTTAGAAATGCATCTACGCGTCGCGTTGCGGTCTGAATTGACCCTTAGTAGGGGAAATAATGACGCGCTGCGCAGTCGCCGTCGTGTTAAAGCTAAGTTACGCCAACGCACGTTAACATAATAATGTTGACCTGCGTCGGCGCAACGTAGCTGCAGAGACTTACAATGCGTTATTTATACTAACATACCGGAGCTGCGTTATGGCGCAATTTCACTTGTCGATAGATTCCGCATGCGGGGTGCGGGAGATTTCTGAAACGCATGCCACGACCGATGAAAATGCGTCATTAGTTGTTATCTCGGCTGCAGGGACTCCCCGCATGCTGTATACCGGACTAATGAAAATGCGCCCTTAGAGTCAGTCCACACGGCGCGTTGCGTGGACGCAGCGCTGCCGTTTAACACAGCCACGGGCGCTGCGTCATCGCAGCGTTATTACGAAGCAGTCTTTAACGGCCACACCCTCTCCGACACATTGTGAAACACGTTGAAAGTGACAGTCGCGCCCAACTCGCGTATATTCTCCCGTTTGTTTGAAGTCGAGGTACTCGTTATTTCTGTTTACTATGGTTATTACGCGTCACGTCAGTTGTCCGTGGCGTCGTGCACCTCCTTCACGAGGTCGGCGAGTTCGGCCGCGCTGTACCCCACCAGCTGCTGCAGGTCGCACACGAACTTGTACACGAACCTGCAAACAGTAATAAGGGTCCGCGATGACAATCAGCGATCATAGAAATAGTTTCATTTGCGGAAGAATGGACAATGTGTCAGATTGATCCGATCACATATTATATTCCGTGGATCCGATGAACCGTTTTATAGCATTCAAAGAAATAAAGAAAAGCCTCTAAATTATGAATATATTATTATCGTAGAAAACTCGATTTCACGCGGCAAAGCTCAGGATAGATATACACTAAATCGACATTTATTTTAAAAACATTCCTTATAGAATTATTGTGTTGATGAATTTGTCATTTTAATATTATAATAATTATTAACCTTAGTTACAATCTTAACATCTAAATGTTTTTTTCGAGGTCAAAAAACTACAATGTCCGGTTTTTACAATGTCTTTTATAATATTATCTAATACATGTGTTATTAATGTTAGATATTATGTTAAATACTAGACTGATCTTGAATACTATTATTATAAAGCTAAAGAGTTTGTTTGTTTGTTTGAACGCGCTAAACTCAGCAGCTACTGGTCCAATTTTAAAAATTCTATCAGTGTTAGATAACCCATTTATAGAGGAAATATTATTGTGAAGCTAAGATAAATTGGAACGAAGAAACAGAGGAAAATGTGGAAAAAACGGGGAAAATTATACATAAAATTGCTTATTATTTTAAGAACTGCTGAAGCAATTTATATGGTTTTGGCACACATGAAAAATAAACCACGTGAAGGGACATAGGCTATTTTTTGCGAAAAATGTACGGTTTCCGTGAAATTCCTAATTTAATCGGGTGAAGCCGCGCGGAACATGTAGTAACTAATAAACTTAGTTAATGACTGAAATTTTATATTAAAGACTAGCAACCCGCCCCGGCTTCACAGTTCACACAAGTATAAAATATATAGCCACTGAAAAAATGATTAAAATCGATTCAGCAGTTTTGATTTATGTTCATTATTAGTACTACCCGTTGCCCGCATTTGTCGGTACCGCCGCAAAAGCTCCTTTTAAATAATTAATATCTTCGAAAATATGAATTTAAATGCTGTGTCGTCTTACGGCGCGCTAGACATGGGCAAACATCGCGAGAGCTATGTCTTCTCACGGCGCGCTGGACTTGGGCAGACATCGCTAGAGCTATGTCGTCTTACGGCGCGCTAGACATGGGCAAACATCGCGAGAGCTATGTCTTCTCACGGCGCGCTGGACTTGGGCAGACATCGCTAGAGCTATGTCGTCTTACGGCGCGCTAGACATGGGCAAACATCGCGAGAGCTATGTCTTCTCACGTCGCGCTGGACTTGGGCAGACATCGCTAGAGCTATGTCGTCTTACGGCGCGCTAGACTTGGGCAAACATCGCGAGAGCTATGTCTTCTCACGTCGCGCTAGACATGGGCAGACATCGCGCGAGATCATGTCGTATGCTCACCGCTTGCCGGCGACCTTGGCGATCATGTCGCCGTCGTAGTAGTATCTGAGCGCGCGCGACAGCTTCTCGTAGTTCATGGCGGGCTTGTGCTTGCGCCGCCCCCACAGCCGCGCCACGCGCTCCGGCTCCAGCAGCTTGAACTCGCCGTCCGAGCCTGCGCATAATATTGTATTTTGAAGGTAATTCAAGACGTGAGTGGAAGAATAAGGTAAGTAACATGAAAAAACTTCCCGTTTTTTTGCTTAAATGAAGGCTTTAGGGCCGGAAAAGTTATTTGAAATAGAAAAACTATGGATTGTATGTGTTGCCAGATATATAAGCTAGGTTATGAAGTAGATAACTTACAAGTTTTATTGAAATAATTAGGGAAAAAATGAGTTATTGTCCGTATGTTACGAAATGTTACTTATTCGATTCTTCCACTCACGTCTTCAATTATTGTGACATACTAAAAGAAAAAAGAAAAATAAGATGAATAAAATACTTTTATCTCGGCTCATCTACTAAGCGTTTCTAGCGTACACGTGCGTTTTTAATACGAATCACCCCCGTCATCGTCATCACTCACCGTGCCACCGTATAACGTCGAAGTACTCGGCGCTGGTGAGCAGCTCCAGCAGGAACTGCCACAGCTGCACCTGACCGTTGTTGCCGCACCGCGCCACCGCGCACTCCTCCGCCGCACCAGTCATCGCGGAAATCTGGTAATGTTCATCACGTCACAGATACACCACAGAATCTTTACAGTTCGTACACAACTTTAAGAACTATCGGTAAGAGCGGAAGCAAAGAGACAGTGTTCGATTATTAGGTCTCATTAACTAACAACGTTTAACAATTAATGTTTTACGGTTGAACGTAACGTATGTTATGCGCTTTTTGACACAATTTTGTGATTGGTTTTTATCGGGATATTTTTATTTTTTACCGCTATAGGCAAACTAGCGTAGAAGAAAAATCTCTCCTAAGCTGTATAGTTTTAGATGTTTTCTTTCAAATCATTGAAATTCGAATTTGTTCACCTTAGGTTTCTTCTTTATTGCACATGAGGTAATATCCAGGACGTCTTTTACGGCAGGCTCTGCTGTCTGCACGGCTAAAAAATTACACGTGTAAGTAACTCATTTCATGAGAAAAATACAAGTTTAGCACTATTCCTCTTACTAATAAACTAAGGCCCGTATAAATAGTCAGTACTTAAGATGCGACCCGGTCTCAAGACGCGGTTCGGCTCTGTGATTGGTCCAAGTTTTGACAGCCAACTAATCACAGAGCCTGAACCGTGTCTTGAGACCGAGATGGTTTAGATGAGGGTACCTTGGACTTGGACCATATCTTTTTCTGCTGTCCCAAAAACCATTCCTCCCTTTATGACCTCCTTCCTATCAATATACCTCGCCCTATCAATTTTCAATCAATTTTATGTTATGTAAATACCCCTTTTATTGATATTCTGTGTACCTATATTCGTTCTAGCAATATAAAATTGTGACGTTTTACTAACCTCTATTCAACAGAACCTTGTTCCTTCACCACACCTGCAATATAGAGCAAAGTCTTCCCGAAATCACTCTGACATTGGCAACTCACTGAGGCCGCCATAATAAAAAGAAGAAAAAGACCGAGATGCATCTTGAGTACTGACTAATACGGGCCTTATAGTCCAGCGGACAGCTTTGTTTTTCATATTATGACTTCTAAGATGTGTTAAAGTTTAAACAAAGACAAGACATTGTACAGTTATCAGCTTATGTTAATTCTTTGATTAGCTTACTAATCAGTCTTAAGTGTCAGTTATGAGCATAATATTAATTATTACGAGTGTCGGAACATTGAGTATGATATAAAATATTCTTACCGATAAACTTGCACTTCCTGAGCAGCTCAAAATGTGTCCAGAATAAGTCACCAGGATCTGATGGTACTTTTTCCCTGAAAACATAAAAAGAAACACAAATTACATCGACGATGAAACGACATCGATTTTTAGAAAGAAAAGATTATTCTGACATGAGAAGTGCGTTCAAATTTCACATAAAAGTGAGCATCAATAAGATGACGTGGACTATCAGTAGGTAGTCAATAAGGCCTGTAAAAGGCGTCTCCCAGACAGACGCGGTCAGCGGTGGTTGGTGGCGGCGGTCAGTTGTTTGTACTGCCACCGCCACCGCGTGTGTCTGTGTCGTTCCTAGAACTCTCAAGTCATCCAACTGACCGCCGCCGCCACCGCCACCGCTGCCCGCGTCTGTCTGGGAGACGCCTAAATAGTCAGTACTTAAGATGCGACCCGAGGGTGTAGTGCGAGTTTTATTCGATCATACTCATCGAGAACGTTAACGCGAATTTGTATGGGATCAAAGCGGTATCCACGTTAGCCAGTAGGTGGCGCTGCTTTGATCCCATACAAATTCGCGTTAACGTGTTCGATGCGTATGATCGAATAAAACTCGCACTACACCCCCCGGTCTCAAGACGCGGTTCGGCTCTGTGATTGGTCCAAATTTTGACAGCCAAACAATCACAGAGCCTACAGGCTCTGTGATTGTTTGGCTGTCAAAATTTGGCCAAAATTTGGTCAAAAACCATTTCGTGGTAGGCCTACAGGCCTACCACGAAATGGTTTTTAGACTCAAACATTCGGACGAGAATGCCGCGTCTTGCTCTAACAATGTCATTTTTACGTTTGTTAGAGTAGGATGCGGCATTCTCGTCCGAATGTTTGAGTCTCAAAACGGCTTCGTGGTACAAGCCCTGAATCGTGTCTTGAGACCGAGATGCATCTTGAGTATTGACTATTTATACAGGCCTAAGTTAAGATTTTAAAACCTGAGCTAGAGAATATTGCGGCACATGTTATTTCAGATGTGGGGTATCTTGCATAGAATAATAATAAAACTTGAAAAAAACACACTTTTTAAATATTTTTTATATTAATTTTAACAAATATTGTCATAGGCTCTTAATGCGTATGCCAGGTTTCGAATAAATTAGACTACTGGAGAAATCGTGCTCAAAAATTCCGTTACATAAGTACATACAGCCCAAGCTAATAAAAGCGTGTTAAAAACAAAACCGGAGCGAGACAAATGGAAGACCTTGAGGGAAGCCTTTGACCAGCGTAGGCTCAAAAAAAAAAGAAAAAAAAAACAGAGCCGTAACTACCTGAACTGTTGCGTGGTCATAGAGCAGAGCTGCGGGCCGTTGATGTTCCACTGGGAGAGGCGCAGCCCCGTCAGGTTGAACTGCCGCACCGCCCACTGCACCCACAGCTTCACGTGCTGCACTGACCTGCGTGAACACATTTTTAAACGAAAATCGGTACCGAAAATAAACCTAACACCCCCCACTGCACCAACAGCTTCACGTGCTGCACCAACCTGCACGATCACACATTTTTAAATGAAATTCCGTAACGAAAATAAACCTAACCCCCAACAGCTTCACGTGCTGTACCGACTTGCAAGATAACACATTTTTAAACGAAATTCGTAACTAAAATAAAACTAACACCCCCCCCCCCCCCCTCCCCCCCCCTTAAAATCGTATCAGTTTCGGGGGTACGACTAAATGGTGTAGTACACTAAATTATCGATCCTCACCAACTCATGGGGTCTTCGGGCATATTCGTCCGGTTCCGGAACTCTGTATCAACGACCCACTTGACGGCGGCCGCGTGCACGCCCGGCGCCGGCGCGGCAGTCTCCACCGGAACATCATCCACCTCAACTGATCGAATAAAAAAAATCTTATTGTCTATTGCCTTATAACGCTTATTCACAACGCGCGCGAATTAAATGTGCACCTCATGATGTGACGCTGATTGCTGTTTGCATAAATTCCAGCAGAGTGCACAGTTAATTCACAGATTCAGAAGTCTTAGTTTCCGAACGGATAGGAGGTCAACACTTGAGACTTTCTGAAAATATTTGCTCCAAATTTATTCAAAAATAAAACTTTTTTTATTTTTTAAACAATTTTGATGAAATTAAAAATAATAAATAATACTTTAGGTTCCAGGAAAGTTTAAATAGTACATTTTGTCTCAGTTAAAAGACTTTTAACTGAGACAAAATGTACTATTTAAACTTTCCTGGAACAAGTATTATTTATTATTTTTAATTTCATCAAAATTGTTTAAAAAATAAAAAAGTTTTACTTTTGAATAAATTTGGAGCAAAAAATAAAAAACTACTTAGTATTGATAGACAGATAAACAGATACACATTTACCAAAACCTAACATCTGTCTGGCACTTAGGTCCTTAAGGGCCCGGGTTACCCTCGAAATTTTCATACATTCTTAATACCAAAATCATTTTGTCATGCGAAAATATTTAACATGTTTGAGTTATTTTTCAGCTTAAGATAGTAATTACCTAGGGTCCTGAACAAATTTTTTTTACAAAATATTTAAATACTAAAAAAAAAATTTTTGTGTTTGAATATTTTTTAGTAAATTTACTACTAAATATTTAAACACCAAAAAATAGACAAAAACACAAAAAATATATAAATAAATAGTAAATTTACTACAAAATATTTAAATAATAAAAAATATTTTTTAAAGTTTAAATATTTTGTAGTAAATTTACTATTTATTTACATATTTTTTAGTGTTTTTGTCTATTTTTTGGTGTTTAAATATTTAGTAGTAAATTTACTAAAAAATATTTAAACACAAAAATTTTTTTTTTAGTATTTAAATATTTTGTAAAAAAAATTGTTCAGGACCCTAGGTAATTACTATCTTAAGCTGAAAAATAGCTCAAACATTTTAAATATTTTCGTATGAAAAAATGATTTTGGTATTAAGAATGTATGAAAATTTCGAGGGTAACCCGGGCCCTTAAGCATCTGGTCCGTAAGTAAGGCCTTTGTAACTTTCTTCATTTTCGTTCCTTCGTCACTTAAGACAATATGCGGTACTCACCATTCTCATCTTGTGGCAAGTGCAGCAGCTCTTCATCAGGTTTGAGGACATCCAAGATGTTAATCTTCTTCTGGGCCACTCGTATCTGGATGTTGACTTGAACCACACCGGTACCTCGTATGCACTGCTCTACTAGAGTTTTGTGACTCTCTAACTACAAAATTCAATATTTTTTAAATTAAAACACCACAAATATACATTAGCTTACCTCAGACATGTACTGATTAATTCGTAAAATAAAGAGACAATATTATGTTTTAGGCCTGGATTGTTCTGCGTCTAGGAAGATCAAGAACAGTTGAATGTTACAGTTAATACTAATTAATGCTTTGACTCTAGTAACACTTTTTAGAATAAGTAATTTTTACTTTATAGGTACTAATAAATAAAAATTACTCATGCTAAAAAGTCAATGGCTCTGGATCCTAAATTAGATAAGTATTATATAATATTATGTTTGTGTTTAGATCAAAATGAATTTAAGCAGAGTTTAGTATAATAAATGACAAGCCCATTAGCAAGATTTAGATTATGTTTAGTCAACATTAGCTGTTGTGGCCTGTCAGCTAGGCTTGACAAAGTCCAAAACAAATTACTAAGATATGCTGTATGTTATCTTCCAATGCAATAATTTATCTGGTAATACTAAGTTACCATTTTAGCATCCTGCAGCCAAAATGTGTATTCTGCTAGGTCCATGTTCAAACGTTTCTCCAACATTGACTTCAGTCTTGAAAGTCTTGTCCTTATGTCCATTAACTGTACTATAACTTCCTCTGTAAAATTAAAAATATGATTTTTAAGTAAAAAAAAGGTAAAAACCAAAAAAGTGTTAACTTAAAATGGTTTTGCCATTTTCCCTATTAGGTCTTCAGGTTAAAAATTTTTAGATAGGTAAGTCATATCCAGAAAAGAGAGTAAGATTTTTTTTAAATAAGGGGGCAAAAGACCAAACGGGTTACTAGATGGAAAGCCATGTTACCGTCACCCACGGTAAGATGAATGACACTTGCCTAAGCAGTCATGCTATTTTCACAAGGTTTCTCATAAAATCTTCATCAATTCTTTATTTTGATAATTCTTTACAATGATAATAGAAATGAACATATTATACCTGACGATTCATTGCTCTGTACTGTGTCCTCATCAATACTATCTGCAAATACAGCCATGGGCGCTTCAAGCATTTCTGAACCGCTTTGCATTAGCCCTGTAATTTTTATAAGCATAATTTATTAATTTTGTATATAGAATAGTAGAAAATACAATACTTAATGTTAAGTACATTTCAAAAATCTTTTTATTGGCTATAGTCCGTTTAAAAAAAGATTCTTACATTGTATTTGTGTACAGACATTGAACAAAATTTTGTATATTATTTTGTGTTCCAGTTGTGACTTTGTAACATATCAGACAAGGAGAACTTCATATTCCAAAATGTAACAAGCAATTATTTTCAAGGTCTATCATTGCCAATCTTCAATGACACATTATTATGATGAATAATTAATTATTGTAAAGCATGTTAAAGCGTTAAAAGAAACGCTTCTCTAGATAGGTACTTATAAGTTGAAATGTAACAATATTTACTGCATATCATATTATAATTTATGGAGAGGAGCTGAAAATGTGTACCTACATACTACATACCTAAATCTGATTCCGTGACATATTGTGGTATAATTGAGAGTGGATCTGTTGAATCCACTTCCACACAGTCCTCGTTAAATGGATTTTCCATTTTAATTGTTCGCACGTTAAGCAAATCACTTATATCTGTAACTTCCATTCTTGATAAAGAACTATTGTAACACGGGTACTCGGCAAGTTAACTATGTTAACTCTGAAACCAAACGAGCCATTATTTACCTGCTCAATAACAAATAAATATCAATCAAATGAATAAAATAAACTTATTTAGATTTCACACCTCAAAAAACATTTGAAAATTTCAAGGAAAAGGAAATTGATTCTAATTCCACTTCCGCGTGCGCCAATGGAAACTTGAATAGACAATTTTCTTTTTTTCTTTATTCAAGCGAGCTGCAAGTCTTGTGCAAGTCCACAGACTTTCACAGACAATATCTGCACCTTTTTAATAATATTGAATTACTGGTAACACTGATAATTGGGTTTGACAGTTTGACAGTTATAGGGACCGTGCAGAAACTATAGAGGGCGTCGTAATTCGACAGCAGCGCCACGATGCGAGTAAAACACGTAACTTGTGAGTGACTTTGACTTCGCATTCTCCTTGACCCTGGCTAGTTTATAAGTGTTTTTTTATGTTTTACACTATAAAATGATTCAATACTTACACTCCCAAGTGGCCACATACGGCCGCGAGAACTACGACAGATTTCCAAGAATTCGCGATCGAAGTATTAAAGTTAAAGACTAGATGACGCCCGCAACTCCGTTGCGCCAAAAATCATTTATCGCGCGAGAACCGTACATTTTCCCGGGATAAAAAGTATCCTATGTCCTTTCCCGGGGCTCAAAATAAATCCGTACAGAATTTCAGCAAAATTGGTTTAGCGGTTTGGGCGTGAAGTGCTAACAGACAGACACACTTTCGCATTTATAATATTAAGTATATTTTTAAAATATTAAGTATAATAATAAGGGTTTCTACTTTCTACCCGTAAACAAAGAACGGAAGAGTGAATAAAAATGTATAAAGCTTATCTAGTTAACTAAGAAAATATCTGAAAAAGTAATTAATAGCATCCATCAGCATAGAAAGTAAAAACTTGATAAATATTGCAATAAAATAATGAAGCTATGCAAAAATACTTATAATCTTACTGAAAATGCTTGTGGATTAATAAAATAAAACAAGTTCACTAAAATAAATGCTTTTATTTCATCAACCTTCTGCGATTCGATCGATACCATCTTCACAAATTTTGTCTGTCACTATTTTTAACTAATTTCAGTCTGGACCTCATCAGTGCAAAACTGCAAACACCATTTATGTATTCTTAAATAACACACAAAGACTGCACTACTAATCTTTTTCCTACTTGAAGAATCATCCTTTTGAGAACCAACACTTTGACAAGATGGTTCAAGTTCAATACTATCCTGTGTTGAATTCCTGGCAGGACTTCTCCAAATTATCCTTACTTTTGATGCAACTTTATGCCAATTAAATGAGCGGTGCCTATGTATGTATATCAATTTAGATGGAAGCCAGTTTGGATGTTTACTGAAAGAAGCAACGGTTATAGGTTATGTTCATAAAAAATGAATTTACGGTTATAATCTACAAAATTCAGTGTTTTTACGAGTCTACACATAACATTCATGGAACTTTTTAAATACTTACGTATGTTTTTACTGCCTTTTATCCATTTCTTTCGTTTTTCAATAAGCAAAGGCATGTGAATACTTTGGCAGAAAAATAGTAAAATTTTACATCGTTCGATTTGCCTTTCTATTTCTTGTATGTCCGGGAATACAACAATGCATTTCAATTCTTGAAAATACTAAATTTTTTCAAGAAATCTTATAATTTTCCGTAGCTTGAATAAAGCTTGACAATAAAATTTTCGTAAAAGTTTCGGCTATTCGCCACTTGTGGCAGTGTCGTCGCTCTGCACGGTCCCTATCAGCTGTCATGTGTCAACTGTCATCTATCCTCTCCCCATCCTCCCGGCTCCCCCTCTCATATCACCTCACCTCCGAATCTCTCGAACAACGAACATTTCGAGACACAAGTTTGATCAATATTCAACAGTTTTGTGAACTTTTTGCAGTAAATCAGATTCAGTTTATTAAATTTCTGGAACTTATTTGTTGAAAAGCCTAGTAAAAGTTATATTTTATTGAAAAATTGACATCATGCCACGCGTATGTGAAGGAAACATTGGTGCTTTGTTTTGAAACGATTGATTATTGTTTTTTTCTGGTGTAAATATTAAATAGTTCGTAAGTTTTGGCCGGTCCATATGTTCAAATAAGAATTCATATCAAATCTACGGTTCTAACACAGTCGGTGACTCTAATTAAAAAGTTTGTTAATGTTTTCGAACATAAACGTTTGGTGCATACTGCTCATGCAAACTAGTTTTTGAAATTTAAAATGTATTTTATTTATAAATGATGTTGGCACAGCCTAAAAACAGAGTTCAAGCAATTAAATCTAAATTCGAAAGCCTTAGTGTCGAAAACGATGTGTTGATCGTCCGGAAAAAAAGCGCCCAGCTGAATAAACAGACAGGTCTTGCTCATGAAACCCAAACAGAGGCGTGCAGACTCATCAAGGATCGCTTTGAAAATGAACCATTACTGCAAGAAGATAAACGCAACAATGAATGTGATTCATCGAACATTGAGTGCTCTATTGAACCCAACGCGAGCTATCTGTACAGCGTTAGTGACGTGAGGAAGAGCTTCAGTGACGGCAAGACCGCTCTGAGCCGCCAGAGCAGCGACCCCGGTAAAAAATTACACAGAAGTCACGCCTTCAGGTGCGACCGGAGCATCAAAATTAACTCCAGCCCCAAACGCCACGGCAGCTGTAGCGGCAGATCTGAAACTGGTGATTTTACTTTAAAAATGGGTGAAAAGAAACTTAGTAAGGATAAACTAAAACAGTTGGGCAACTTTCTTGAAATTCAGATGAAGAAAGAGAATTTTAAACCATCTATAGATCCTGTTTTTGTTGTTGGTGAGGTGCAGGAAGTAAGCAATAATTCAGTTCCAGACTCTGCGGTTCCCAAACATATTTTGGATCAATATGCTAAAGTAAACAAGGCTAAGAAGGAGGATAAATTGGATTCTATGACTGACAGCGGAATCAGCTCAGAAACAGAGAATTTAGAAGAAAATAAATTAAATAGGGTACACAGAAGTGGGTCCAAAATAGCAGGTGTAGAAAATGAAGCAATTCTAGATAACTCTAAGTTTTGTAAAACTAGTATTTCAACATCTTCACTGGAAAATAGTGACAATATTAGTAACTTAGAAAATCCCACTTCGGATTTAGGATCTAAAGGTGATCTATATGCATCAAGTGAAACGATGCGCTTAGAACGAAAGAATCCTCATCTGAAGCTTACAGACACATTGAAAAAAGCTTTGAAGCAGCCTCTTCCCCCAGGGCCGCCACCTGAAAAGCCCCCCAGGACGTTTGCAGCAGCTTCAAACGAATCAGAAAAACCAAAAAAAGATGTAAAGAAAATGTTAGAAAAGTTAGAGGAAGCTGTGCAAAAACGGGAAGGACGAAAAAATATTTATGACATAGTAGAGGAGGATGATACGAAGAAAGAGGCACCAAAATCTAAAGAAATACATTATCTGTGTACAAATATTTTAGATACCACAAGGACCCTGGCGCCAATAAACGACAACATAAAGACACCAATCTCAAACTGTCTGAACAAACTAAATTGTGCCATAGTTGCCAACTCGACACTGAGTTTGCCATACACGAAGCTGAGTAACGACACAAATCCCTGTTGCTCCTGCAGCAAGGAGAACTTGAATGACCATAAATGGTTGAGTACATTCAAAGACCCCGAAAAGTGTGTGAAGTGCCAAGTCAATGAAACAACTGTAGGTTTCAAGTGTCATGTGAACTGTGCTTGTAAAGAGAGTAAAAAGTCTGAATTTTATGTGAAGGATAGTGATATTCATATCTACGATGAACCCTTTGAGGTGACTAAGACTAATGGACATTATGGTATCCTGAATTCCTGGAAAGCCGAAGGTGCTAGTCGCAGTATGGAAGACTTGAAACCTACAGAATCAGAGGTAAGCAACTACTGACAAGTAATTTTTCTAAAAATATTTAAAAAATATTTCAGTATTATATTTTTTATATTATCATCAAAATATAATATTATGTTGTTTATTATGTATAGTATGTTGCTGCTTATATGTATTTAAAAATTACTATAAAAATTTTAATCAACGCTAAATAGTTACCTACATATTTGGGCCCTACTGTTTGGTGCACATCGGACACTGGCGACAAGCAACAATGGTTATTGTATCAATTACAAAATGGAATGTAGTAATCTTGTTTCTACACGAACGAGAACAATAACAAAAGGTTCAATTAGAGGAACTAACAAAATGTTAATTAATTTCATTTTGTTAAGAAATAAATGATGTGCCAAAATTATAACATCTTAAGTAAACTGTATATTTATTACTCAATGAAAATGAAGTAACTTCATAATATTACTTTTTTATTACTGTGCTAAATATTAAAAAAAACACTCCCTATCAATAGAAAATTGCAGTGGCCTTAGCGAAAAGCGGCAAGAGTCGAAAGGATAACCCTTTCGATGCAGCCATGACAAAATAATTGAAACTGCTTACAAAATATTTAGTTTTGATTAAACCTAAAAGACAAATAATTTTTGCAAGGTAAACTCCATTTCACCGAACTTTAAAGGCTTTCTACTTAAAATGTCATTAACATAATCATTAAATATGCTGAAGTAGTATTTTTACGTCCTGAATATATATATGTCATTATCTTTCAATGAAAAAACATGTCGGTTTCCGCAAACTTAAACTGTAATCGTGTCCTCGGTTTTTATGTTTTCGTTAAGGCTTATACCTATATTATATCCATTGTCAAGTTCTGTTTGCCATGGCTATTATCATGACTTGTGCCCATTGGCGTCAAGAAGTTGTGTAGATGAAGCCTTGAATCGGCGCAAATGGACAACTAGCGAGTAGCGACCATGACGATCGCCACTCGCCGTGTCTTCACATAACATATTATTCATGTTTAACGGGTGCCCAGGCTTACTGCCTAGCTAGTTGAGGCAAGGGCAACTCAAAATATCATCGCGTTTAAATACCGATCAAGTAGTCTACTTGCGCTGGACCAAAATATTACTTATCAATATTTCAATACCCATAACCCACCCCTGAGATCATAATATTTAAAGTATTATGAAAGCGTTTTCGTGGTTGGTTACCGCTGTCTATCCTGGCTTACAGAAAAAGCATTGGTAGGAATGTGTGGTGGGCCAATATAAACAAATAAATACAGTCCCACGGTCGCTCCCCAACAAACCCTTCGAGAATCGAGATGTGAAAAGGAATCTCCCGGGTCAACTAAGCATGACGGCGACGCAGCCGCGTGCGACCCACGACCAACCACGCTTCGATGACCCTGAGACTGGACGTGGGCAATGGGCACGAGTCTTGGCATCAATAAAAACTTTTGCATGTGGTTTCAGTTTCCCTGACGTTATATGATATGTCCATGAAATTTCTTGTGAGTTACGTAATTCAAGGGAAACACGTACTCAACAATCACCATAGAAAAAGTATAATCCTCGTTTTGCCACTTAAAAGCAGCTTTCTTAAAACTTACATTTCAATAAATCATGAGGTAAATTGCGTGGTAGAGTTAAAAAGTATCTTTTATCTCTATTCTCTATAAAGACCTAAACGAATAAATTTAGTCAGCAACTTCACAAATCACAGGAATAAATCCACCAATAAATCCAACAACATTGTAAAACTGCCTTATCTCTCCAGTGAAGTTCACTGTGGAAAAAAAGAAGAATTCTTTAAAATCGCTGTAGTGACTATAGTATTTAAATACTAATGTAGAGTATCACGTAATACAAAGTATTGTTCAATAGTGAAAGTGAATATTAGTTCGGGATGATACTGCCATGGCATCATTATGTTATTATACTGTCAGCCCAACTTTCTCGCAATTAGAACGTACGCTTAATTCTATTGGACAGCGATCTCATTAGAAATTGGTAATCTGTCTTCCAATCAGCCAGGTTCGATCGTCGCCCACGATGGTGGGTAATTAGGTTCGACAACCAGCCTTTGAATATGCTCCAAAAAAGTTGATACAATACTAATTGTAACATGATTCTTTTCCTTGAAATTATTTATTGGTTGTTTTAGAAGGTTTGCAGGACTTACTATCTAATATCTTATTTTATCAACAAAAGCTGCGATAGTAGAATGTAATAAAAAATACTTATCCACAGCCGAATATAGAACCTCCTCCTTTGGAAGTCGGTTTTAAAAAGTACAAAATATAATATAGAGCGCTAGCCGGCCTAGCAGATCCACAATAGAGAGGATTTTTCTCATTTCGTCCTTAAAGTCTGTCACTACTCAGTACGTATATTTCTTTTCCCCATGTCTACTGCGGTCATGCTAAGCATGTTACCATGTATGATGTCTCATTAGTCATTACTCATATAAAACATTTTGTACAATGTCTCAGTCGTTCTCTTAAATTTCTAAAACAATGTGTTTCGAAATGGCTTCGAACTGGCACCTCCGTCAAAACTGCACTTTAAATGCACGTTACTTGCTATTGCTAGTAAATAGAAACTAGCGGATACCGTTAACGATAAGAACATGTGTCACTGACATTAAACTCTTCGCCGTCGCGATAAGGTGCACAATGCGTTGGCGGACGTGTGTCACCATGAGTTGTACTTGTCATGGAGGTCAGTAGTCGCTATAGATCCATCACATTCTCATCAGTCATCGCCGCCTGTAGTGTTACGTGACATACTAAGGTGATAGCTTACCTACATACTTTGAAAATCGCATTTAATTTAAAATTTCTCTTCCTTGTTGTGCTGCCACTCAGGCAAGTAAAATGTGTGGCAATTGGCTATCTGGCCTCTGGGTGACACTAGACTCTAGAGTGTAGACATAGCATCAGCCATAATATATTATTTATTATATAAACTCTACAAGAATTTTTCACACAAGGTAGAGAAATAATAATTGTTGTTAGCTTTATCCTATGGGCTATGACCACCGAGATTAATAAAGTCAGGTAGAGGCAACCGAATTGCTTTAGATACTTGTACTATTATCTATTCTGTGCTTTAGATGCTATTTAGTCTTAATATTTGCCTTAGGTTATCTAGGCATTTCCGTTTTGAAAGGGAGGCCGAACTGCTAACCCTTCACTACAATCTATTCATTATTTAAAATCATAATCATAGGTTGCAAGACTAGTACCTAATCCTCGTTATTAATAAACTGGGTTTAGGGTTATCAATATTTTACTTGAATGAAAAATCCAATGACAAAAAAAAAATACATTGAGTCATAGGTTTTAACAGACTTGTTTATGGGAAGTATTCGTAAACCGTTTTGGGTAATAATTATTATCACAGAAAATATTTTTCAACATTTTATAATATGGATTGCAATAGTCGTGTCTGCGCACGCGCACGCTTTACTCATACAATAACACGAGATAAGGCGTGAAAAATGTGCAGCCGGTGTTATTACTTTCGTAATATCAAACAGAACCTTTTATTACTGTAAATCACGTGTAGCGGACAGTTCAGTGGTGACATTGTTTCTGATGTTTTGTCGGACACTTTCCCAATATGGAGGAATATTTTGGAAACGGAATCATACCAGATAACAAAATAAATGGAAGATTGCATCAATAACTTGATAAATAGGTCCATATTTTATCCTTCATATCCTTGATTTACAATTATTTTCCAAAATATTATTATTTGGGATCCTTTTATTGGATTTGAATTGGATTGGGATGGCTATGTGCCTTTTCTAATACATTCGTAGTATCTAATTATTCACCCGTAGCAAAAAATATCCAGCTAAGAAATGAACGTGGTAAAACAAACACATACACAGAAAGAATATGTGTGACGAGTTTCTAACAATTATGAGCTTGTTTAACACAACTGTTGCTAACAAAACCATTAAAGAAATCGTTGGTCCTGGTGGCTTAGAACACTCAAAAAGCCACCAGATTTAATGGAAAACTCAACTAACTGGCTCAGGTCTCAGACGATTATTAATTAACTGTAATCAAATGAATATTTTGTACATTATGTATGTCCAACTCTTCATTAAGTTGAAGTTATCATCATTAAGGCCTTATCATACTAGCGGTTGACGAACGGTTTCGGGGCGGAGCGGGCGCGCAGCGAATACGTCGCGGACGTGCAGCGAACCCGCCGCGCACGCGTCGCGAATATGTCGCGAACGCGCAAAAAGATACTCAGCGTTATGTGCTTTGTAAACACGCGATGAAAACGTTGCGTATCCGCTACGTGTCCGCTACGTACTCGCTGCGCGCCCGCTCCGCCCCGAAACCGTTTTCCAACCGCTAGTATGATAAGGCCCTAAGAAGTAATCATCATTAAATGTCTCTGAATGCGGTCGTTCGTTGGTAACTCTAATTGCGAGGTTTCCAAGGTGGTCCGCGAGATCCTGCGAGTGTGGCCACCGCGGCGTCCAGTGAGTCGAAAAGCCGGTTCCATATCCTGTGTTAGTAAAACATGTTCACTATCAAGCACCGGATTGATTACAAAACTAACCGCTGTATCCAGCATATTTCCAGCGTGAGATCTGTTTGGACAACGCCCTAGGGCCTAAAGTAGGGCTCGAATTCCTAAAAGGCTGAAGCTAGCCAGGAAAATAATGCTAAACGCTTAAACCAAAAAATACAGAAATACCACCTATGCCTAGTCTTAAGACACCCTTGACTTTTATATTAGCTAGATCTCGATCTACTCCTCTCGCTTACGATTTGAAGCTCTCTTTTTGGCAAAATCAGATAAAATGCTAGCCAGTAACCTTGAACACTTTATTCCTTGATGGAATTCAGAGTTGCGTTGGTGTTATGAACCTGCGCAATGCGTAAGTAGCCCCCTCGCCTACAAACCTGGCTAGGAATACAAAAGCTCGTTTCGGCAGGTATGGTTGCATCAGGTTTTTCGCTCACCTGCTCGTAAGTTGTGGTCCTTGTATTTTTTCTGACTTCCAAAGCCCGTTAAATGTAACTTTTGTAAAAATAGTATATTTTAATGTCTTCTGATGTTACAAGTTTTATAAGCAATTTGTTTTCGTAAGCTATTCGTTATCTTTTGAAGAGAACATCTCTTGATTAATCTTGCGCACAAAAACACTCATAATTAGCAGCAGTCTGCATGATTTCTTGCATCGCGAGTTGCTATCGTTTCCACCGCACGTGTGAATACGCATACTCGTTTATGTTAAGTAGGAGATAAGAAAGCATTATAATAGTATGCAAAAAGATTCTAATCAAGGTGTGTGATGCTCGATCAACATTTCTGTATAAAGTTCATAACCTATTAATAAGGCACTTCAAAACCAGATTTCCTTAGAAACTTTAAATTCGTCTTCGTTTCACCAATCCATATCGTTTTACTAAAATACGTCTACACTCTACAATCATGGGTTTTATGATGGTTGAAAATAAAAGCCACATATAACTGGATCTTGAGATTTTAAAATTACATCTAATTTAAAACAACAAATATGGTTATAAAATGTTAACATTATGGTGCTGATCTATCTGCGTGTTTGTTACTTGATTCAATAAAGAATTGATTTAATGTTAGGCTACCGTTCAATTGTATGACCACTATGTTACGTTATAGGTATGTACAAACACATCAACCGTTTTGTCCGTTTCCCGTTTAGATGTAGCGGGTATACTTTTTGCGCGAGCAAAGACGCCGCAGAAGCCAGCTGTACCTGTTATATTGTTTAATGTTGTAAACGTAGCGAAAAGTGACAGTAACGAGCAATAATTTAAAATACATCGATACTTATTGAAGTGTATACGAGGAGCGAAAGTGTGTGCGTGCTCTGAAAGTGAAACTTCGCCAATTACAACCACCAGGAAACCGATAATCGACGGAAGCCGACGCAACGGCTAATAAGTCCCCTTTTGGGAGTTGGGACTTAGCTGAGCACGCTGCATGCATAGATACGTGCTAAGCAATTTTTATGCCTTAGCAGCTAAGCTAAGCCATAAAAGTAATGTTATAGCCTATAGGTCATGGATGAATCCTGCAACTTTGTTTACGAAGAAATACGTTCATCGCACGTTTTTAGGGTTCCGTAGTCAACAAGGAACCCTTATAGTTTCGGTCTGTCCGTCCGTCTGTCCGTCGGTCTGTTTGTCTGTCCGTCCGCGGTTTTGCTCAGAGACTATAGGACCTACAAAGCTGTAATTTGGCATGAATATACATATTAATAATGCCGACAAAATGGTACATAAATTATTAAAAAAAAAATTATGGTACCTCTACACATCAAGCGGGGATGAATTTTTTTCGCGCCCACCCCATCGTGTGGGGTGTCGTTGGATAGGTTTTTTAAAAATATTATGAGTATTCATAGATCATTTTCCGGTTTAGGGATCCATTTGTGAAATATTAAGTTTTAAAGTGGAAAAAATAGTTAGAGTCCAGTGTCCCCCCCTTCTACCAGCTAAACGGTTGCTTCTGGAAATGTAAAAATTCACGGGAGTAGGAAATATGCTGAATTTAAAAGGAAAACTATCACGGCTAAGTTGACTTCATAAGTTATTGAGTAATAGTCGATCAACTAAAAAAATGTATTCGGCGAAGTATAAAGGAACTTTTCGTTCAAATTCCTTTGAGATTATGTTGTTAGTAGTGTAAAACATGTTATAAATGTACATTCATTGACCATACAAAAAGTTTCAAAAACTAGCGGTGCTACGGAACCCTACATTGCGCGTGGCCCGACACGCACTTGGCCGGTTTTTTTTTATTTCTCAATAAAAACTGTCCTTGAATGTCTTTACACGTAGCTCAAAGTATCCCAAAAATATGTTTTAAGCGCGAAAAAGTAACAGACTAACATTATTTTACACTAACATAGCCCATTTTTTATTGTTGGTTTGGATTTATAGATTGTTTTCAGGCTCAATAATGACTGAACGAAGTAATATTTCAATTAGTTATTATTTCAGCTGAAAAGGGCTTCCTCTTTCTCCCCACACAAGCAAATCCGTAAGAAATAACAGTATGCCGTCTGGTAAACATCCAAAACTATTTTCAGCTTCCCCAAATGTTGAGTTATTGTACGCCCCACAATATAGCGCAGTTATATTTAACTTCACGTCCCGTTTATTTTTAACTGGATTAAAAATATCTGTATCCTTGAGCAATGAGTTACCAATTTATCGTATCCACAGTTAAACGCGTTTAAAATTATTTTTATCCGAGTGAAATCCGGTTTCGTCGAAGTTTGTCAATTCAGTAATTAAAAGTTAAGACTTTTAAAACAACAACACATAATAATTTGTAGCATCAACGGGGATGATTTCCCAATTCTAATCTATAATTGTAGAGTTCCCACTCCTGGCACAAATTTCACCGTATCTTACTTGGGCCGTTTCTAAAATTCTGAAACTCTAGATGTTGATAAGTTGGTAGTTGTGGTAGTAGAGTAGAAAGCTACATAATATGAAGAAGGACAAAACATTAAAATATTCAAGCTACTGTATTAATAACGATAATTAATATCTATTGTACTGCACAATGCACATTAGTCGCCTAATAAATCTGCCAACTGTTTGATAGGACAAAGGACTGACGTCGGTTGACGTCGGCGTCGTCTAGATAAAATCTGTCTTCAGATAGCGTCGAAGAAGAGCCCTAAAGAATTATTGTGTGGTCCAATTAACATAGATTGTTTCTAAACTAAACAAATATGAAACAAGAACATGATATGTTGTGCATCTTAACTTCTCTTAAAGAAAGCACCGTCTTCGGATTTCTTTATTTGTACAACCTGCTATAGTATTAGCTTTTGTTCAATTATTTTCCTGGAAATGAATATTAATAATGGTTTAAATGCAAATAGGAGCTTACGTTCTAAATTACATTGACCGTGTGATTTAGGAGACAGCTTTGTCTAAATAGAAAATCGCTCGGCGAACGAAGAAACGAAACGTTATGTGTGTTATTTATACCTGACAGGTTCACTTCAGGTAATTATTCGATTGGAAATAATTCCCACGACTTTCTTTATGCCTTGACTTTTTTGTTGCCGGAAGTCCAATTACGATTTAACGGAAACAGTTATGGCGCCTCGTCACTTCATTCAGATCTTTATATTTCTGCAACCATTTTACGGCAGGCACCAAAGATGGACGATTCTCCCACGGGCCACGGGGCCGGAGCACTTGCGTAAAGTTTTAGCACGTAGGTGAAGACTTTCATAAGCCAGATGTCGTGTGGGCATAACTAGGTACTTATGGGTTTCTGGCTGCATTTTTTGGTGTTTAGATAATGGGGTTAAAGACCTATAAACTCATTGCAGAGAAACTGGGTAACCCAGATACTCTACTGATAGGACGTTCCAAAAGTGAGAACTTTCTGGCTCTCGGCCAACACTCGTCCGCTTATATTAAAATCATGTTTTATTTACTCTCCTCGGCTATTTATCGATGCACTCTATCATATAATTGACCACAGGCGCTTATGTAACTTGTATACATTTTAATTAATAGCTTTATGTCACCAGCTTCCGGGCTCGTATGCTATATATTATGTTATCTATATACTTTCCTCATTAATTATGATTTATGTACCTATTATATGATACATAATAATTATGAGGAAAGTTACAGCATCAGAAAAATAAATAACTCGTGGTTATGCGGAAATAACACACAGAAATCAATTTTCGTTAATAAGGTAGTAGGTACCGATAAGTACATGAACCTATATTAGTTAAACCAAAGCATAGTGTATATTTTCTTTGACCAAAGCCCGTTATTTTGTTTTCCTCGTAAAACATTGAGGGTTCCGTCACAGAATTCATATTAGTAACAAGTTCCGTACTAAAGCAAACTCTATAATACTTATTTTAATAAATTTTAATAAACTGACACTCATGAGTCATGTCACCGGTGACCGGACTGTGATCTCGTATTATAATACCTATAATAGTGGTAGCAAGTCTGTTGAAATTTTTACAGAAAATGAATTACCATTGCCGGTGTAGCATGATAGAATACGACCTCTGTGGCTCAGTTGGTGGGCTGTTGGTAGCTCAAGCCGGGGGTCGCGACTCGCAAGTTCCTGGGTCATCGATGTGTATTACTATTAAATATATTATATGTATAGCATAAAAGTATTAAATATATTTCCGTTGTCTGGTAGCCGTAACACAAGTCCTTCAGGTACTTACCACGGGGCCAGACTGACGTGGTGTGAAGCGTCCATAGATATTATTATTATACATTTAAATCGAAATAGAATAAAAGAAATATTTGAAGGACTCCCAGTAGCAATTTAAATCTACATTTTGTCTTTTTAGCTGTTTACCTTCACATAACCCATTTATTCTGTTGCCAGTTCGTTCAATAAGTTCATATTTAAAGAGGTATAAGTACTTTGATCAATTATTATTGAAATAACCAATCTAGTACCTACTTTATCTCTAAGTGACCACTTTGAAATTTATTAGAGGTTCTATTCTAAGTATTATTTACCTGACATACTTACGTAATCCAAAATCTGGCCGATATGAGTTTGTTGGCCTCAAAAGATAAGATTAAGATAGGTATTGTTGCCCTTATCAAATTAAGGTCAAAAAGGAACCTGCCGAGGTTTCAAACTTTGCCGAATGACAACACTCGGTAAGAATGTTATGCTAAGTAATTTGTTTTTCCCCCAGTTAGTCGTGTTCATGTTCCCCCGTGTTCGTCGTGTTCCCCCAGTTACACGACAAAAAAACGAGGAATACGGCTTTTGCTGAACCAAAGATGTGCCTACTTTTAATCTGTGCCCAATAACAGAAAAATTGCTCCAGTAGTTCGTGAAATAAGCCCTTTAAAATAATTTCCCCCGTTTTTTCCACATTTTCCTCTATTTTTTCTCGTCTTAGCTTAATAAAATATTGCCTATAACCTTCCTTGATAAATGAGCTATCTAACACTGAAAGAATTTTTAAAATCGGACCAGTAATTACTGACTCATACTAAGATTAGCGCGTTTAAATAATGCTTCTTCTTCTTTTTACGTTGTTTACCATCTTTATCTTGCAAATATGAGTCCTAAAATGAATTTAGCATTCTTAAGTCATCCGAATATGGTGCCGAACTTGGAATAGTACCATAATTAATGCCTCTATACAGATTGAGACTCAATTTTCCTCCAGAGCAGAAGCTGTTAAAGAAAAAACTAACATCAAAAATCGCGGTGGCTCCACATCTTAAATCCATCCTTGGGCCATAAGGACCAATCCAAAGGAAATCTTTGGTTCAGCAATAGCCGTATAATTTACCGTACACACGCAACTAAGTGCATATTTCATTGTGATCATATTGGAATCGGCAAGGTCGTTTTCCGGGATACTTCACAACAACCTGCGAGTTGAATGGACATTGGACGGCCTGCGCGACCTAAATCAAACTTAAAATATTAAGCATTTTTGTGGAAAAATTTTTTGAAACAGTTATACGTGTCTAAAGTATAGCATTTCGATGTTTTCCCATTATTACTAATTCATAACGGTATTTGTTTACACAGCCAACGTGCTACTGACACCGTTTGCTGGTGATGAATTGCAGTAATAGCGCTGCCTGCTACTTTCTGTCAGAAGTGAGAAGTTACCTGAAAATGATAATGAAGCCATCAGCACTTGCAGTACAATCATCTGTACAATCCAGAACTCTACATTCTTAAACCTACTAATTTTCAATCGACTCTCTGGACTAAAAGCACTTGACAGGGAATATGGTCTGTTTACGTTATTATTTAACTTCATTTTATTCATTTTATCTTAGACTAGCTGTCCCGGCGAACGTTGTTTTGCCATTTAAAGTTTATTTTCTACATCATCAGTTGATACATACACCAGATGTTAAGTTGGAAGAAGAAATATATCTGCGAAAACCACATTCAAATCGGATCAGTATTTTTCGTGTGATGCCGGAACAAACATACAGACAGACAGACAAAAAACTAACCACATTTTTGGCTTCTATAGCGATGTAGTGACAAAGGTGTAATTTCGGGTGTCATTTCATATCTTTTATGTACAGAATTTTCATTTCTACAACAGAATATTGTCTTCCTGCCGCACGCGCTTTGGTGACGCCCACTATCGTAATATTTTAATTTCGCCATAATTTCAAAACCAAACGTCCAATTTTAATCATTCAAAGACCAAATATTATCTACATAAACTGTACTTAGTGATAAAATAATTTATTTTGATAAGGATTAATAGCGTGAGTAAAATATATCCGTTTAAATGTAGTCCAAAAAAAATTCAGGATTTTTAAATAAATAAATGGTTATTGTGCCTCACTCGACATAGATAGGTATAGTGTGTCGCGGACTTTTTTGTAGATATTTATAAGATCTACAATTACTTAGAACATTGTATGGTTCTATCTTTTATAGTTTAGGCAGCGTACGCAAAATAAGTAACTTTTCTAGCTGATTTTTTACACCTTGCGTCCGAAAAACTCAAATATCTTACGGAACCCTACTTTTTTCCAAAATAAAATGTAGCCTATGTTCAGCAGAAATAATGTAAGATTCCAATAGCAAAAGAATTTTTCAAATCGGTCCAGTAGTTTCGGAGCCTATTCGACTCAAACAAACAAACAAACAAACAAAAAATCAAATCTTTCCTCTTTATAATAGTAGTGTAGATATCGCTGAAACAAAAATTCCGTTGCATGTAAAATCACAATTGTTCAAGAATTTAATGTCGCCGCTGTCTCCTGTCTTTTAGACGATGAGCAAAAGTCCCAAGCAACAGAATCTTTAATCGTATCATCAGACCTTGTCAATTTCTCCTTAAGAGGATACACTTGAGCCGTTTTTCCATACAAACGTTGTCCCCTATTCCCTCCCTGGATAATGCCGGTACAGTTATAATTTTTTTCCTAAATATCTATGGCCAATATTAACATGTCCCTATGTTTTCTTTTTTTTTCATACTTGAATTATTAAAAAAGATACGAACGTTCAAAAACCCAAAAAAATGGCCAGATTTTTCGCTGTGCTCAAACATACAGAAAACAGATTTGGCTAGATTATATAAAAAAAAAAAACATAGGAACACAGCTCAAGCCTTTCTTTAATCTTTAATGAAAAAAGTACTTAAATCGGTTAAGTTTTTGAGAAGGAATCAGAGAACAACGAATCGATGATTTTCTATTCTTTTATTAGAACTTTTGTCGTGTTGTCTCTATCGCGCTCTGCGGTGGGAGACTTGAGATTGGTGAGACAGCAATACATTTTCAAATACCTATTTTCAATTTCTCTCGCCCTTGGTGTATCCCTTAAAATATTCTCTCTGTCTACGATATAAGGAGCTCTTAACTTTGAGTAGCGTTTGCATAATTCGCGGTGATGATGCTGTCAGTATGACGACAGTCGCGATTATCGTCAACATTGAACCACTGATCGTTAGCCGTGGACCGCGGGACATATGCTCCTCTAATTGATTGTAATTAATTGCTGGATTTATTGCTGTCATTGATCAACCACAAATATTATGAGAGGCTCGCGATAAGCCCAATAGTAAATTGGATTGTGCAACCGATGTTATATGATTGATGTATTCGCCTGAATGATGTATTCTGCAATTTTACAAAATATAGGTGCAGGTTCAAACGTTGTGTGAACCAGAGAATATGTTTGTTGTGCAACTAAGTTTACCACATTTATTAAATTAGAATCTTTCTTTTGAAACACTCTTGTCTAGTGCCATTTAAGCCAAAAAACTTGTACATGTCTGACTCAGTTAGTCTGTACTCTGAAACTGATATAAAACGGTTCCTATTTTATTCATATTTCCTCTTTTTCGTCGTCTTTAAGTGACACGTGTAAGCCAAATTAATTAATGCATTAAAAAAATTAAAGATATTTTACGCCTAAAATCAGCCCAAGGACACGATCGGCGTGCCAATTAAAGGTTTTTATTTTTTAAAGTTAACGTTTAGAGTCTAGATATTTAATGGATGATTCAAACTCTTACTTAACATTTCCATTAATTTCAATGTCTAATGTTGTAAAATGTAAGTAGCGTTCGGTATGCATTGGCATGTCATAAACAATTCCATTGTGTCGTAATGCGCGTCCAATATTGATTAACGATGGTAGTGTATCGGAGATTAATATGCTGCAGACTTTGTAATGATTTGTTTGGTGGTAATCTTTTATCACTTCTAAATAACGTATCTAGATTCTAGACTAAAATTATTGCTTGGCGCTTCTGAGAGCACTCCAAAGCTGTGTGTTGGTCAGTCGAAGTCAGATAAATGTTACTATAAACAATGCGCGAGAAGCACAGCCTGAAAACCGAATCCAGGTTCGACGTACAAGAATTGGCCTCTAGGTAATTGTAGAGAAACCAAAACTAGGATAGGTCCACTACCTAGGTAGTAGATTCCACACAAAAACTAGTCATTGTCCTTTCTTAATTTCCGTATCTTCAATTCATCTAAATCTGTTCAAAAGTTTAAGCGTGAAAAGACAACAAAGAAACAAATTTTCTAGTTTCTAATATTAGTAAGTATAGACTATAGAGTATAGACACAACACACTCCAAATATAGACTATCCCACGGTTCTCTACACTCGGGTTTCAACAGTTCAAACAAACATTCAATTTTCACCTGTCAATTTGGTAGCAGATCGCATTTCAATCGTTATACTAATAAGCGTTTAGTAATAATCACTGTCACCGTGCGCCGGCGCAGCTTTCATAACGTATTGACAGACGTACGACTCCATACAAGCGGAGAAAGTGTATCTAATCGTTTCCTCAAACCGAACACGTGTGAGAAGCCAAGGTGAACTCTAAAACCTCCGTCTTAGGGTGTAATTTACATGTCTATTTTCAGCGGGTACATCCCACTTGCATAGATATATTGTCAACTATGATTGTTCTGGCATTGAGTATTGTCAAGCGTTCTAGAGTCTAGTGTAGAGTCTACTCTAGACAGTATCACTAGTTTTATAGTGATGTATGGTGTACATTACGGTAAAATATATACTACACAATATACATCCTAAAATATGTATAATATTTACTATACCTCGCTCCTAGCCTAAAAGTATGCTGATCGGCATGTAGAGATATAGAGCGATTCTTTTCAGAATTTCTTCTAAGAACTCTGTCTTATTGATATTGTTTAAGGTTCGATGTTCTTACCTCTGTTCTATCGACCCAAATCAACCTCAAAGTTCCACTGTGCATTCATCTTAATTGTTTCCCTCTCACTTTCAGGACCAGAAGATCTACGACGAGCCGTGCATCACAAGACACAGTGAACCTCCCAAAACGGACTTCCAGAAGCTGATAGACAACTTCGAGAAGCCAATCCAACCGAAGAACCTCAACGACAAGAACTGGAAGTCTTCCGAGAACGTCTGCGACGATTACAAAGCCGCGAAGAAGGCTGTAGCCACCATGTTTGCCACTGAGCCCAAGAGGTACAAAAAGAACGAGAAACTAAGAGACCTGAAGAAGGATTGTCAAGTCGACGTGGATAGAGAGAACGTAAGTGATATTTTATATCTTTAAATCTATGGACACTTTACACTTAGCCTGGCCCATGTTAAGTTCTCGAAGAACTTGAGTAACCAGGGTACAAGACCAATGAAAATATTATCAATACGACGCGTTAACCATCGGAACCACAGGCGTTATCCGCCATCCCCTACAGAAAAATAATGGCAATGCTCATGGCTTACCAACATTGCAATTTTGTTTCTGATAGCGACATCGTTTTAATAATATTTATAGATACATTGATGATAGGGTTACGATCGTTTTCCTGGATAAGCAGATATGCTACATACAAATAGACTTTTAAAAGGAAATGATGATGCTTATAGGGGTGATGCACAGAGGCTGAATGCTGATGTATTTTATATCACGTCTTGTTTCCAACTGTTCATTAAAAATATAACAATAATTGTAGTCTCATTTTCAGTAACATGATTCATGATGGCAAAAAGAGACGGATACAATGATTCGAATTTGATGCGTACTGTTATCGACACAAGTGTTAGAAAAGTAGAGTAGGTATCCTTGACAATTATTGCTATGAACTTTTGTTATCTTTGTTACCATAAACGACGCATTCTTCAATTTCTTTGTTAAAAAATGTGATTAACATTTAACAAAGACAAGTCAACTGTGAAAAGGTCAATCTTTGTTCCGTTGTGTAATCTACATATTGTGAGCTTACTACATCTTAGAATAAGGGCTTTCTATAATTTTATTTTGGGTTCATTAAATAATAATTAAATATGTAATCGATTAATTTTGCAAGCGCTGTTTCACGCCGGTTTTCTGTGAGGACACCCGCAGCACCAGAAGAGCTGCAGGTGCGTTGCCGGCCTTTTAAGAGGGAATAGGGTAAGGTAAGGGGAGGGTAGGGTTGGGAATGGAAGGGAATAGGGGAGGATAGGGAAAGGAATAGGGTAGGTGATTGGGCCTCCGGTAAACTCACTCACTCGGTGAAACATAGCGCAAGCGCTGTTTCACGCCGGTTTTCTGTGAGGACGTGGTATTTCTCCGGTCGAGCCGGCCCATTCGTGCCGAAGCATGGCTCTCCCACGTCAACCTACGTTTACCACGGCACCTCACGGCACCCGTAACATAAGTCCTTCAGGTACTTATCACGGGGCCAGACTGACGTGGTTTAAAGCGTCCATAGATAATTATTGTCACAGCTATTAATAAAACAAATGATGTGTAATTTATGATACCCGTATCTCGATGCACGTTAGAAGGTAGTTCCTCTGGGAACTCTGGTGCACAGTAAGAAAATCGGTTAGTTAAACATAATGGATTCTCTCACTTTGTTTAATTTTTAATGTTTTGGTTAATTGCTCTACCTGAAATATGACGAACAAACTGTATGGCTGCCGGCTAATTTAGCTGTTTAGCAAGCGTAAAATTACGTCGTAACTATTTAGTTAATATAATAATATGGTAAAATATTTAAAAAAATGTACTTTAATTTTATATTTAAACACCTAATTTGTTTGATTTTGTATTTTCATATCTTACTTCCAATTTCCAAAATCTTAACTATTATCTACTCAACTTGTAAACAGAAAACATTATCTTATAGAGATGTTATATCTGTGACAATTTTGTTATCTTTGTGACGTCACACGCGCGTTGTCGACGCTACTGTACAACAATACAACAGCTACTACTGTTTGTGAGTCATAGAAAAAGTCACGCGAAAATATCGTCGGCTCACATGCCGCTGCTCTACTATAGTAAACTAAAAGTATAGTTGTAAAGTAGAAAATGATAGAGTGACTCACATCCAGCCCCCCTACCATGACCTCTTATAGCAGTATTACTTTAATATTACTTTTGAATTTCGCATAAACAAACATGATCTCTATTTATATAAACATAGGTATGTTTTTTGTTTGTGCGAAATTTGAAAGTAATATTAAAGTAATACTGCTATAAGAGCTCATGGTAGGGGGGCAGGGCTTCAAATACCGGTATTATTTCATAACGTTATTGTTTCAAAGGCATAGATAACGTTATGAAAATTTACCCGGTACTAGAAATAACGGTAAAAAATTGATATTATTAACGGTAAATGTTATAACGGTAAAAGGATTTATAACGGTAAATATTTGTTTTTCGATAACGTTACCTTTTGTGAAATAAGTACTTAATTTAACCAGTCAGTTCAGTATGCAGTATGCACACAAAATTAAACTAGAGTCTAGACGTGTCTGGTGACCAGTAGGTGTATATTATAGGAAAAATGACGTCTAATGAGAATGACATGGTCAGTAGTTCAGTACTCAGTATCTTTGTTCAAATATTATATTAACCGTTATATTTACCGTTATTAATAATAATTATGATGATATTTTTATACGTTTTTTTTTTTTTGTTGTTACTAGATATCGTTAAAAATTACCGTTATCTGGCTACCATTATGAAAATAACGGTACGTAACGATATTTTTTCTGCTATTCGATAACGTTATGAAGCCATCCATTATAATCGCCAGTGTGATAAGAGGTGGTAAGGTTCATTTCACTTTTTTTTTAAGTTTTAAGAAGAGTTGAAATTCGAAACTGGGGGAGACCCCCGACGCAAACAGAGGGGCATTTTAAGTGTGACGTGTCACGTGTCTGTCTGTCTGTCTGTAAACATTGAAGTTAGAAGTAAGCGTACCGCGGAAGCAACTTAGCTGTCGTGGAAATTTTGCAGTAATGTAGCCTACATGGAAACGGGACTACCGCGCGCCATTTATTGTAAGATGAAGTCCACGCGGACGGAGTCGCGGGCAACAGCTGGTAATTATATGTATATTTGTCTGGATATGCCATGTCTATTATCTAATGTCTACGGCTTTAAGTAATGGATAAACCAACATCGCAAAAACTACAAAAAATAACATTCTTAACAGTAGTTTAATAACAAAAATAGCCATTAATAAAGTAGTCCAACAAACAAAGGTTCGTGTGAAGTTGTGAACCGACCACGGAGGCCTCGCCGTCAGTAATCAGGCAGCCATCGCGCTGTGTTGTGAGATTCACTATGTTCTACATTTGAACTTAATTTTAACTGTGATTGTGGTTTTTTCAAAGAGTTTTTTAGGAGTTGTGTTTTTTTTAATAAACTTTTTGTGTTACACCTAAAGATTGTAAAGTTCGTCGCTAAGGTTTACAATATACATGGAAGCCGTGATCTGGATACATATTACAGGTAAAGGATCTTGTTTCACCTTGATGCATATTTTCCTTCTTAAAATGATGAAAGTGGATGTTTCTAACGTACTTAACTTTCACTTGTTTACCTAATTTTGAACTCAGTTTGCATATTTGAATTGTTAGATAATATATATTTCAATGTCTTCTCAAAAATATTATTATATTAAAGTCCGGTCTGTGGTCATTCTTATTTAATTATGACTCATATTAGGTTCCTGTGACAGTTTAAAGGCCGTCACAGACTTAGCTATAATATTATATATTAATATGTTTATAGCTAGGCATATTAATTATATATATTTTCTACTAGCTGTCCCGGCAAACGTTGTTTTGCCATTTAAAGTATATTTTCTACATCATCAGTAGATACATGTTTTACCCCCTCTTTTGTCCCCTAAGAGGGTGTGGGGGGGAAGGTCATACACCAGATGTTAAGTTGAAAAACACAGTTAATACCTAATATGAAGTAAGTCCACTAAAGAAAAAAGTTGTATACAAAATCTGACCCCTCTTTGGTCCCCAGAGAGGGTTGAGAGGGGAGGGGGGGGGGAGGATTTTTATACACCAGATGTTGAGTTGGAAGAAGACAAACATAATATTATATCTGTGAAAACCGTATGCAAATCGGATCAGTAGTTTTCGTGTTAAAGAAAAAAGTTTGATACAAAATCTGACCCCCTCTTTTGTCCCCTTAGAGGGGTGGGGGAAAAAAATTTTACACACCAGATGTTAAGTTGGAAGAAGATAAATATATTTGCGAAAACCACATTCAAATCGGATCAGTATTTTTCGTGTAATGCTGGAACAAACATACAGACAGTCAGAAAGAGTGACAGACAGACAGACAGACAAAAAACTAACCACATTTTTGGCTTCTCTAGCGATGTAGGTGGTGTGGTGGTGGTAAAGGTGTAATTTCGGGTGTCATTTCATATCTTTTATGTACAGAATTTTCATTTCTACAACAGAATATTGTATTCCTCCCGCACGCGCTTTGGTGACGCCTACTATCGTAATATTTTAATTTCGCCATAATTTCAAAACCAAACGTCCAATTTTAATCATTCAAAGACCAAATATTGTCTACATAAACTGTACTTAGTGATAAAATAATTTATTTTGATAAGGATTAATAGCGTGAGTAAAATATATCCGTTTCAATTTAGTCAAAAGAAAAATCAGGATTTTTAAATAAATAAATGGTTATTGTGCCTCACTCGACATAGATAGGTATAGTGTGTCGCGGACTTATTTGTAGATATTTATAAGATCTACAATTACTTAGAACATTTTATGGTTCTATCTTTTATAGTTTAGGCAGCGTACGCAAAATAAGTAACTTTTCTAGCTGATTTTTTACACCTTGCGTCCGAAAAACTCAAATATCTTACGGAACCCTATTTTTTTCCAAAATAAAATGTAGCCTATGTTCAGCGGAAATAATGTAAGATTCCAATAGCAAAAGAATTTTTCAAATCGGTCCAGTAGTTTCGGAGCCTATTCGACTCAAACAAACAAACAAACAAACAAACAAAAAATCAAATCTTTCCTCTTTATAATAGTAGTATTTTCTATATAATTTTCGCGTGACCACACACTCTGCTATAATATTATATTTCTGGTCTCAGAGTGTTTAGTACGTTATATTAATATATATTATAGCTAAGTCTGTGACGGCCTTTAGCGTCTTAATTTTGATACTAAGGGCTGGTTTACACGTATTAAGTAGATAAGTAGTAACTAAATTCTAATTGTCATATTGTTTAGTACTTACTAAATTTTAACTTGCTACTTGCTACTAAATTTTGTGTTTACATGCAATTAACAACTTAAAATTAAGTTAAAACTTAGTTAACTACTTATTTACTTAGTACGTATTACGTGTAAACCAGCCATAAGCGCGCGCATCGTCGCGTCGGAAGTTCCTTGTAAGTCGTAATCTCTATTATCTCTGTACTCTGTAAATATATAAGACAAGCTTTTGCCCGCGGCTTCGCTCGCTCTAAGAAGTATTATTATATACAAACTTTCATCCCCTATTTGAACCCCTTGGGGTGGGAATTTATCAAAATCCTTTCTTAGCGGATGCCTACGTCATAACATCTACCTGCATGCCAAATTTCAGCCCGATCCGTCCAGTGGTTTGGGCTGTGCGTTGATAGATCACCATGTCAGTCAGTCACCTTTGAGTTTTATATATTACTAGCTGTCCCGGCAAACGTTGTTTTGCCATTTAAAGTATATTTTATCATCAGTTGATACATGTTTTACCCCCTCTTTTGTCCCCTAAGAGGGTGTGGGGGGGGGAAGGTCATACACCAGATGTTAAGTTGAAAAACACAGTTAATACCTAATATGAAGTAAGTCCACTAAAGAAAAAAGTTGTATACAAAATCTGACCCCTCTTTGGTCCCCAGAGAGGGTTGAGAGGGGAGGGGGGGGAGGATTTTTATACACCAGATGTTGAGTTGGAAGAAGACAAATATAATATATCTGTGAAAACCGTATGCAAATCGGATCAGTAGTTTTCGTGTTAAAGAAAAAAGTTTGATACAAAATCTGACCCCCTCTTTTGTCCCCTTAGAGGGGTGGAGGGAAAAAATTTTATACACCAGATGTTAAGTTGGAAGAAGATAAATATATCTGCGAAAACCACATTCAAATCGGATCAGTATTTTTCAGATCAGTATTTTTCATAAACATACAGACAGACAGAAAGAGTGACAGACAGACAGACAGACAAAAAACTAACCAATTTTTGGCTTCTATAGCGATGTAGTGACAAAAGTGTAATTTCGGGTGTCATTTCATATCTTTTATGTACAGAATTTTCATTTCTACAACAGAATATTGTCTTCCTCCGCTCGCGCTTTGGTGACGCCCACTATCGTAATATTTTAATTTCGCCATAATTTCAAAACCAAACGTCCAATTTTAATCATTCAAAGACCAAATATTATCTACATAAACTGTACTTAGTGATAAAATAATTTATTTTGATAAGGATTAATAGCGTGAGTAAAATATACCCGTTTAAATTTAGTCCAAAAAAAATTCAGGATTTTTAAATAAATAAATGGTTATTGTGCCTCACTCGACATAGATAGGTATAGTGTGTCGCGGACTTTTTTGTAGATATTTATAAGATCTACAATTACTTAGAACATTTTATGGTTCTATCTTTTATAGTTTAGGCAGCGTACGCAAAATAAGTAACTTTTCTAGCTGATTTTTTACACCTTGCGTCCGAAAAACTCAAATATCTTACGGAACCCTACTTTTTTCCAAAATAAAATGTAGCCTATGTTCAGCAGAAATAATGTGAGATTCCAATAGCAAAAGAATTTTTCAAATCGGTCCAGTAGTTTCGGAGCCTATTCGACTCAAACAAACAAACAAACAAACAAACAAACAAAAAATCAAATCTTTCCTCTTTATAATAGTAGTGTAGATAAGCAGATGAATCACGGGGATTAGATTACCGAAATGTTTAGATAGGTTAGCGTTAACCGAGTAATATTAAGGGCCTGTTTCACCACTTCCTGACTATTCAACACATAACTTGACAGATGAAGTATGGAGAATCTGTCAAAAAAGTTGTGAATAGCCTATTTGCGACTTTACCAGACAGTGGTGAAACAGGTCCTAAGTCTTGTAATATGCTAATTTATCTTTTATCAGTCCTGAACCTAGTCTATTCTCGCTTATAAACGTTGACAATTTACAGCTGGATCCAGATGTATACGGTGTATTCGTAGATGTGATGGTTCCTATTCAGGCTTGAGTTGAGCACTTAGAGAACTTGCTTTCTTTAATTTTGACAAAGAAGTTGGAAACAAAATGCATGGATTTGACATTTTGCGTCGTTAGTATGACGCTTGCAATGCATTAAAATATCAAAATAAATGTTATATTATATTATACTTTTGATTTCCAACTTCGTCAAAACTTGCAAGCTCACTATTCCAGATTTACAAAATACAGACAGAATTACAGACGTTCAGAGAATAATTGGAAAAAAAAAATTCTGAATAAAACATTTTGAGTTTGAGTTTTGAGTTTACAGAAAAATACATATGTGGAGAAGTGGCTCCCAGATATATTTGAGTTCTCAGGATCCTTCTGTCGACTAGCAAGGACAATTTTGCGTCGCCAGACTTTGCAGATGGTCCCCATTATCGAAAGTGCATGCAAAACAGCAGCGTCTGTTGCGTAAGTCGCTAATTGCTGAGTGGCCCATATACCGGTCAACAGCACGACAACTGACTCATCTCGCGAAGGACTCGGAAAAACCGCAACCAAGTTAAACGCTAACACAAAGCTTCCCTCATATTCCCTTTTGCCATGAAAGGGAAGCCCAGTGTTTCAAAATAAATAAGGCCCTAGCGCGCGGTGACTTTTCGTAACGATACAATCGCAAGAAAAGAATATAATATTATCGCTAGTGCAAAATGCCGCCGTGTGCTAGGGCCTTTATTTGTATTTGTTAAACGATTCAAAACATAATAATGGTTATTCTGAATTAGTTTTACACTCATAAATATATTGGTTTCGTTTTCAATGTTTCGACGTATCCTATTAATTGTATTCGTTTAAAAGCTGGCTCAACTGAGCTGCCCATACTAATTAATCACTCTTACTAGATAGACGCTCAGAAAGGGTGTAATATGAGCTGGTAGGTTGTTTGTGCAGAATACTAAATAAGCACTTGATAAATATAGCCGATGACGCTACTGATGTAAACCTATAATTAAGGTATAGACAATGGTCGCCATTGTCGAGAAGCCCCATAGACTCTCCCATGATGAGTCAGGTGTTTTACGTCACGCCATGGAAAAACACGGGAGCGCCCTTAATTATTAACCTTTTGCAAATAAGACTTTGAAATTGCTTTCGTCATTTTACGACGATATTAATATTCAAATTAAAAGAAAGCTAAAACATGCTAAAGTTTACCTTTCAAAAGTTTTACGGGTATCGTTTTTCTTACGTCCATGATCCATATTACGATAAATGCCAAAAGACAAAGAACATAAAGTGCTTAGATTTGCGCTTCGTAAGCGTCAATGGAAATCCTATATTTTTATGAATAAGTCATAATGTATAATTATTTGGAGCCTGATTCACATTTCACAGTACTTTGACCAGTGTCGAATTTATATTTTTCATGTACGAAATGATTATTCATAAATTCGGGGCTGTGTTCGACTCAGCTTCAGAAACTTACTGCAGAGTGCAGTTGTTGGTCAAACAGCGTATCGTGAATCAATGCGCTGTTTCTCATCGTTTTCTTTTTAACTTCTCCTTGTTTTCTTTTTAACTTTTTTTTGACCATCTATGATGTATCTTAAAGTTGAATTGGCATGAAACATTTGGTTTTACCTCGTACATTTTTAAATTCATCAAGCCCTCAGAGAGTTGAGAGACTTACTGGTAGAGCCATAGCAACATGTTGCTACTGTTGATTTGAAAAAGTCGTTATATTCATATACTATACACACAGAATATATATTTGCTATCGGATGCTCGTAGTTCGTACTACTAGATTTAAACGCTTGTCGCAGTTCCAGCAACTGTTTCTGAACATTTTTACTCAATATCTGGCACCAGCAGATTGTTTGTAATTTTTGTTGTAATTTTAATCAACTCATCAACATTGATGATTTCCATTCGTGGATTTCTATTTGTACGGTACATCTAATTCTCATTGGGTTTTTCCATGTCAATAAATTACCTTATACTTTTTTAAATGCAACAATCTTGTAAAATACATTAGGTTGCTCTATAACGCAGCCTGCATTTCACGAAATTTAGTTTCTGCAAGTTCCATGGACTGTGATTCTACATAAAGTACATCAAACCTCGATCTCCTTTATTTGTTATTTTGCATAGTACTTATATTTATCTGTGTTTCTTTAATAACTAAAGCAGAAGTTTCCATAAAAGTGACGTTATCTAATTACGTACGTACTGAACCAATTGATAAAAAGTGAATTGGGATTGAGGAGTTGACTGATAGGGGGCGACTGACTGTCTGTGGGTATCCAGGCTGTCGCATTATCTGCTCCTATTGACTAGGGATGTCGCGTTTTTCCACAGTTTCCTTTTTATAACTCTAGCCCTTGCTCGAGTATTAACCATATTAAAATGGTGTACAGGATATTTTATGCCTTGTCGATATTCAATATCTATTTCAGATAATTTCCTGTACTCTGAAATATGTATAATATTAATATGTCTTTACATTTTATATCTCATTTCCTTTATCTTATTTAAAAAGTATGTCATGGTCCTTTGTTAATGTGTATTGAATTTTCCTTACTTCTGTTACTTCGTTTACCACTTTGTCTAGAGTTGTCTCCTATTGAAATCTTATTTTCCTTACCTTAGGTACTTATATTATTACCATCGACTCTTATTATAGCTAGGGATGTTACCTCAAAATATCGATATTATCAACTTTTATAAAGAACGAAAGTTTTAACCTTCCTTTACCATAATATGCACTTCACAAATTTGGTTTTGAAGCGTTAAATAAACCTTTAGCTATCTAGGACCACCCGGCTGACTATAAAAATTTAGGACCATACTGCGCTTGAGTAGTCAAGCCGAGCTGTGATGGTGGTCGCATTATAAACGGAAGTTGCTGTTCCATGACAAATTACAGACAAAGACATTTCCTCCACTTCTTTGGTTTTTTTTTTTACTATTGTGATAATGTTCTAGTGACACGTATTCGGTTGATTGCTTTATTTTTTTTATTTTGAAGTGTATTTTGTAAAATGTTTAATGAAATCTTAGAAGTACACGTATAACAATTAAGATTAGTTTTATCTTTTCCCACGTTTTTTGTCTGTGTCTTTTGTCGCGTAAAGCGTGATTATTATGATAAAATTAAGACTTTGAATTAGGTTAGAAGAGGCATAAGTCCTACTAATATTATAAAGGCAAAAGTTTGGATGTATGTACGTAGGGATGTATAGGTGATCGTCCTAATTTAGTACCATATACATAAAACTGGTGACCTGATGAAGGGATCCATAAGAAATCGAGAGAACTCCTCAAAATTTATATGGAAACATGTGGTGACTTCGGTTTCGTGAGCAGTATTCTAAGTATATGCTACCACTTAATGCCAATAACGCCTCCGTGGTCCAGTGGTCTAGAGCGTGGCTCTTGACTCGGGAGGTCGTGGACTCGATTCCCGCGTTGGAAACATGTTATTTCCAATTTGGTTAGGACAATGCAGGCTGATCACCTGATTGTCTGACAAGTAAGATGATCCATGCGTCGGATGGGCATGTAAAAAGTCGGTCCTGCGCCTGATCTCTCGCCAGTCGTGTCGGTCTACCTTCCCACTGGGTTATGAGAGTAAAGGAATAGAGAGTGCTCTTGTGTACTGCTTACACACCTGGGCACTTTAAAATTACTCCTGCGTACCTGGCCTGGCCGTCACCGAAACCGGTGTGGGGAGTATTATTATATTATTATTATTATATGCTACCAACAAGTAAGATTTTGCACCAAGGTATACCATGGTTTGGAAGGTGCTGAGAGAACTCCTGACTCTTTATAGATAGATATTTGGGAGTTTCGCCGTTGTTTTAAGAACGGAATGCATATTATGCTACTATGCAAAGTACATTCATCATCATGATCACTGCCATTTAAAACCATTATAGAACCATGTGTCGTCCCGTTTTGACCTTATTATTGGTAATTTTTATAGTATTTTATTACTTATATAATATCACTTAAACCGCGGGTAACACCGCGGGGCACAGGTAGTAGTATTATAAGTTAGACTGTTAGACGTTACCTGATAATAGTTTGTAGTATGGTATTAGATATATTTACCTTGTTTCTATCATAATTATCTGCATTATGTGACAGCAAACAATTGTAAAATGTCACCTAACCAACTATTCGTGAGTTACCATGAAATAAATATTCAACGTCTTTTATCCCCTCGCGTCTTCGGCCTCAGGTCAATAAATAATCGAATGTAATTAGCGATGTGTCAGTCCAGTATAAACAGATATCGACAACAGCTAATCACAACACTAAATGATATCATAATTGTTATTGTACAATGCTTAGTGACCTAGCCTCGTTTGATAAGAGTTCATGTTATAGAGAACCATGCATAGATTTATTTTTTTCGTAATACATGGAAAATATTTCAGTTTTCACAATATAATCTGTGTTTACCAAAAAACTTTTAAAAGCATTTTATTATGCCAAAGGACATAGGTTTAAGAAAATACAAAGAAATAAGAAAATACGCTCTGTATACTTACATCAATAAGGATATTTTTGATAGATGATTATTTTTTTATATAAGAAATCATTTATGATATTCATTCTGATTAGTGTATTTGGTGCACTTGGCTTTAAAATCACGATTTTTTATTTTCATTTCACATCCACCTAAAATTCGTTAATAAAAAAAGTTACGAGTGGAGCTGAGTAATAACTAATAAATAAACTAGATAACACGTCAATCAGATTGGTTCTCAATAACATAAAGCGGTCACAGCAGTTATCAGCTGTGAGAGATGTTTCTTAATTCAAATTAGTACGTTTCCACCGCCAAGTGTTGCTACAACCGTGAAACTGACTCCGCCAATATGTGCCCAGGTATTTTTTTTATTTACACCGATGCACGCAAAGAAATATTGCCAATCAACTTGCGTTGTATAGTTTTCTTTTTTCTTTTTATTTATTTCGAAATCTTAGGTTATTGTTAGACAAGGTTTGGTTAAGACTTAAGCTAAGCTGAGACAGCTTGTAGTCTAGTCTTATAGTCTAGATTATCTTGTACAAAATATTTTGCTAACTCAAATATTAAACAATGTATTTTTGTCAATTACTCTTCAGTGACAATGCAATGATCACTTTTGTCTTAATAATCACCGGTGATAATAATTTAGATAACTGAGTACCTACTACATAGTAACACATAATATTTAATTTTCAACCATAGTAACACTGTTAATAACAATATTATAAGTTATAACAACAATATCTTATAATAATATTTGATTTTTTTTAGATTTTTTAATATCTGGGGACTGGGGCCTCCCTTAATCTATTTTAAAGAGTTTTGTTAACTAGTCAGAATTAATCTGCTTCAAAATAATAAGTTTCACATTATCAATTCGTCGGCATATTTTTTTTGTTAAGATCCCTGTAACGATTTCAAAATTCTTTCTTTGTTTAAAAATGCATGTTTTAAACTAGTCCCAAATCCCAATATG
Organism: Plebejus argus; assembly: GCA_905404155.3. Taxonomy (NCBI): domain Eukaryota; kingdom Metazoa; phylum Arthropoda; class Insecta; order Lepidoptera; family Lycaenidae; genus Plebejus; species Plebejus argus. The sequence continues at coordinate 1,236,039 of FR989931.1, read as the reverse complement.
GGTATTTTTACACTCTTATACCACTCATAACTATTATGCAATGGGCGTAAAGAGTTCCTATTTATTTCTCTTTGGTATAATCCCGAATGGATAGCGGATTAAAATGTTTTATTTCTTGCAACAGCGACTTAATCCTAGCAGTCCTAGCCTTTACTCATCATCATCATTTTAATAAGTATCTGTCATCTTACCGATACATTCCTATTTCCAGCTCAATCGGCTGATGTCGGAGATCTACGAGACGGTGACGGCGGCGTGCAACATGGCCGACAACAAGCCCGGCAGCTTCCCCACTGACGCCGCGGACACCACCAGCGAAGGTATGCCCTCATAAGAGACCATTGAGAGCAAACTGGTCACCTGACGGAAAGCAACTACCGTCGCCCATGGACACACGCAAAATTAGAAGAGCTGCAGGTGCGTTGCCGGCCTTTTAAGGAGGAATACGCTCTTTTCTTGAAGGTTTGCAGGTCGTATTGGTCCGCAAATACTGCTGGTGATAGTTAGTTCAGTTGTAGCAGACCAGCTAGCGCTACGGTCCTGGGCTTGTACCACGAAACCGTTTTGAGACTCAAACATTCGGACGAGAATTCCGCATCCTACTCTAACAAACGTGAAAATGACGTTGTTAGAGCAAGACGCGGCATTCTCGTCCGAATGTTTGAGTCTCAGAACCATTTCGTGGTAGGCCTACAGAATCGTGTTATCGAAGTTTTATAAGTGCGTCGGTATACCTAATGCAGGGTGTAACAAAATATGAAAGTGATGATACTTTAGGGTATGTATTTGCGTTTTGCACGCGTAGCTTTGGCCCACACCTGACAACACTAGCGTATCGAAGAATACCACAAGTCTTCGGGGGGGGGGGGGAGTGATGTGGTGGTAGAGCTTGTCTAACTTAAAATGTCGCGTCCCTCCCTCGTATTCAAAGTACAAACATTTTTCATTTGTATCAACTTTAAAGTGGTGGGCCGCATCATTTCAATTTTTTTTTTTATTTTAAAATTTAAATTAGACAAGATCTACCCTCAATTCGTCTAACAATCCTGCATCGCGCTGTCGAAGTTTCGGAAAACGGTCGGATATTATATTATTATTATACAACGTCTGAAAGGACGTCAGTGGGCTTCGGCAGGGCCCCCGTAAGCGCTACTGGCGCCTGTGTGCAAAAAAGGATTTTGGCGCCCCTAAACATGGCAATTTGGCGCCCCTAGAGGATGGCGCCCGTGTGCATTGCACATAATATGGTAGCGGGGGCCCTGGGCTTCGGCTTGACCGAGCATGCAGCTATATATCTCGCTCGGTCGGAACTCGGAAGATCTCCCTTCTCGGCTTCCATTCACACTAAGTACGTTTATTCACTGTCTTTACCCAAATTGATACTATCAGATTCAAATGTTGTTAGGTAACGACCACTTGGAGTTGCGTTACACGATTTTATTTCGTTACTCGCCGGTCACTCGGTAGTCTTCCGACATCTTGGTAATCACAGAGATATTAAACCACGGTTTGTTTCTGATATCTATGGTAGTAATCTTAAAGGGAATCTCATAATAGCTTATGGAATCTTTAAATCGCCTGAAAACAGTCTTCAGCAATTTGTGAGTTGTATGTGTTTGTAAGGAATGTCCACACCGACGTTTTTCCATACAAACGTTCTCCCCTGTTTCCTCCCTGGATAATGCCGGTATAGTTTTAATTTTTTTTTCCTGAATATCTATGGCCACTAATACAATGTCGCTATGTTTTCTTTTTTTCATAATCTACACTACTATTATAAAGAGGAAAGATTTGATTTTTTGTTTGTTTGTTTGTTTGTTTGTTTGTTTGTTTGTTTGTTTGAGTCGAATAGGCTCCGAAACTACTGGACCGATTTGAAAAATTATTTTGCTATTGGAATCTTACATTATTTCTGCTGAACATAGGCTACATTTTATTTTGGAAAAAAGTAGGGTTCCGTAAGATATTTGAGTTTTTCGGACGCAAGGTGTAAAAAATCAGCTAGAAAAGTTACTTATTTTGCGTACGCTGCCTAAACTATAAAAGATAGAAGCATAAAATGTTCTAAGTAATTGTAGATCTTATAAATATCTACAAAAAAGTCCGCGACACACTATACCTATCTATGTCGAGTGAGGCACAATAACCATTTATTTATTTAAAAATCCTGAATTTTTTTTGGACTACATTTAAACGGATATATTTTACTCACGCTATTAATCCTTATCAAAATAAATTATTTTATCACTAAGTTCAGTTTATGTAGATAATATTTGGTCTTTGAATGATTAAAATTGGACGTTTGGTTTTGAAATTATGGCGAAATTAAAATATTACGATAGTGGGAGTCACCAAAGCGCGTGCGGGAGGAAGACAATATTCTGTTGTAGAAATGAAAATTCTGTACATAAAAGATATGAAATGACACCCGAAATTACACCTCTGTCACTACATCGCTATAGAAGCCAAAAATGTGGTTAGTTTTTTGTCTGTCTGTCTGTCACTCTTTCTGTCTGTCTGTATGTTTGTTCCAGCATCACACGAAAAATACTGATCCGATTTGAATGTGTTTTCGCAAATATATTTATCTTCCTCCAACTTAACATCTGGTGTATAAAATTTTTTCCCCCCACCCCTCTAAGGGGACAAAAGAGGGGGTCAGATTTTGTATCAAACTTTTTTCTTTAACACGAAAACTACTAATCCGATTTGCATACGGTTTTCACAGATTTGCATACGGTTTTCACAGATATATTATTATATTTGTCTTCTTCCAACTCAACATCTGGTGTATAAAAATCCTCCCCCCTCTCCTCTCAACCCTCTCTGGGGACCAAAGAGGGGTCAGATTTTGTATACAACTTTTTTTTAGTGGACTTACTTCCTATTAGGTATTAACTGTGTTTTTCAACTTCTGGTGTATGACCTTCCCTCCCCACACCCTCCTAGGGGACAAAAGAGGGGGTAAAACATGTATCAACTGATGATGTAGAAAATATACTTTAAATGGCAAAACAACGTTTGCCGGGACAGCTAGTTTAGTTATTAAAAAAGATATGAACGTTCAAAAACCCAAAAAATGGCCAGATCTTCCGCTGTGTTCAAACATCCAGAAAACAAATTTGGCTGTGTTCCTGTTTTTTTTTTTGTATAATCTATACAAAAAAACGGGAACACAGCTCAAGCCTTTCTTTAATCTTTAATGAAAAAAGTACTTAAATCAGTTAAGTTTTGGAGAAGAAATCAGAGGACAACGAATCGATGATTTTCTGTTCTTTTATTAAACTTTTGTCGTGTTGTCTCTATCGCGCTCTGCGGTGGGAAACTTGAGATTGGTGAGACAGCAATACATTTTCAAATACCTATTTTCAATTTCTCTATGCGTAAAGATGCCCACACAACTCACAAGCCATCGTCGGCGATTGTAGATGATATGACATGCAGATATTACTTATCAAGTTTCGATATCATAACAATGTCGCTTATGTCGGTGTGTAGTCTATGACGTAAAAAAAATTAAACCATTGACGTCAACTTGGTTACATAATGTACATCCTGTCCTTTTTATACGTTTGTTGTTACGGTTGTTATTTAAAATCGCCCAATGTCGAAGGAGTTGTATTAGGGCTCCCAAACAAAACTGCGAATCCGCATCTTATCGCAAATATCTGTGACAAAGTATCTCATGAACATGCCAACAGGCATCATGTAGACGTTCATGAGAGAATATTTGAAAAAAAATATTCTGAATAAAAATTTTTTGATTTGAGTAAAACTCACACTAAAAATGACATTATGATGCGATGCGAATTCCCAGTTTTGTGGGAGCCACAGTGGGAGCCCTTAGATCCTCAAGGGTCGTGAGTCGTGACGTCGGGGCTCGCCTGCCTTCGAACAAGAAAAAGCCCATCGTCTTTATAGCAAAATATTCTTATCAATCCTAAATGATATTATGTCACAATAAAAGAGTTTTATCCCGCGCTATCGATGGTCGAGGTCGACGTATGTGCGAGCGAGATAGTTGCAGTGATAATTATTCGTTAATTGAAATCGTTCCCAACTAACCTCTAGTACTTGGAATTCGGCGGTGTAGGAGGTAAGATGCTTTGTAATGCGAGGAAATTTTGTTCTAAAAGTATGTAATATGCTAACAAATGCAATCAAAATTTTGGCAAAATATAAAAAAAAATCGCTTTCAATTATTTTTTTTGTCACAGATATTGTATTAGCATCAAATTGTATTAGCATAAAATGTTTTCAAGTTTTACTCGTTACTAATATATTGTATTCTGTGGTTTCACTAAAGTTACCGGATGAAGATAAATTTTGGATAAGATCTTGTCGTAAATTCGGAATAGGACGCTACTTGTCTTTTTCATATTAAGTACATTTACATTATTTGCTTTTGTCAATAAGTAGGTTTTAATATCTCATATTAACCTATTTTAATATAAAATAATTAATAATAGTTTTAAAAAACTTAAAAAAAACAGGTGATTTTTTTTCAAATATTTTAACAAATTATTGCAATGTAATGTGGCTCCTAATACGTATGCAAAGTTTCGAATTAATTTCATGCTCAAATATTCCCTTACATACATACCTACAGCCCAAGCTAATAAAAGCTCGTTAAAAATCATTTCAGAATCAGTGAGGCTGACGCGCAGTCTCACCGAGAAGCGCAAGAACTATGTGCGGCGCGTCTCCTCTCGAGTCGCCTACCTGGAGCCCAGGGTCCGGAACCGCCGCTTCCGCCACGAAACCTCCGTCTGCTCCACCAAGTCCGAGTGCCTAGAGAACCCCTATTCCACCTTCCGCTCCTGGAAGAGCTTCCGCAACTCCCAGGGGAACCTATCCAGGGACAAAATGGAGAGAAGTGACTCCACAGACTCAAAATGCAATTTGACGGATTCGAGCGGGAATTTGTTGTCTATGGTCAACGATAGCATGGACAATCTGAGCATAGACGAGAAGACAGGGTGTGTTGATATCGAGTTGCCGTTTGAGCCGCGTGAACGAGGACTGTTCAACGTGTGTTTACTGGTCGGCCTGAACTACTTCAAAGGACAGGCCTACGTCAAGAGCGTGTTTCCCAGCCAGGTAAGCTTAATTAATATAATTCTAAATACTAATCCCGCGACTGCGTACTTATAAAATAAGATCAGGTTTGGCATTTCCTTTTGTGTTAATTGTCTTGTTGTTTTTATGTCCTCTAGTGTCGTCGTTTAGTCAAATTGTAAAATACTAGAGATGGCCCGCGGTTCTGCCCACGTGAAAACAGTATACCGTGGTAATCGTACTTTCTCCCGTGATAAAAAGTATTCTATGTACTTCTGCTACTGATGGGGAATATCCACTGATATCTTATGTCTACGCCAAATTTTATCAAATTTAGCCCAGTAGTTTCATAGCCTCCTCGATGAAGACAAACTTTTCCTCTGTAAATGATTATTTAATATTATGTATATTGTAATGTAATTAATCATTATAGATGTTTTAATGTGAAATATAAAATAGTAGCGGTACATTATGTACCTACATAATAGTTGGCGCCGTAACAGGAAAAACATACAATAAAAGTGTTAATAATTAGATCAATTATACACTTCACTATGAAAACGTGAGTAACGTGCCTGAGTATCTCGCACGCATACTTAATAGCCGTATTCATTGTACTAGAGATCGCCCAATGGTCGAAATTCGACCTTAGTTTCAACGACATTAGGACTACTACCTATATTTTGTAAAAAAATATTGACTTTATCATTTTTTTTTCAATTCTTGTCTCTGGGACTCGACAGCTGATCTCAGACTGGATGGCCGTGTAATCATTGTCTAATAGTATCTAAGATTTAATAAAAAAAACTATAATCTATTTTCAATCTGTCAACTTGTTGTCAACAGACTTCAACCATAAATAAAAGAGTATAATTCATATTATGTGGCTTGTCACTCAAAAATCTGTCATCTTTCCTAGTGTGTGTGTTGTAGACTGTAGTGTGTGTAATTGTGTGTGTTAAAATATGTATGATAAAAGCATAATTTCAAAATAATATTAGGTCGATGCACTCCTTCACCATATAAACTATAACTGTGCAAAATTACATTCACCTACGTTTCCCCATTTTTCGTCAAAATTGATACAAAGTTTTTCGCTCGCGTATTAATATATAGATAGTGTTGACCAATAGTAATTGTACTAGACCACCATTTTTTACAAGATTTTTAAATGATAGATTGAAAATATAAGAGTAGGTAGCAGGGCTTCATAACGTTATCGAATAGCAGAAAAAATATCGAAAAATATTGTTACGTACCGTTATTTTCATAATGATAGCCAGATAACGGTAAATATTTTTAACGTTATCTAGTAACATAACGAAAAAATATCGTTATAATATAACATTTACCGTTATTAATATCGATTTACCGTTATTAATATCATTATTTCGTAATATCATTATTTTTTCATAACGTTATATTAATTGCCCTTGAAGAAAAAAAATAAAAAAAAATAAAAATAAAAATTGTTTTATTTCTGAATAGATTTTAAAAAAATGCTTTCAGAACGTTGATACTACTGGTGCCTACCACCGGTTCGGGAACTAGCCCGGCGAGAAGAACCGGCGTAAGAAACTCGCACGGGGCCCACTTTTTTACCAAAAAAAGTGAGGAAAAAATTAATCTTTTAAAATGAAATTTACAATGCTGTAAACTTAAAAATATACAATGTCAAGATACATATATAATAATAATTGTAAGTCAATACAATAGTGTAGAAGTAGCCTTGCAAGAAGCCATCCTACTCCCAAGATGTGCCATCGTTTATGAAATCATTGACCTTATAATAGGCTTTGGCACACAAACGTTCTTTAACTACTTTTTTAAATTTATTAATGGAAAGATTTTGAACGTTTTCTGGGATTTTATTGTAAAGACGTACACATTGACCTTTAAAGGATTTACTGACCTTACTAAGTCTGATCACCGGCATATCTAGCTTATGCTTATTTCTAGTATTTCTACAGTGAGTGTCACTTTTAACTTTAAATTTACTTATATTTTTTCTAACGTATATTACATTGTCTAAAATGTATTGAGAAGCAACAGTTAGAATACCAATTTCTTTAAATTTATCTCTCAGAGATTCTAAAGCAGACATTTTATATTGAAGCAGTAACGTTATGAATAAATAACGATATTTGAAGCCCTGGTAGGTAGGGACGAAGTTTCGCAGAAATTTTCAGCCTGCATTCAGGTACTGAGAACGCCTACCTGAGTGAGCGAACTCACGGAGCGTTTTTCTCCCGCGTCCGCGCGCGGTCGCGGGCGCGCCGTGAGTTTTGCTTTCGTTTTTTACATACAAAACGTCATTCTACGAAGGCTGCGGTCCCGCGACCGCGCGCGGGGGGCGTGGGAGAAAACCGCGCCGTGAGTTCTTAGCCTAACGCGTCTATTTTGTTTTATAGCGCCCTTGATATATTGTGTTCACTGTCGAAGTAGCAGCAGTGATAGAATAACTTTTTTTTAACTACTTTATGGTCAAATTCATTTTGGGTTCGGACGTTGGGGCATATGTCACAGAAACTAGTCAAAGTCAAAAGTAACGCTTTCAACGCTGATACTTTTACTGTAAACTATGTAAAAGATACATATTATGCATACCCACCCTAAAGTATTTAATCACTTTGTTTTGATACACCCTTCAAATCATGTCTTTACATCTCATCGTTTATTTACCATAATTATTATCCAGGTGCGAGTCCCGCCGCACATCGAGAGCCTGATATTCCCGGAGACGCTGAGTGGCGGTACGGGGGAGCTGGCGGGTCGCAGCGGGCAGTGCTACTCGCTCGTGCTGACCGACGAACGCGGCGAGAGAGCGTACGGGTGAGTGGGTACCATTCTCGAATCGCGGAATTCTGTCTGTAGCGGTCATTGACTCCCCGTCATAAAACTTGTCATATTCCGTCGTTTTCTATACGAACCGCGATTGACAATAAAGTGACAGATGTTTCTGGTCTAAGGGCGATATCGTATTTCGCATACACTATCTGAACAGAGTATGAATTATGTCACTTCAAACTCATAAATAGTTGGAGATTATTATCATAGTACGAAGAGTTACCAAGACGTTTTCCGATGAAACTATAATAGTATGTTTCTTCACAAGAATTCAATTTTATTCAAAATGCAGTGCGAGTATTTTCCACATAGCTCCTAGACTAGAAAGGCCAATGACTTCTGGTGCCACCTTAAATTGTCCTGACTATAACAGAATTTATGTACAGTCTTGTAAGGATCTTTTCAAGGCAGTAAAATATATCATTGACTTGGGGTGTGGGGCCCACAGCTGTAACTTTAAATGACAGCAGCCTAAAGGTGAGACCGCACTAAGCGACACTACGCGGCTGCGACGCGATGCGACACTACGTTCCATAGAACTGATTTACAAACGTTATTTCGGTTACATGCGAAATCGAACTGGGATGGCAGCTGGGTGACGTAATCAGATGTGTCTGAACTGAACTCTGAAGTTACAGCTTACAAGATGGCGAACGCACGCCGCGTTCGGATTTTGGCCACATGTCAAACAATATTTGTAGAGATGTATGTTACAAATTACAATACAATGCACTGGTCCATGGAGGTCGAGGACGTCGTGGACTACATCAGTAAGAAGACATCCCTCCACTTGAGGGTCGAACGTCTGCAGTCTCGCCACAAGGTCAACTTCAGTTCCTTTGTGGTGAGAGTACCGACGCATCTTCTGTCGACCTCTGATTCTGGCCGACTGATGTGGTCTACCGAAGGTTCCGGGGGAGACTCCGGAATGAAGCGCGCGTCACGTCGCCATTAACTCATGATAAAGTGTAGTTATTAAGATTATAATTAATATGTATGTTAGTCATTAAGGTATATATTGTATGGGCCTATGTAGCCCGATATAAATAAATAAATAAAATAAATAAAAAGTAAATAATATTATATCATCTTAAATAATTTCAAGTAATAATTTTTTTTTCTTTTTATTTTGCAGGTACTGCCGGCGCGTGTTGCCCGAAGGCGCTACGACCTGTCTTCCACTATGTTACTGTCTCATAGGGAAGTACAGGGCACCTGGCTTTTATTATAAGGTAAGACATTCTAAGCATAAAAGGCTATTATAAATTTAACTTTGTATCCTTATTTTTATGTTGAAGTGTGGAGTACGTTGAAATATTTATGACAGTCAAAATATATTGGTTACATCTACTACTATAGTTTGTAATATCTTATTGCTAAACATGTAAATAAAGTTCATAGTCATTACTTGTAGGTATTGGTAGTACATAGATGCAAGAAGAAGATGAAGTGATTATTTATTATCAAGGCTTAAGGAAAACATTGCGACTACGCATCTAAGGATATAAATAGAAAATATTCAAGACAGTAATAATCATATTAGTTAAGGCTAGCAAGGCACAATTGACTCCAGAAAGTAATCGCTTTACATTAGATGATTCGTCGCTGGTTCATCCCCTACTCAATAAAAAAATATACTATATTTACTAACCGTTACAATGGTTTGGAGCAGGCTATTTAACTTAATATGTGTATTTAATTTTGTCATTTTTTCAGATATTAAAGGAGATAGAATCTCAGCACGGCAACTCGGAGTTGGAAATAAACGATATACTGCAGCAGCTGTTCGAGACGGACTTTCCGGCGCCCGGCGAGCAGATCACGCTCACGTACCGGCCGTCCGGCGACCGGACCGCGTCCGTTACCGTCCGGCGTGGGACGGACGAGGAGGCGGATGAGGATGTGGAGAATAACAACAGCCCCAAGTCGTACGGCCCGAGGTTAGTGAGAACTACGAGTATATTAGAGTGTGGCGGTACCCACAATTCGCCTAACATTCCTGCATCGCGCTATCGAAGTTTTCTGAGCGCGTTGGTATACGACAGCTGAAATGTATCACGTGGGCTCCGGCCTGACCGGGCATAACACCTCGCCCGGTCGGAAGATCTTCCTTTGGGCCTCCACACATATATACTATCTACCACAAGAGAATATGACGATGCTACTTGAATATTCGTTTGTGCAGGAATTCGAATTGAAATTATGTGTACCCCAGTTACACATAATTTCAACTTATCGCGCGGTAGGAAAAAGTTTATTACATGCGGCATGCTAGCGTTGCACTAGCTGTCAAAACCAAGTCTAATATTAAACTATTTTTTAAATGACTGTTTAAAAAAAATGTTTAAAATCTAATAATTTTTTGGATTTATATTTTACAATTTTTTTATAATGAACAGTGCGAAATATTACGCGGGGTAAAATTGAAAACTTTTTTAAAGACGAACACAAACAGTCCAAAACACATAAGTGGTAACATAAATAGAATAGATAATTTATTTTGCTTGTTTGTGATCCAATATTTATGTGATCATCAGGCGTGCGGTAATCCGTCGTGGTATCGAGCCGCGCGCGGACGAGCACAACGCGTCGACGCTGCTCGACGCACTGGGGGCGGGGCTGCTCGTCAAGGTGTTCGGCTCGCTGCTGCTGGAGCGGAAGGTCGTTATTGTCGGCGACCATCTGGGGTATGTACCCCTAGAAAAATTGAGTCATAGGCCGATGGCGGACCTAAGTTATTAGTCGCGGTATAGAGCCGCACGCGGACGAGCACAACGCGTCGGCGCTGCTCGACGCGTTGGGGGCGGATCTGCTCGTCAAGGTGTTTGGCTCGCTGCTGCTGGAGCGGAAGGTCGTTATTGTCGGTGACCACCTGGGGTATGTACCGCTAGAGAAATTTAGTCATAGATAGATGGCGGACCTACGTCAATTGGTCGGATTATGTCAATCCAATGTGTCTAAACACACTATAAAAATTTATAGGCCGAAGTTACGCGGCGTAAATTCCGGATGATTACGCCCGCAATATCAAACGCATACAAAATACGGACGGAACGCGACGGAATAGTGTGTCATCGGTAATTTAAAATACATTGCGGGCGTTATCATGCGGAATTTCCGCCGCATAACTTCGGCCTAGTATGTTTAGAGTTTGGACACTAAATGATCTGTCGGCTGGATTTGACGTAACGCGACCGAAATACGTAGGTCCGCCATCTGCCTATGAATCAACTTCTGTGCTAGTACTATTGAGTCATAGGTGGATGAGAGGTGGACCTACGTTACTCGATCGGGTTACAGCGAGTTAATGTCGAGACAGAGACCGCACCAAGCGACACTACGCTGCAGCTGAGTGACGCGACAATTTACGTACCATAGAACTGAAGTTTTGTGTCACATAGCAGCGGTAGTCGCTACGTCCGTGTAGTGCAGTTTAGCTTGCACTATTTCATACAAAGAATATTTGGCCGTGACGTGTCGCCTCCGCTGCAGCGTAGTGTCGCTTTGTGCGGCCTCACCTTAGTCGTTGGTCGTACTGGTCTTGATATAGCCCAGTGGAACCACTCGGGAAACAAAGACAACATAAAACCCCTACTCGATACTAGATGGCGTTAGGCTTCCAGAAACTTTCGACACTTGCTTACGCGAATCGGGTACGTTCTAGTAATGAACTTTCTGGAACAGTCTGGGACTCGCCTTGGCCCATATAAATGAATCAGTTCAGTTTGAGCTATCGTCAAGGCGACTTGGAAGTGAAAGTAGTGGTCAAGAGTTGGCTACGACCTAGGACAGTGTTAGTGCTTAGTGTTTGGACCTAGTGCTAGTGAATAAAGTCTTCAAGATAGTGAGCAGTCAGCAGGTCTTTCTCTCCAAATCCTTCGAACCCTAGCACGTAACAATATGTTATTATTCCAGTATGGTGTCGTCGTGCCTAGAGGCGCTGCAGGGCGCGCTGTACCCGTTCGTGTGGCAGCAGCCGCTGATCTCCGCCATCCCCGCGGCCATACAGCGCGACGTGCTGGAGGCGCCGCTGCCCATACTTGCCGGCATGCTGCGCGCGCCCGCCCTGGACGCCAGCCAGCTGCTCTTCGAGGAGGTACTGTTTGTCTCGCACTGTCTGTCTGTCCCGCTCGCTCGTGTGACGTCGTCATATTGTGCTGGTGTAGTTTAGTGACCCAAGAAGCAAGTTTAGTGACCCAAAAACTGTGACTGCTCAAACTACACATTGCTTTTTAATACACCCACACACTCACGCACGCACACGAACACACATGCACTCACATACATACACACAAACACATTTTTGTAAAGGGATTAATCGCGGTTTTTTTATCTCTGAATCTGAGTTTATAACTAGTTTTTATTTTCAGGGCATGCTGATTGATCTCACGAATCCGAACAAGGTGCTATTCTACCAGGGCGACGAAGCCACGATCTTGCCGACGACGAGCTACAAGACCCTCAAGACCTCGCTCCAGATGGAGTCCAGCAAGAGCCGGGACAGACAGGAGGACGAGAGGACCAGGAATGTGATGATCTATGAGGCTTTCCTCAGATTCTTCGTGGATATCCTGGGTGATATCTGGAAATTCTTCTCCGTGGGTGAAGTGACGGAGGGCGCTCTCGGCAAGAATGGTGTAGTGTTCGATGTGAGTTTTGAAATGAATTATAAAATGGCTTGCTGTGTTGTTAGTTGACAGTCATAAATTAGTGATACTATTGCTGTCCAAATATTGTGTTCTAAGAATTTTATTTACTTGTTAGAGATTATTTCACTTGTGTTGTGTTCGTTTTGCATTCTGATGATTGAAATGATTTGAAACAAAATATTTTACAATGTTATGTGTGCTATTAAATATACATAAGTTACGTTATCCTTCAAATACATGATTCTGTCAATAAGTTGAGTACGTTCCATTACAGAAGGAGAATTTCGTCAGAAGCGCGAAGTCGAAGCAGGTGCAATACTTCTTGGAGTGGTTCACGGAGACGGCGATGTTCAATCACTTCATACAGAACATGGCGGTCAGCTACCCCCAGGAAGTGGGAGAAGCTGCCCCCGAGGAGGCGGGCCTGGTGGACACCCCCCTCCCCGACTTCTACGAGCTGTTCCACGAGCGAGTAAGAAGTAGGACCAAGTCGGAAACCAAACTTAACGACTCCAAAGTGAACTACAAAAGTGCTGTCAATAAAAAAGTGAAGCTACTAAAGACGAAACTCAGAGATTTAGTCGCTTGAAGTGATGTGGTAAAGTGTGTGAAAGGTTACTGTGAAGATGACAAGTTTGAGAGTATTGCATGTTATTTTATTCTTGCTGAGAATGTATTGAACATAGTTTGAATAGCATAGTGTATAATAATTTTATGTATAGGTGATATTAATGGGTCTGCACGATTATGCTTTGCAATTTTTGTAATAAATAAACATTTTTAAAACAGTGTTACTAAAAAATAAATTTTAGTCGCTTTTTAAAAAAATATGACAAATTTTAATTACATTTTATTTTTCATTCAAGCAGAAAATATAATCAAATTATTATCGTTTATTAGACAAACACCGCAGTATGGTTTTACTTTAAGTGTGTAAAATATTTATTACAAAATATTGCAAAGTACAATCACAGAGACTTACGACTGAAGCCATATTCCCAGCCTTAATTCCGAATATTGTAGTTAGAATATACATTGTTATATATAGAACATCACAAAAATATAGGTGCCTTTTATATGTTAAATTATGTAGTTTAGTAGATAAACCACTGTGCTAATAAAAGTAAACGGCCGAATACTATACAAACTCCTTGTCTTTTTTTGACACATTGAAAAAAACTCATAGATAAAGACAGCGGACTTTGAAGTGAACGTTGCGTAAATATCCAGGGGCTGAGCAAAGGCCTTTTCTTTATCGCTTCTTTATAGAATCGCCGATCAAAATGTATGGAATTGACATGACTCGAACGTCAACGTCATTAACGAACGCTTATGTCAATTCCATACATTTTGATAGGCGATTCTATAACGGCCTTGTTAGTAAGGGACATGTATATTGCCGACTGCCGTAGTACTTCTGGTATGCATGGTACCACACCACAGATTAGTAGAGGATGAAATATATATTATGTAGTTAAATTTCAATGTTATTGCACTGCTACAAGCATACAATTTGTATGTTTATTTATGCTTGTAGTGCAAAGTGACAGTTGACTATATAGCTGTGACTATGTATGTAGTGTTTATTTTTTCCTCTGTGTAGCTACGGGTCCAATAGAAGTTCAGTGTGGCAACACGGGATGTTTCAAAACACCTCTTTAAAACACCGAATACACGGTCGTCAACGGCGGTCGTCAACAGCAACAAATAGTATGCGCGTTGCTAGCCACACGGTTGCCAACGTGATGTCAACCAGTTTTTCATTATATATTTTGCGTGGTCGTCAACCGCCGTTGACGACCGTGTATTTCTTGCTTCAATATTAACAACCACCATTTTGTTAGTTAAAAAACTTTTACAACTGTTCAGCATTATCAAAACATTTTTATTTTCGATAAAGTTTTATATTTACGTTTTATTATATATTGTCACACTGAGATAAAGTAATGCATGAATTTTTAGTTATTTTAATTAAAAAATATTCCAACATTTGATTTGTATTAAGATAAGCAGCTGATATTATACTCGAATCTATTGTTCTTATTATCTTAAATACTTGCTAAAAATTTTATTGCACAAAAAAGCTACAGCTACAAGTAAATTTGAGCAAAAACAAATTATCCATTCCTGTAACGGCCCAGCCGCATCTGCGTCTATCGTCCGAAGCTTCGTGCTAGGAGACGATACTATTTGACGATACACGCAGATCGTCCAATAGTATCGCGTTTTAGCGCGAAGCACCACGCATATGCGACCGCGGCCGCGGCGCGGCATAACTTATTATGAAGTATGCAATATGAAAGATTGTCCAAATAAAAGTTGAAGACAGTGTTCTGGCAATGTCTAATATCAAATGAAACTTTGCCTCAACGCGTACTATGCGCGATCTTATCCCATCGCACACCAGTGACAAGTAGAGATATTTCAATCCGCAGGATGAATAGTGAATAGTGAATACTTGTCCCGCGACAGCTATGTTACAAGCGTTTTACAGCAGATACGCTACTGCTGTCTCGCATTTTGTTATAGGTATTATGATAATTTTTACAGACAGCCAACGCCTGTTGCGTAGCTGTCGCAAGATACGTAATCGCCCTGCGTGTGACATGTAGTAGCAGTTAGCACCTCACTGAAGAACGAAGCCACACAACTCCGGTATGTTGGTATAAATAACGCATTGTAAGTCTCTGCAGCTATGTTGCGCCGACGCAGGTCAACATTATTATGTTAACGTGCGTTGGCGTAATGTGGCTTTAACACGACGGCGACTGCGCAGCGCGTCATTATTTCCCCTACTAAGGGTCAATTCAGACCGCAACGCGACGCGTAGATGCATTTCTAAATTTGTACTGATTTGACAGATCTCAATTGCGTCAGACGTCTTTGAAATATGTCAAATCCATACAAATTTAGAAATGCATCGACGCATCGCGTTGCGGTCTTAATTGACCGTTAGGGGAGGTCAATTAATACTAGCGCAGAGTCGAAGCGCATCGACGCGAATTCCCAAAAACTGAACATAGAAAATTCAACCTTTAACTCCAAGCGTAACGCACACATTACTTCTGCGAGGCCAATCAGCGTTAGTCGGGCTCATTGGCGCGAATGCGCGCGTTTTTAGGGTTCCGTAGCCAACATGGCAAAAAACGGAAGCCTTATAGATTCGTCATGTCTGTCTGTCTGTCTGTCCGTATGTCACAGACACTTTAATCCGAAACTATTAGAGCTATACTATTGAAACTGGGTAAGTAGATGTAGTTTGTAAACCGCATTAAAATTTTGATGCAAAAATGGAAAAATTATCAAAATTTTAGGGGCCCCCATAGGTACAACTGAAACAAAAAAAAATTTTTTCATCTAACCCATGCGTGTGGGGTATCTATGGATTCGTGCGCGAGTCCGACTCGCACTTGGCCGATTATTTTTATACGTCATAGGTAAAGGTAAACCTTAATCTAAATTTCATTAAACTGAAATATAAAAATAAATCAAAAACCTTTAAATTTCATAAAAATAAACCTTATTGCTGCTGCGGAACCCTTCATGGGCGGGTCCAACTCGCACTTGGCCGATTATTTTTATACGTCATAGGTAAAGGTAAACCTTAATCTAAATTTCATTAAACTGAAATATAAAAATAAATCAAAAACCTTTAAATTTCATAAAAATAAACCTTATTGCTGCTGCGGAACCCTTCATGGGCGGGTCCAACTCGCACTTGGCCGCTTTTTTTAATTCTTAGAAGTAATGTGTGTGTCAACCCATCTATCACATCTGAATATCGCGTCCAACGATGCAACGCATGAATGTGGCTTCGCTCGAAGTGTTGAAAATAGACTCAAACTAATACTATATATATTTTACAATCGCAACTGGATAATACCACGAAACCATTGTCTGAATATGTTTTACGGAAAAATAAATACTTAACGTTTTTTTAATTGTTTAATTTTATTTGCTAATCCAACAGTAGGTAGTTTAACCTAGCCAGTAATGTTATGAATCGCTTAGCATTCACGTGTAAAGTATCATTATAGATTCGTTTTTGAGCATTACATTACAAAATTACCTCCCTGACCGACGAGCATTCACGAATCACGTGTAATATTGTAACATTGAAGATTCGACTTTGAGCATTACCTACATTACTATTCACGTGCAATATTGTAACATTCTACTTTGGGCATTCCATAGCTAGTCGATTCCATAATGTCATAATATTGATGTTACAAGTTGTATTGTAATGCTCGTATCTCCTCCCTCACTGATGTACATAATGCTCGACTTTGTAACGTTACATTACAAGCGAATGCTCCTGGTGAGAGAGCACCATTATACGATTATAAGGAACGATTGGTAAGCTTATACACCGCCACCAAGCTTGTAACATTTTCTCTGAGAGGCCTAATAATATTATTATATCCGTGTAATGATAAGAAGCTCATTAATGAAAGAGAATAATTAGTGATCTTTCTTTGCTACAAGTCATTAGTGAGATGGGCAACGGGTTTAAACCCGATGGGTGGAAACGGGTTTAAACCGGGTTTTTAGGGTGAAAATGGATTTAAACCCGAATAAAAACCCAAACAGCGGGTTTAAACTTTTAAACTTATATTTTGTATTCAAACGTTAAAAAATAAGAATTTGCGTAAGTCGGCGTTCAACTTTGCTTATAAATGCATATAAAATATGTTTAATTGAAACCAAAGTCTACAGAAAACAATCATTCAGAAGAAAAATGTTAAATGAAAATGTTGTAAAATAAAACAATTTACATTGTTATGGATAAAGTAACCTAAACCAATGTTATTTTGGTGTCGAAGCCTTCAGATTTTTTATTCTAACAATGTTGCCTGAACAGTTTGTTCAATATTATCTTGCTCATGCTTACTTATATACTTATCTAAGTATAAGTTCGTCAATCGTTAGCTCTTGATTGTATAAATCTAGAAATTTACATTAATTAATGTCATCGTCTTTGACTTCGGGATTTATTTGTTTGGTGAAATTCGCCACTTTTTGACCGACTTCCAAAAAGGAATGTGTGCAAAATTTTTTATTCATGGTCAAAGGTCCAAAAATTAGTTTTTCACAAGTTTTGGCGAAACGGTAAGTTTTTTTTTATAAAAATACCTGAGATAAAAATTGTAGGCCATATGCCATATAAAATTGTATACAAAAATATATCATTACTTTTTACATACCAGTCACCGTTTTTCACTCGAAAAGTTGTAAAAGTTGTTTTTCTCACAATTTCCATAAGTACGCCTCGTATAAAATGTATGCCTATCCAGTGTCAGATCCTTTTATGCTATAAAATATAGTATTATTTGTGTACGAATTGGCTCTTTTTTAGGGTTCCGTAGCCAAAATGGCAAAAAAGGAACCCTTATAGATTCGTCATGTCTGTCTGTCTGTCTGTCTGTCCGTCCGTATATCACAGCCACTACTAGAGCTATACTACTACTACTATAACTATTAGAGCTATACTATTGAAACTTGGTAAGAAGATGTAGTCTGTGGTTCACAGTGGTAAAATGTGTGTGACCCCCCCCCCCCCTCTAATTTCTAAAGAAGGGGCACGATAATTCTAAAAAAATATATGATGTAGATTACTATAAAAACTACCAACAAAAATTGGTTTGAACGAGATCTAGCCAGTAGTTTTTTATACGTCATAAATGGTAAACCTTAATCTAAATTTCATTAAATCGACTGAAGTATAAAAATAAATCAAAAACCTTTTAATTTGATAAAAATAAACCTTATTGCTGCTGCGGAACCCTTCATGGGCGAGTCCAACTCCCACTTGTTAAGAATATTATTTGAATATTATTTTTTTAAGCTATTACTCAATAACTCATGAAGTCTTCGTAGCCGTGATAATTTTCCTTTTAAATTCAGCATATTTCCTACTCTGGTAGTTTTTCACATTTCCAGAAGCAACCTTTTTGCTGGTAGAAGGGGGAAACTTTGGACTCTAACGATTTTTCCGCTTTCAAACTTTATATATATTTATATTTCACAAATGGATCCCTCAATCGAAAAATGATCTCTGAATATTCGAAATATTTTTAAAAAACATATCCGACGACACCCCACAGGATGGGGTGGACGCGAAAAAAATTGCATCCCTGCATGATGTGTAGGAGAGGTACCATATATTTTTTTAAAGATTTTATATACCATTTTGTCGGCATCATTAATATGTGCATTCGTGCCGAATCACAGTTTCGTAGGCCCTACAGTCTCTGAGCAAAACGGCGGACAGACCGAAACTATAAGGGTTCCTTGTTGACTACGGAACCCTAAAATAACATAGAAAAACAAAGATGAATGGAAAAAAAGACATAATATTTTAGTTTTTTTAATTAGTGGCTTTTTATGCAAAATGCCTGATTGTGCCTGAAAATGCCTGAATGTTATATATAAAAAACGGAGGCCTGTAGGGAAAAATGTATTAAAACATTTTTGTAGATAA
The DNA here is from genome assembly GCA_905404155.3 of Plebejus argus. NCBI lineage: Eukaryota > Metazoa > Arthropoda > Insecta > Lepidoptera > Lycaenidae > Plebejus > Plebejus argus. Next base: position 1,217,004 of record FR989931.1, on the reverse strand, counting down.
TTTTATGACCTGCAATTTTTATTCAGGATATTTTTATGTAAAACTTACCGTTTTGCTGAAAATCGCGCAAAATTCTTTTTTTTTTTAACTTTGATTTTGACCTGGGATTTTTTTTCCATAGAAGGGAATTACTGGGAGCTTTTAAATTTTATTTTTAATCATATTCTAAACAATATTACCGATTTTCAGCTTGGTGGGGTTTCATCTTAACTTCGAATTAGAGCTTCGAATTAATATTCTAAATTCTAAATTGACCGGAGTAGACAAAAGTAATTGATTATAACTTTTAAACTATGTAATTGAGAGTAAAGAAGTTGTGGAATTTATTATAGCTAAATACCTCATCTATTATTTAACATAAAAAAGAACGAGTTTGATAAGCCGGATTTTCCACAAAAAGCCAAAAATTAAAAAACAAAAACAAAAATGTGTCCCTTTTTCCATTCATCTTTGTATTTCTATGTTTTTTTTTAATTATTTTTTAATAAACTACCTGTATTATTGTAGTCCATGAGTTTGCCTATGAAATGCGACCTTTTTCATCTTTCTGGGATTCTTAGTTGAGAAGCATTGGTCTAATTAAAATAAGGGTCCAAGAAAAAATTTAAATGGCTGCCATTTTAACACCGCGAGAGAGAGAAAAAAGAGGCAATTCGTACATAAATAATACTATATTAAAACATAAAAGGATCTGACACTGGTAGAGGCATACATTCTATATGAGGCGTACTTGCAAATTGTGAGTTTTAAACAACTTTTAAAACTTTTCGAGTGAAAAACGGTATAAATATTATAGTAATAATACATTTTTGTAGACAATTTTATGGCCTACAATTTTTATTTGAGGTATTTTTATGAAAAAACTTATCGTTTCGCCAAAAAATGTGAAAAACAAATTTTTTGGACCTTTGACCTTGAATAAAAAATTTAGCACACATGGGAATTCTGATTCGTAATCACTTTATTAACAATAGGTATTACCGATTTTCAGCTTGGTGCGAATTTTTGCAAGGTTACAGGGGTATTTTAAATTTTTGTCTAAGTTGACTGGGGTATTTGGGTATAAACTATTTTATATGCTACCCTGCACTGTTAGTTCATTATGTAACTTACAAAATACATGGTTTTACATTGCTAAAATAGAAAAATTTGGCCATTTAGATAAAAACCCGAATAAAAACCCGGCGGGAGGGAATATATGGGTTTTTACTGGGTTTAAACCCAGTGATCGGGTTTAAACCGGGTGGTTTGCCCATCTCACTCATTACTTTAGTCTTTAAGATTCGATAACGATTCATAGCTCAGTGGCTTTTGGGAGTTGTTGTATTTCTCGTATGTCATATAAAAGGAAGATAATTATTATTGGCATTCACGTACATAAAATGTCACCTCTGACCTTTGTTAAACCGCGAGCCGGCGGCTGATGTCAACGGTCATTACTGAACCTTCGCTTGTTTACAACCCATGGGCCGTGAATCGTCAAAATTTATTGATGTGCCGTCTCAATGCCACCCGCCCCGCCCGGGCAAGGAAAACTATCGAAAACTCATAATATTTGATTTCGACTTGTTTGTCGCCGGCAAACAGCCGCGCAAATATTTAAATAATATTACGGTGAGCCAAGGCCACTGCTACTAAAGTTTTTGGGGTAAATCACTATACAGTATACTACACTTTCAAACGGTTTTCGATCAGACTCATTCAGTTTGGTCGGTTGCACACGCCAAAAGAGTAATCAATGCGAATACTGCAGCAGTACTGCAAAAGCCACAAAAGCAAGGAAGCAGTGTTTATGAGGACGGTTTGACGCATCTCTTTAGTACTAATAGAGCTAGAAACCTTAGGTGCATGTCAGGCTGCTTTTCAATTTTTAAGTAAAAATTATGTTCAGCCTTGAACATGTGAACTAGATCGCGTCGACGCGCGATCATCAGATTCTTAATCCACATAATTTAACCTACTCTAAATAAAATGATGAATAGCATAAACTTGTACATATGTGTGTTGTGTTAGGAAATTTGTAAATATTTGTGTGTGTAAAGGTGAACAGGTATATATTGTGATAATTGAGAATAATAAATCAGATATCAACTTTTAGTTGTGTCTCACTTATCTCCCATTTCCTACCCTTAACACACTCGTCCAGGGCTACTCTCTGGAAGTGTTCCGACTGACTCCCAAATCCATACCGACAACCTCTCACTGTGGCCAAGACACCTTTAGCCTAACCACAGTCACCTGAGCCTGGGTGATTGACAGTGAGAAAATCATTTCCATCCCTTTATTCCCTTCAACAGTCCGCTTGCTACCTTAGGTCTCGTGGTAGCAGGTTTCCTGCACCTATTAAATATATTTATATATCACAAAAACCTATGGTTAGGGCTAGGACCTTAGGGCATTAGGGTGGTAGGTGTTAGGGATCCTAGTGCTAGGGTACAGCTCTCCCCATAGTAACGTAAAACCTTATCCTGGGTTTTACATTTGGTCCTTCGAGTAAAAATTAAACCGCGATCCTCTTGTCCTGTTAGGGTGGAATTGGACTGACTGACGCTTTGGAGTACTACATGCTGGTGTACCAAACTACGCATCAGTGTTGTGGTATTTCAAAGTACTTATAATACTTGGTGTTCCCTGAGAAAGCACCCATACAGTATAGCGAATCGGTCGTTGGCCTCCCACAAGCGGGTCTCACCAATTGATTGAGAAGGTGCTAAGTACTGTATACGAGGGCGCAGGGTCACTGAGTATTGACTAAGCTATCACAAAGGTTTAGGAGTAGGATAGGGCAAGTAGGAAATCAAGAAAGAAGACAAGAAGACACGATGGACATCGAGACTATCAACGACCTTATCAAGAGCCAGGAAAACGACCACAATGAAATAAAAAGGATTTGGGAAAATATAAAGAAAGATTCAAAAACCAGGAAGACACAGAAATATATAGACGACAGAAGAGCAACTTTAGACAGCATATTTCAAAGAGCGTTGCAAAACCACAACCTCTTAGAAGACCAAGACATACTATCGACACATAAGTATATAACATTAAATTACTTCAAGACAAACATAAAAAATTACTATGACGCCGCCATGGACCATTTATCAATTCAAGAAAATAACCTCAAGACTCCAGACGCCGAGATGCAGACTACATCCGGCAGACAAATCGACACCAAAAACAAGACTCCAGACGCCGAGATGCAGACAACATCCGGCAGACAAATCGACACCAAAAACAAGACTCCAGACGCCGAGATGCAGACTACATCCGGCAGACAAATCGACACCAAGAACAAGACTCCAGACGCCGAGATGCAGACTACATCCGGCAGACAAATCGACACCAAAAAGAAGACTCCAGACGCCGAGATGCAGACAACATCCGGCAGACACATCGGCTACGAAGACAAGACTCCAAAGCTATTCCTTCAAAAATACAGATTGAATCAGCTGAACAGGAAAATATTGACCGCACGGACCGCCATTGCCGAAAATAAGCCGGCATGGCACCTGCAAGAATTAAGAAGGACTCTTGAAAATAAATTTCAAGAAATAGACGAGAATCACATGCACTTATTATTGGAGCGAGGTACAATCAACGACGAATATTATACACACGACTACTTCTCAGACGCGCAGGAAAAGTTTGACTCCATAATGGAACAGTTACAAGAAAAGATTATTAAAGACGACAAACCATGTAACAAGACCTTATCAACAAAGTTACCAAGAATAACAATTCCGATTTTCACGGGCAGTTATGAATCATGGAACTCATTTTATGATTTATTTATAAAAATTATTGATAATGACTGTACTATTACGACAACAGAAAAAATGCAATATTTAAAGACGCATGTACGAGGTGATGCGGAAAAGCTGATCAAGCATTTGTCAGTAAACGAGGTCAATTATAAAGCCGCGCTCACATTGCTGACGAATCGCTACAAAGACGAGAGACTTATTTGCCAGACATTTATAGATAAACTATTAGACTTACCAAAAATTCATACGCCAAATGAAAAAATGTTACGAAACATGCATGATTGCATTAATGAAAGTTTGGAGGCACTAAAAAATCAAGGTATAGATATTTCGACATGGGATCCGATATTATGTCGGATTGTGAGCAGGAAATGGGATTCGGATACCAACATGAAATACGAAGACCAGCTTGAGGAACCGAACAAGATTCAAAAGTTCGAAAAGATGATGAAGTTTTTAGAGAAACGTTTTAAGAGTTTAGAATCCAGCAAACAAACACCTTCAACTTCAAGTTTATCGTTCAGACCATCATTACAAAATCATGACAGACCTATACAGTGGCAAGAAAAAAAGGGAGTTTGTTGGTATTGTAATAGTGCTCACAGTATTTACCAGTGTGAACAATTTAAAGCGTTACACGTAAACGACCGCATTAGAAAAGTACAAGAAAAACAAATGTGCTATCAATGTTTAATGCACGACGCGAAAAAAGAGTGTGTCAGTCAAAATTATAAGAAATGTGAAATATGCAATAAGGCGCACTCTACACTGTTGCATCGGAATCTTAAAGAAATTTCAACTAGACCGCAAGGACAAAATTTAATTAATAAAACGCATACAAGCTTTTCGAAGCCAAATGCATTTAGAACATCAAATTACAAGTCACAGCCAAGAGACAGTCAAGTGCAACAAAGAAGTTCAAATATATCTATGCAACAGAATGAGAAAAACAAAACGGTACTTCTGGCTACGGCCTTAGTACAGACAACAACTTATGATGGAACACCTCAGTTATTACGAGTTTTATGTGACCAAGGGTCTGAAGTCTCTTTATGCACACAAGAGACGGCACAACTATTAGGGTTCCCTAAACAAAAAATAACAGCTGAAATAAAGGGTATTGCCGACGAGCAACCAAAAACTTCAAATTTTATGATTGACGTCACACTCAAACCAAGATTTCCGAGTGCATACAAGCTAGTGACATCACTTATAATATTACCTAAGCTGACCGGAGCATTGCCAAAACAAGACATAAAACAATTAGAAAAACAAAATATGACGAACAAAATAATTGCTGATCCTACATATTACAAACGCGGCCCCATTGACATCATATTGGGCGCTGAAGACTACAGTAAATTATTATTAAAAGGGTTTGAAAAAATGGAAAATGGAATTATTGCTCAAAACACAGAGTTAGGGTGGATTTTATCAGGCCTCTGCTCCACAGAACAATCTAGCCAAACAAAAGTATTAAGCTTAATGACGCGCGCTGAGGAGACTGAATTAACAAAATTCTGGGAACTTGAAGAAATTACAGAAGACTATCAATTAAATAAGGACGACCAAATTTGTGAAAATTACTATATCGAAGCAACTCAAAGAAACACTGAGGGATGTTACACAGTAAGACTTCCATTCAAGGAACCGTCCTTAGAATATGGAGAAACGCGTCAAAAAGCAGCCGCCAGACTCATACAGCTTGAAAAGAAATTAAACAAAAATCATGACCTAAGACAACAATACAATGACTTCATGAAAGAATACTTACAAATGGGTCATATGAAAAAGGTAAACAAAGCAAACTACGGTCAAGGAAAATTCTATATTCCGCATCAGCCGGTAATACGAGCAGATGCATTGACTACAAAGCTACGTTGCGTTTTCGATGCGAGTAGTAAATCAAATTTGAACATAAGTCTTAACGACAACTTGTATAAGGGTCCCCGTTTGCAGCAAGACATGGGTACAATATTATTGAGGTGGAGAAAACATAAAATTGCATTTATTGCTGACATAGAGAAAATGTATCGTTGTATAAAGTTGCACGAAGATGACCTTGAATATCAAAGAATACTATGGAGATGGTCACCAGAAAAACCTATAGACGAATACGAACTCACCACAGTAACATATGGAACAACATCTGCTCCGTACCTAGCTGTAAAGACGTTACAACAATTAGCGAAAGATGAAGCCCAAAATTTTCCTGTCGCAAGCAAAGTGACCTTGGAAGATTTTTTCGTAGACGACATATTATCAGGCGAGAGTGACTTAGAAAAGGCAAAAATATTGCAGAGTCAATTAATTGAAATGCTACGCAAGGGTGGATTTAATTTAAGGAAATGGTCATCAAATAGTAGTGAATTGTTAGAAAACATTCACGACGAAAAAAACGAAGACAAAATGATTAAACTACCCCAAAACGAAACAAGAAAATCTTTAGGGGTGGTGTGGTCACCACATGGTGATAATTTTCAATTTACAATTACAACAAGCGAAAATAATCAACCCACAAAAAGATTTATATTATCCGAAATTGCAAAATTATTTGACCCACACGGCTGGCTGCAACCGATTACTGTCGTTATGAAACTCTTAGTACAAGAGATTTGGATCACCGGCATAGGCTGGAATGACAAAGTGTCCGATGAAATACTGAAAAAGTGGACAAATATTCAACAACAATTACAATACATTGAAGAAATTAAAATACCGCGATGGATACATTACAATGGAGCACAGATCGAATTACACGGCTTCAGTGACGCATCGGAAAAAGCATACGGTGCGGTAGTATACTGTCGGTCAAAGGTGGATGACACATATTACGTAACATTATTGCAAGCCAAGACAAAAGTGGCACCATATAAACACAAAACGACCTTGCCACGTCTCGAATTATGTGCAGCTGTTTTACTAACGAAATTAATAGATAAAATAAATAAAGCGCTCAACTGCAAGGATACAAAAATTTATTGTTGGACAGATTCAATGATTACATTAGGATGGATAAGAGGCGAAGCAGACAGATGGAAAACCCTTGTCGCGAACAGGGTATCGGAAATACAAAAAACTTTACCTCAAGCGATTTGGAATCATGTGATGTACAGTGACAACGGCACGAACTTTACAGGAGCAGCAAATTTTTTGTATAAAGAAATTTTAGAAATTACGCAATCACCAGAATTTCAGAATTCACTAACTAACATTGGCACCCAATGGCACTTAATACCGCCCGCTTCTCCGCATTTCGGTGGTATCTGGGAAGCAGGAGTAAAATCTATGAAACATCACTTAAAACGAGTCATCGGAGATAGTACTTTGACGTACGAGGAACTTTCGACATTATTATATCAAATAGAAGCATGTTTGAATTCAAGACCATTATGCGTTCAAACAGACAACATTAACGATAATGTAATATTAACTCCAAGTCATTTTCTTATCGGCCGTGAGGCAGTCGGTATACCAGACCCTATCAATAACATAAATACAGACTTGATAAACCGTTGGAAACACATACAAAAAATGAAGAAAGATTTTTGGAATAGCTGGACTCAAGACTACCTGCACCAATTGCAACAGCGTTATAAATGGAAAGAAAATAAAGAAAATTTGCAAATCGGCACAGTAGTTCTGATTAAGGACACTAACATAAGTCCAAGTAAATGGCCGTTAGCAAAGATCAAAGAGATTCATCCTGGGAATGATGGCGCCACCAGGGTAGTCACGCTCAAAAGATCGCACGGAGGAGACCAAAAACGAGCAATTCACACGCTAATACCACTCCCGGTAAATCATAATTTAGAAACGCCTGTAAAAAATTGCACGGCAATGGCAAATGTAACATTTAGTCACAAAAAGACGGCAGGCAAATTAAGCCTTACGTGGTTAATGTTGCTTTCTTTGTTACAACTATGTACATTAACCACAGCCACGTTATATTCTATCAGAAATCTGAAGCCAGGATTGTACCTGGAACAAATGGGAAATGCGACATTAGACAGAGGCACATTTAGAATTGAGACATCTTACGAAAGACGTATACTAGAGGAGAATGCTCAAAAGATAAAAGAAGTATTAAACCAGTTCGACTCATTATGTAAATATGCGAAATCTTTCGACAGCCAGACTCATTGTAACCAATATTATTATCATTTGCAAGAAGAAGTACGAAAATTCGAAAGATCACACGAGTATTTAACGGAAATAAATCAAACTAGAAAAAAGAGAGGTATTATAGGACAAATAATGACATCAATATTCGGAGTCAATGATGAAGTATACAGGGAAATTGATTCATTACAAAAAAACCAGCAAACTCTCATCGACGCAGCAAATCATCAAACTAAATTTATGATTTCTACCATATCAGCAGTAAATGAAACAGAAGAAAGAATACGTATAAAATTAGGAAGATTTCAGACAAAACTCAATGAAGCTTTAAACTATTTGAATAACAATAATCAGTGGTATAAAACAATTGACAGTAACACTATTCAATTAAAAATGCTTCAATCCTATCAACTGGCATATAATTACATCGACGAAATACAAAACTATTACTCAGGTATTGTGCAAATATATATATCAAGATCCACGGTGTATAGTGTACTAAATCCCAAAAACGTTGCAGACATCATAAAAGAAGCGAATAACAAGTTACCATCAAATCTTAATATAGTACAAACTCAGTTAATTGACACAAGATTATACGAGAATGACACTCACATTAAAGTATTAGCCTATTTTCCCATAGTAGAGAAGACAACATTTACAATAGTACATATTACACCAATTCCTGGGAAAAATCAAGACGGGTCTTTCCGAAGCATTGACATACAGCAAAAGTTTATCGGCATAGACTATAATAATGAACGATATTTTGAGTTAACACATAACGAATTTAAAGACTGTTTAAATAGGCAAAATTTTTTCATTTGTTTTCCTGTGGCGGTGAAAAACATGCAATTTGATCAAAATTGCATTGTTCGGTTAATAACTAAAAACGAAAACACAACAGAATGCCCCTCTCGACTTTATAATGTAACAAACAAGATATTATGGAAGCAAGTGCAAATGATAAACGTATGGATATATGTTACAAAACAACCTGAAACTGTATCAATTATATGCGACGGACAAAGAGAAGAATTAGAAATCGACGACGTAGGAATTATAAAAATTTCTGAAAATTGTATTATTAAAACAAAATCGATTACATTAGTAGGAAGAAGAGTAGTATCGACCAGCGTGTTAGCTTCATTTAATAAACATTTTGAATTTAAAGTATACAATAATCGATCATTAGCCAGTTATCCAAAAGACCTTTCTAAAGAGCAATTAATATTAGACAGTTCTAAAGACATTTTTAGTTCCATTATCAACAAAGAAAATACTTTACAAACAACCCTAGACAACACAGTTTGGAATAATATACATACAGAAACTTATGTAGCTACTTTTGCTACCATAATCATCATTTTCATGTTATTAATATCCATTTATTTCTATGGGCCTTCACTGATGCGGCTGCTGCGAGCGCTGCTGGCGACCAGACGAAGCCAGCCGAGGGGAAGCGACAACCAGCCCTCCAGCATCCAGCCTGCACCTCGGCCTTTGAGGGTACCTCCGACTTACGCGGTACCAGTCAGGCGGAGCTCGACCACTCCATCCGGACCACCTCCAGTACAACTCTACGAGCTACGGACATCCTAGGTCTCATCTTTGAGAGCCGCCAGAATGTTCAGCCTTGAACATGTGAACTAGATCGCGTCGACGCGCGATCATCAGATTCTTAATCCACATAATTTAACCTACTCTAAATAAAATGATGAATAGCATAAACTTGTACATATGTGTGTTGTGTTAGGAAATTTGTAAATATTTGTGTGTGTAAAGGTGAACAGGTATATATTGTGATAATTGAGAATAATAAATCAGATATCAACTTTTAGTTGTGTCTCACTTATCTCCCATTTCCTACCCTTAACACACTCGTCCAGGGCTACTCTCTGGAAGTGTTCCGACTGACTCCCAAATCCATACCGACAACCTCTCACTGTGGCCAAGACACCTTTAGCCTAACCACAGTCACCTGAGCCTGGGTGATTGACAGTGAGAAAATCATTTCCATCCCTTTATTCCCTTCAACAGTCCGCTTGCTACCTTAGGTCTCGTGGTAGCAGGTTTCCTGCACCTATTAAATATATTTATATATCACAAAAACCTATGGTTAGGGCTAGGACCTTAGGGCATTAGGGTGGTAGGTGTTAGGGATCCTAGTGCTAGGGTACAGCTCTCCCCATAGTAACGTAAAACCTTATCCTGGGTTTTACAAATTATTTTTTACCTGTTGTACCTACCTAAAACATTAAGATGTTTAGTGCCAGGCAGTGTTTTTTATTTATTTATTTATTTAAGTCGGGCATCTTGGCCCATATTATAAATACCTTATAGACTAACATACATACAATTATACTAACACTAAGCACTAAACACGTATTGTCTGCGACGTGGGGCGCGACGTGTTCGGAAGTCGTCCTCGGAACCTCCTGTAGACGACTCCAATCGCCCAGAACTCCTCTTTCTCGAAAGTCGGCAGATGATGCGTTGGGACTCTCACCACAAAGGAGCTAAAATTCACTTTGTGGCGGGACTCCAAGCGCTCGACCCTCAAGACGAAGTGGGTCTTGCTCCTGATGTAGTCCACGACCTGCTCGACCGTCGTGGACCAGCGCAGCCTGGGCACGTACAGCGGCGTCGCGACAGTCTCACGCCGCAACAGCTGCTTGGGTCCTTCGGGTGCGGTGCCACGATGGTTGCGGACGACGGGTTTCTTCTTCTTTCTCTCGACTTTTATAAGCCCGTCATCATCGCACTTTCGGTCCTTTTCGGAGAGAGGACACTCCTTTGCAGGGGCCTCCTTTGTCCCTTTGTTTTTGGAACGCGGGGTAGGAGGCGGGGGGCAAGCGGCGACACTTGCGTAGTTCGGCCGCGGCTCCATTGCAGGCGGGGAGTGGGCGGCGAGGGCGGCGGCGGCAGCGATGACGTGCGCGTGGGTTGACCCGTCTGAAAGTGCTGATGGGCTGAAATTGATCGCCTGCGCACCGCGTCGGCGGGTGACGTTGGCGGCATCAGGTGACCTACATATTGAATTACCACTCTTTAATTGTGATAATTCAATACGTAGATCGCAGATTATAGACTCTGATGCCTGCAGTCTACCTCGAACCTCGGCCAACTCTTCTTTCAGGAATCTGATGTCCTTTAAGAGGGTGACGACGTCGACGTGGTCCAGCGTCACGGGCACCTCATCCGGATCCGTCTGCTTCAGCAAGGATATTATATCCTGGACGCTTTTTTCTGTTCCATCCCTCCGTCGCGATGGCAATTCGTTCTCTGGCCGAGCGTCTCGTAAAGCAACTTCTTCCCCTGGCAAATCTCCTCGGTGGTGAAGGAGGACTTGCAGATCTGCAGTATGCTCACCTCGTCAATGGCGTGCTGGATAAACGCCCGCAACTATTTCGCCACGAGCGCCATGGTGAAGTGCAGCGGCAATCAGCCGCGCGATTCGGGAAAATATTAATTTAATAATTAATAGTTATAATTATTATAATTTATATATAATATTATAATATATAATTTAATAATTGATATTTGCTGCGTGTGCATTATGTGGAGCGCGACTATCTGCTGGCCCGACACATTACACACGTTTTGAGAGCTAGAATTATTTAGTCGACATTTTATGCCCAGGAAAATGAATTAAACACAAAATAATAAAGTAAAGGTTTATTTCTAATTAGAAATGCAGTCAAGATCTAATTAGATCAAAATAATATATACAATTCACAAACAAATAATAATTATTGACTAATCCATATAGCACGTTAAAACAGGCTTAACGTTTAAAATAACAATATTAGAGTGCCAACCGTACCGATATAGCACAACTCGGTCAGCACCTAATGTCAAAACAACAAAAACAACTGTGGTGTTAACGGATGTCCTTTATAAAAGAAATGCAGAATCGTTTTAGGCCACTAAACGGTGCAGGATGCTATCAAAATTGACATGAAATAGACTGTTATAGTCCTCAGGCGGCGGAACTTTCTATCTTATTTCAGTCGCTGTTTTGTTATACTAAATAGTGGCCCGTCCTAAATTGGAGCTCGTTTACTTCTTGACGACGGGCAGACCGGAGAGCTGCTGGGGCGGGATATTGTAGGTCA